>OX461810.1:60744556-61344556 GCA_949802685.1 Dicyrtomina minuta
AATAAGCTATCAAAAATGCAGAATTTGAGTTTTAATGCTGATTCCAAATAATAATTATGATTTATTCCGTTGATTTTTGATTTTGCTAGAAAAAAGAAGAAACATTTGTAAACAACTTTAGGACGTACGCATTACCATTTCTAGACCAATGTGATAGAAGGGAGCCGGGTTCCAAGTTTACTCTACTGAACCAGTACCTGACTAAACTTTCCCAGAAGGACTTAAAACTTACATTAAAGGTAATGAATAAATATTTTGTATTCTTGACATTGCAGTCAACATTCAAAAGCTGGCATGCACAAACTTAGTATCATATTATATGGGTGTGCTGTGCGTGGATTGTAACATAATGTCTTTTTGATTTCGCAGATTTTTGAGCAGTCCAAAAGTGATATTGTGGATCCAATTATATCTGATATTTCCAATGTCATGAAACTAGCTTACAACTGTATCTACGCTTGTAAAAGTAGTAAACAGAGTGCGAATATTCTGGCGCTATTAGGTTGCTTACCCGATCGAGGCTACGGTCAGAGCAGTAATTACAACTCTTTTGAGGAAAAGGAAAATACAAAGAAAGAGCTGGATAAACTTCATGATTCCATTGATGAGCTGGAGCTACACTATCATGCTGTTCAAATTTTAGAAAAATATGGAATGGAATACTCGCTTAAGGAAATTCAAAGTATGGCAGATGACTTGGAAGAAATTAGCTTATTTTTTGAGCGGTTATGTCAGGGAGCTAATAAAAAGTGAGGAAGATCAAATTTTAAAAATTTAATGGAATGAATTGGAATTTCACGTTGATGATCTTTAAGCTAATTTTTGATTTTACAAATAGAAACCCTCCAATGAAAGTGAATGAATGGAAATCTCTCCTCTACGACATGCTGGAATTGCAAAAGAAAATTTTTATCAAACTGGAATCGGACAAGTGCTTTATGGTAAGGAACATTTTTTATGCATCCTTGTCTATTATAGAAAGCGCGCGACTTTAAATTCGCCTGTGAATGTGAATTATTAACTGTGTGTGTGTGAGTTGAGTGAGTGAATTGAATTTGCAAGTCCAAAGTCGCTTTGCTGTTGCTAGTGTTCGGTCGTTTTCTATTTGTTCATCGAGATATCGTCATAATAAATTTGTAAAAAGCATCGAAATATTTTGATGTCGTGTTAAGTGTAAAGTTACTTCGGTGACCCTTGATAGAATTTTCAGAAACTGAGGCAAATTGAATTCAGTATTGAAATCAAAATGAGTACTATGACATTCGGCCAGAAAACATTCACTCCAGCTCCACCCGAGAAAGGGAGTTTTCGTTTAGATAGAGAAAATATTTGTAAAAAGTTCATGGTTTCGTACATGACCTGCCTAAAAGACAACAATCGTGTGAATGACAAATGCCGAGTTGAGGCTCAACAGTATTTTAAGTGTAGAATGGAAAACGATTTAATGGAAAAGCAAAATTGGGACGAGTTAGGGTATTCAGATTTAACACCGGGAGTTGATTCCGCCACTGCTACGTCTGGCAATACCGCCACAGGCGCTAGCACCAACACCAACAAATAAAAATCAGAATAAAAGTTTGAGATTTATAAATTAGTCGTTTCAATATTTAAGTATTTATTTATGATTTAAGTATAAAATTCTTAATAGTTCATAGTTTGTGTGGGTAGTACGAATTAATTTTTCACCTAAAACTAAACACCAGCTGTACAATAGTTAATAATGGCGTCTAATTCCAGTTCAGATGTTGGAACAGGCTCAGGTATGTCTTCTACCATAAAGCCAAAGCAAAAATCTCCGTTGAAAGTGTTAATCGGTGTAACTGGAAGTGTAGCCGCAATTAAAATTCCCGAGCTAGTTAAAAAATTGTTGACCGTAGACAGCTCCAAGGACCACAAACCTGCTCATCTCGTACAAGTAAATGAAGTTATTGTAGTCCCGACTGAAAACGCTTTGAAATTTTTTCATCCCCAGGATATTACTTTGGAAAAATTGTTTGAAAACGAATCCGTTAATGACAAACAAGTCAAGGCTGATTTTATTTGTAAAGATGTTAAGTTGTACCGTGACGCGGATGAATGGTCAACTTGGAATAGACGTGGAGATCCCGTCCTTCACATCGAATTAGGAAAATGGGCTGATGTCATCATTTTAGCCCCATTAGATGCAAATACATTAGCCAAAATTTCAACAGGAATCTGTGATAATTTGCTCACTTGTATTTTACGAGCTTGGGATTTGAATGATGAGAATAAAAAAGTTATGTTTTGCCCCGCAATGAATACTAAAATGTGGAATCACCCCATCACATCGAATCAAGTGGAAACCCTTGTACAGTTTGGCTATCACTATGTGAAGCCCATTGAAAAAACACTTATGTGTGGTGATACCGGAGTTGGAGCAATGGCGAATGTTAATGACATTGTAGAAACGTTTGTTTGCTTATATAAGTGACAATTTCTAGAAAATGGGAAAACCATAGATGATAGAAATTTGAATAGTGAACTTTGTGTAGTCTATATAGGGTAATGCTGTTGGCTGTTGTAGTTGAAATTGTGTGAATTTATTAATAGGTTACTTCTTTTTACTTACTATTCATTAATTATTTTGTAGACCTATGTAGGTGCTTTACTTCAAAGTGGTTACGCAGATATCATTAGTCTTGCAAGAAATTTCCTGGATCAAACACCCACTGAAGTAGAGACGGATGAAAAAGGAAATTTAAAAGTGACAAGGCGAAATAGTTCTCAATATTCTACTTCATTTGCTTTGTACTTGTATTTGATTCCTTACGAAGAAAGTTTAGGCATGATATTGGAAGCAGCTGAGATATATTTCGACTCCGCATCTAATTACTCCGACCCTGATATGGAGCTTGCCAAAGTTTGTCTCAATCTTATGCAGAATTCAAAGGAACCCAATATAACGCTTATGTTTGATTTGATCGATGCTGTCAAAGTACTGAATAAGGATTTTAATCTTCATGTTCTACCACAATCAGGTAGATATTGTTCTTGAATATTTTATTTCATACATTGTTTATTTTTATTTTGATAACCTTGACCACTTTTTCATGTAAATTCAAAAATACAGGACTACCTAAACGCTTTTAAATAATGTTACATACGCTACACTATGCTTTAAACTACAGATAATAAATGCTACATTTTAAGAGTAACAATTTACCAACAACAATGAGCACGTTTTTAGTTTTAATAAAAACGCGTAAGCAAAATACGGCGAATTTTAATAGTAATATAGGTGTACATTAAACTTTCAACGACAATGACTAAAAATGACAATATATCATAGCGAGCATTTTATTTCTATTTGTAGTTCGACGCAGTCAAGAAAAAATTGGTCTGCTGAGGAAAGCAATGGAAAATATTGAAGGTGGCTACAAAAAAATTCAGCAGTTATTAAAATTGGCAATGTTTCTAAGAATTGATGACATGGATCAGGAGGAGGTGGAGAGTTGTGTCTTTGAAATGGTTGGTGATTCTGGACTGGCGGAGCTGGATATAAAATTTTGTACACAAATTTGTCATAACATTATGGCCAAAGGATATCATGCTGGATGGAAAGTGTTTACACAAGTTGCAAAATTCCAAAGTGATCCACCAATAGTGGACCACGAAACTAGATTAGCTTTCATCAACTATGCTCTGAATATTTGCCCTAATGATCAAATTTTTCACGTTTTAAACGCCAAGTAAGTCATCGTATTGCTGTGATTTCTTCATTATTTGTCTGTTCAAATATTTATAATCTACTTTTATAATTACCGCTGCTTTTGTTTTGGTTTCATGCAGGTACCTGATTGAAATTCGAAGTCTGCAAGCTCAGATGACTGAGTTATCTCCGAGTGACTCTGCAGTGGAGTCGGCTATGTTAGAGGTGAGTAATAAATTAAATACTGAAACAATTACCTGTTAAAAACGAGAATATTAACTGAAACAAATGCATATTATCTTTAGATGAGTGAGTCCTGGAAATTGAAAATGCCTTTGTATGTTTATTATTTGAATTGTTGCTAATGTAAATTATAGAGCCAAGAGCAGGAAAGCATTGTACATGAACAGTTAAATGTTAAATAAAACCAAATTTGAAGAATTTGTTCATACGACAACCACCTGGATAAATCCTTTGAAGAAAATGGCAGAGGTTGTGAAAACTGGAAGTGGGGCAATAATGGCGGTAGCTAAAGGACAAAGTCATACTCATCGACGACAAGAGGGTCATTCATTACCATTTAAATCTCCAGGAGCACCAAGGCCAGAAGAGGAGGATGAACCCAATGAAAATTTCTTTAGAGAGTCGTACCCTACTTTTTATATAAGTGAAGAAGAGGCTTCTTCAGTTCATCAGAGTTTGCTAGCATCAAAGTACAATACTTTTTCAAGCTCGACTTTTTCCACTTTTATCAAATCTAATCCGGCCTTAGAGCTCTGCCTGACTATCAATCGAATATGGCATTTGGAAAGGTTGCTTTTGGGTGATGACGAAGCTGGGCAAAGGGACGACAAAGGTATTTTGATTTTATTTCCATCTGGTACAGCTCGTAGTCTTGTTGATTTATAAATTGAAATATCATGGAATCATCGTAGCCATCCAATTTCAGACTTCGCATATCTTGTTGTTGAATAATTTGGTTTATTTTTTATTATTTTAGTTTTGGAGCAGTTAGTGGGGGATATTTTGCCTGAAGACATACCGTGGGGCCTTGCAATTCTATCGTCTGTTGATAACTTTTCCGTGCTGTCGAAAATTCTACGGTCCGTTCCTCAGACAGAAATTTCTTACAACGTTATATTAGTTTATCTGGCTTTTCGTATCAATGAAGAGCTGAGAATCGATAAAATAGAGGAGGATTATGCTGCATGGAATTTAACGAAGGTTTGTAATTTGGATGGAGACTACTTAATTGTATTGTATATTATGTAATAATTGCAGTTAATACATATTGATTATTATAAAGTTCTGGTCTGATTTTCTTAATTTCAGCTAGTTGAGGATGTAGACCATTTAGTGAAAAATAAAAAAATGGATAAAACTGAAGTCGAAAGAATTTATGACTTAATCGAGTTGTTTCAACAATTTAAGGATAACATAGCTATTCCATCTGTAAAGTATGCAGATAGCTTACCTGGTTCTGATTCTGTTGATAATCCCCATCTTGGTCCTGGCACAGAGGGAAAAGACGACAAAAGTGAAAGTGATGATGATGATTTTCAAGACGGTGATGGATGGGAAGATTAGACGATTTTTAATTTTTTGCGTTCTTTTATTAATGTATTATAATTAAACTGATTTGTTCGCAGTTCATGTTTTGGTTACATGTATGTACACATAAAAATTAAGAAAATTATGCTTAAATTATCCAAGTAAATAAATAGAGTGATATTAATAACTACTTCTTAGGTTTAGGTAGGCATCTATATTTAAGGTGAATCACTGCATTGTGAATTGTACGTCCACTTAAATTAAAATTATTATTTAAAAATAAAAATGAATCATTTCAGCTTTAAATTAAATAATAATAAATGGAATTTCCGAATTTGGTACACTTAAATACAAAAATTAAATCCATTGTTAATTGTACGACGTATTTAATATTAAATTGTTAGGATTCCATCCTATTTCATTGGGGGAAGCTGCTTATAGATGCAAATGGTTAATATGTAGTTCGGATTTCTACATTCGGTATATGTATATAGGTATATTTCGTATACTCTGTATTAACGATGTGACAATTAGTATTTTATATCTTAACCATAATAAAAACATGAAGCGTAGTTTACCACCGTCATTAATTCTACTTTGATAAGTCTGCGCAAGCGAAACCAAATCCTTTGCAATTAACTAGAACTTCTTCCATGAGGTGATCCACTATGAGTATCTCCGCCTCCACCTGATGATATTCGACCACTGTCCATTTCACTACTTCCGGTAGATGCAAGGGTTGTATTACTTCCGTACGGATCCAAGGAACTTTGAACTGACATTGACCTTCCACCCGTTGATCGTCGCGCTCTGTTTGGTGACAGTTTAGCTGGATCTACAGAAGTTGGATCCGCCTGCAAGACAAATCATGCCTACGCTATAAAGTTGTGACTAAAATAATACTGCATTACCAGTATGGTTTTGAAGGCTGATCAAATCACCTTCAAATAACTTGTCTACAAATTAAGTTCTGTTCTATATAGCATAATGTCATTAGGATTTAAAAATAATATGTAGTAGTTTAAAAGAAACGGTTTCTAAATTGGAGACGAACGCTCAGAATAAATCTCATCATGGTTGCAATAAAGCAATGTGAACTTGGGGAAGTTGGTCAACATTTCTTTTAGTTATATAATATCTTGATAGTTTTAAGTTCATAGACAGTTACCTGGTACGCCAAAGCATTCATAACAATGTGATAGGGCACAACACCCAAGGGATGAATGTCTTTCATGAGAACATTTGCAGGAATTTTGTGAAATTGTATGTATTCCAAAAAGT
This sequence comes from Dicyrtomina minuta, assembly GCA_949802685.1. Lineage (NCBI taxonomy): Eukaryota > Metazoa > Arthropoda > Collembola > Symphypleona > Dicyrtomidae > Dicyrtomina > Dicyrtomina minuta. The sequence goes on from OX461810.1 coordinate 60,751,059, forward strand.
TTCCTAGAAACAAGAGAAAAGAATTACAACATAATATTTAAATAAAAGAGTTATAATAAATTGGGTTTGCAACAATGTAATAAAGTTTTAAAGCGTATATAAGTAGTGAGATCTGCATAAGATTACCTATTGTTTCTTTGAGGTTAATTTCTGGATTGTTATCGCAGTACTTTTTACTCCACATCAGTGCAGCCTATACGCAAAAAATAAATTTGATTGCGCTATTTTAAATTATTGTGGTTGTGTTCAATAAGTAAAGAAGTTTTTTGTTCTTGCTGGGTTCATTAAAATTCAGCGTATGCTTACAGTTAAATGCAGCAATGCTTAAGTAACTGGCATACAGTGCAAACCAGCAACTACGTATTTTTCCATGTGACAAAATTTCGTTGTCTTTTATCTTGTAGCAAGAGGAAAAATCTCAAAAATAAGTCAAAATGACATCGCAATGATGCGAAGAATCAGTCTTACAGTTATATAGTGTTCTGCGTCTTGCGTTACATTTCAACTTAAGCAAAAGTCCCTGCAATTGGCTCATAATTAATTTTGAAACTTAAAATTTTGTTATGAAATAAAAGCTTCACCGAATCGAATGCGGTTTATTTCGAAAATTATTTTTTAAAATTAGGCTTATTATAGGCTGACACTAAACTTTCTGCAAAAAAAAACAGAAGTGGACAAATCAGAGGTCAGGTCAGATCAACCACAAAGAGCTGACCTCTGTTTCGTCCACTTATGTTTATTGCAGAAAAATTAGTGTCAACCGATAATAAGCTTAAGTTTTAAAAATAATTTTTGGAAAAACCGCATTCGATTCGGTGAAACTTTTCTTTCATAATTAATTAAAAGTTTCATAATTAATTATGAGCCAATTGCAGGGACTTACAGGAACTTTTAGGGCGGAGCATATTTACTACGAATCGGAAAAAACAGCATGGTTCTCCAGCCCCGACGGTTACTCATTTCTGCACTACGCGCACGCGCACTACTAATTTTGTATAATATTAAGAAATTTTCATATGGCTGGTACTGTAACTTCATCATTGACACTATTTTTTTTTAATTACATGTTGTTCGTACAGTTAAGAAATGTAAATATTACCTGAAACTTTGTGAATTCATCCGCTTTAAGTTCTTCTCGAACCAAAATAAGTCGTACAACATGTTGTGGCAATAAAGTGAAAGAACCCAAGTTTAATACTTCTGTTCCGTGTAAGTCTACGAATTCTAATACCTAATATTGGTAATAAACATTTAATTTAAATTAACATTTAGAAAATTACATTATCAATTCATATACAGACAAACTCGTTTAAATAGGGATACTACAGAATATATCACTCATAGACAGGCCCGGATCTAGAAAAAAATTTCGGGGTAGGCAAGTTTTAAAAATAAACTAAAATAGGTACATTGTTTTGTTATTTCGAATTATATCATCTTATTCACTACGATTTAAAAATGATCGGGGGTAGCAACTGCCCGGATGCCATCCGCTTAGATCCGGGCATGGCAGAAGCCCATGGGAAGCAGTAACCCATGGGCAGCACCAGCCAATGGGCAGTAGTAGCCCATGGGCAGTAGTCCCCTCTTGGATCCGCCCTTGGGGTCTGGGGGAGCCAATGAAGGGGAAAATAAAATGCGATTGGGCCAAGATAATATGACTGATTCGCTTGTTCACAATCACTCGAGTCCATTTTTGTTTCTTTCGGCCCTCTATTTTTCTTTTAGATTACCTGAGTACCTTACAAAGAGCATACAAATCCAATAAAATGGTTCAAATGCTTCCCTTACAACCCGTTTGCTCTTACTTCGATTCTTTTATTTCTGGTAATTTAAACATTACTGGCATAGCTGCCCAACTCTTGAAAAATGTGTCCCGCACCGCTGCTAGCCCTTGTAAAGGTCCCCTTTTAAACGAATTTGTCTGCATATTGCCTCTAATAATTTTTTCGTTTTTAATACAATATAATCAGATAGCATTTTAAAATTTTAAACTTCAATGCAAAGAATATGAAAAATACCTTCTGCACCAATGACTTGGTACATTTGTACTGAATATATCTCTCGGCTGATGCAAGCAGAGCACAGACCGTGTCAACATTGATACAACTCTGTACAAAGCCCACACATGCTTTTCTAAGCTCTTCTAATCCATAGTAGTCCGCCGCATTCATTACGCCTATTATAAAAGAGCTGCATTATTTAAAGGAAAGCCACATTTATTTTAAAAGCAGAAGAATATCTTCAACCCTCTTCTTTACTAATACTAACTAAGGCATATAAATATAGTTTTCGCTCACCCAGTAATGTCCTAGGTTGTAGCGTCACATAACCCGTATGAATGTATTCAATAAGTTGGCGAAACACGTCAGGCTCAAATTCCTCAATGATTAGTGTTTGATGCTGTTGAGGCTATTTTAAATTTAAATTTAAAAATTTTACAATATTATTTAATTATATCTGAATTCTGAATATCTACGCTATAAATCAATTATTTTTTGCATTGCAAATAAAGATAATAATACAGGCTATAGGAGGCTTGTCAAAGTGGATTATGGAAAAACAAATTAGTACCAACAATAAATGAAAGGGCAGTGAGTTAAAAAAAATTAGTAGTCCACAAGTCAATTTTAATATGGAGCTATATATATACTGATACTAATTTTTTTAATTATTTACAGAGCAGCAGGGATGTGCGCACATTACATAAACAAATGATGTAATAAGGAATCAGGGCAAGGCTATATAGTATATAGCTATAGAGTGTGCTATGAGCGCATAAGAAATTCAGCGATCTATAATAATTAATTTAGTGTGTATTTGCATACACATATATTTATTTTATGCAGTATCCTTTCAAAAATAAAAATATCAAAAGAAGTTTAGAAAATCTTTAAACTTCCGGGAATAAATATGTACACCGCAAAAGAAGTTAGCCGAAATATTCAACTTCTAGTGGTCACAAGCACTGTATGTAATAATTATTAGTTGTAGAGTATGCATTATGTACGGTAGTAATACGTAGCATACATCTACGCCTACACCATAAAGGGATATTGGTGGCTAGTTATTAACTTAAGTATAGGCAGTCTCCAGTTGAGAGGCTTCAAACAGAAAATAATTATAAGGATTCTACAAGGTCAAAGATGACTTACTTATATACGTCATCCATAAATGTCAATGTCAATGTTTTGTAATGTGCATAGAATAATTATAAGGAGCACAGCAGAATAATCATCATACTAAAAATATTTTGTTATTCATTTTCATTAATGCAGTTCTTTCTTAACTAGTAGTTCCGTCCAAATGGAACTTTGTATAATTAATAATTAGAATTATTCTAATGATTGCAGGACCAAGCTCGAGCATACTGACAGATACTGTAATAGTGTAATTGAACCAATTTAAGTACTGGTATTTTTTTTATTGTACTGTAATGTTTCACAGTCATATGAATGGTAATAATTATTACAGCTACATGAATATATCAAACAGATACGATATATTACAGCATAAGGGACGGACAGGAGTCACGAAAGTATGAAAAATAATGCTAATTAGCAGCGTGTACCATGACCATGTGGAGGTGTACACAGTAATTTACAATACATATACACTATTAAAATTCAAAGAAGGTTCAAGGTGCAGAGGACAATTATTACAATGAAAAAGTGAAAAAGTGACAAATAGTGACAGCGATGAAAGGGCAATTGTCAATAAATTGCTTTTATTTATGAACATATTGCACGAGAAAGATAGAGAAAGGAAGAGGGAAGAAGAAGTCACCTCCGTAATTGTTGAGAGTTGTTGTTGAAATCCGCGCTGTTTGTTTCCAAAATTCAGTAATAAGAATATAAGTCAGAATTAATTTATCAAATAAGACTAATAACAACCTAAAATTTAGAATTAAAATGTTCTAAAGTCAAATCTTTCTGTATAATAAAAAAAACGTAACTCTCTATTCTCTATAGGCCTCTTACTAACTTTCTTCTGGAAGCAAATATTATGTGTATGAATAGGAATTGTCATACTTTGATTTTTGCCTCCAGGAATTCGTAATACTAATATGTACTTTCTCTTTTAAAAAACTTCGATCCAAATCCATTACTTAACATGTACCAAAAGGATAATACTTATGAAATACTTCTATAATTTTTTTTCACATAGCATTGAAATAAAAACTTTGTGAAATGACAAAAGATAACACAAATAGATTCTTCCGCTTTCAAATAATATGCGTATTGCTTGTAAGTACGTATATGCATGTTTTTCTTTAGAATTTTAACGATTGTGAACTGTCACGTAGTCTAATAAATACTACACATATTAGCACATGTATGTAATATGCATATTAATTTGACAAAAATATACAAAATTATCGATTCCACTTCATAAAAGCATATTTTAGAAAATTTGTAAATACTCACCGATGGCTTTGAAGACTGAGGATTTTGCATGTTTAAAAGTGGTTCTGAACTTCGTTTGAGAAAAAGTCTCAGTTTATTTTCCTTGACAGGCGGATCTTTCTTTCTCTGTGGTGATGGCGCTTGGTACAGGATTTTAAAAAATACTCTAGAAATTTTGAAAATATTTATTTGTAATAATTTTTCTTTCAAGTTTGTGCATTTATTAAGTCTTGAAATTCCAGTTAATTTCAAGGTTTTGGTCGTTTCAAAAAAATTATGTTTTTTCCTTTCATTATTTTGCCTTAATATCCTACTACCCAAATATAGCGTAAAAATTTACCTGAGTTAAAATATGCGTTATAAATTTTAGAAATGTTCATTAACATACACTGACTGAGATGTGTTACATTAAAATACATTTTAATTTAAAGTGCCCTTCTCTTTCAATAAAATGAGGGTGTAATCCTTGAAAAATCAAACATACTAAGTCTACGTTATCCTGTAAATACTTGAAATTAAAAGTGGTTTGCCATACCTACGTAAATTTTTATACCATAAGGTATAGCATATCGTCACTAATGCTTCGTTTGAATTTTTTAAACTATTTTAATATCCTCTAAATAATATAAATACACAGTTGACAGTATTTATGCAAAATATAAAAATTATTATTATATCGTATCGTACCTGCTGCGAGCTGCTAAGACAGCTTTCACCGCACAAACTGGTTCTCGCGTATCTGCAATGTAAAGAAAGTATAGAAGGTAAGTAGGTTCATATAAGATTAGCATTTTAGAAAGTATACCTTGGTGCATACTATTCGCATTCACAACTCTGCAAACTTTCACTGCCTTTTAGGCGCTTCCTTGCTAATAAAAATAACGTTTGCACCTTTGCCATTACAAAACAATGAAAAATACAATAATTACTAAGTACCTACTACTAAATATATATTTCCATCTTTCCTTTTCTAAAAATACAAAATATTGAATATAAAAAAATAACAATAATTTAAATTTTAGTTTACCTCCAACCAAGAAAGTGACATCACACAATTCAGGCATGGAAGCCAAAAATTTCATGTCCTCTGCGAGTCCAGTTTTATTTTCAAAAGTTGAAAAGTCTGGCTCATCACACAAAGACTCAGCCATCATGTAGAAAGCGTCGATGCCCAACATGCCTCTTCCACTCTGTCTTTCCTTCAAATGGATTACGATGACAATAAATCCTTTGATTTTCTTCTCACTTCAGACTCCAGTCAGCTCACTAGTCAGTCGGGCTCCCAGTTCCAGTTCCAGTCAGTCTCACCAACTCCAATTTCAACAACGCCAACGTCAGCTCCGTATATACTACTACTCTTTACAGATCTTCGAGTTCGAGTATGGAGTATTATGGAGACGGATTCATATAAAAACTTCTTTAGGATATTTTCAGCACCGCTATATAGACATATTAGTGGATGTATTGCTGCGTACAAAATACAAAATAATATTCCCTATATATAATATTATTCAACGACACACACACAGAGGTATACACCATTTAACTCACCATAAACCATATTTAGATGCCCTTTATATTTACACAAAATCTTAGTCTAAAAGACACTTACGCACACTCTCTTTCTCAAGATCTTCCCGTCTTCCCTTATTGTTTCTCAAACCCCGATCCCAACCCAACAACCCGCTGACGTCACTGTCGTCGTCGTCTCCGTCGCCCTTGCTTCCAGTCGTCTTGGAAATCGAAATAAAAGTAGAAAATTTGTGTCCCTGTTCAACGTCTCACATTCTTACACAAGTGAGCTTTATTGCTCTTATTATGGCACTGGTCTTTTGTATTATATGTGTTATTATGATTAATCTTATATTGTACTATTTCACTCGAAAATGACAGTGCTGGAGATGAGTGCTTACTTTCACGGTTAAATTACGGATTTCCTGACTTGGTAGGGTCGTCGAATGTGTCTAATAATAGCTGTATGGTATCGGTATCACATGTTGATTTGGCATTATATCGTGGATGCTGTAACGCAATGTCCAACACGATTAAAAGTAAAAATGAGTATAAATGGCAAACGTTGACAGAAGCAACACAGACCAAAATATTTACATGTACTTCTGCGTCGTACTCTACCTCTATCTATCTACGTATCTACCTGTAGATTTTTTGTTTACGGGAATTTATGTTTAGTTTATGTGGGATGTTACTTAATAGGAACCTGTTAGGGCGTTCTTGTTAGAAGATGAACAGACACGGCTGTCAGTCTGTTCCTATGATCCCCTCCTACAGCCCTACAGGGATAAAATTGAAAATTGAAACAGAAACAAGAAGAGTAGAAGAGCAAGAGCGAGAGAAGATGTTCGGATGCTTGAATGTCGAGTATATTCCCGGAATTACAAGGATCGATCGATACCACTGACACTGGAAGTTGGGAGAGTAACTTTCCAGTTTTATTATTAGACCTTGGACCTTGGATGCCTTATGCCTTGGAAGTTGAAAAGGAAGTTTGGTGAAACTGGAAGATGTTGAGAAGAGTTCGGGTTCGGGATTTGGCTCTGGCTCCGGCTCAAGCTTCTAACTCATGCGTAAATTGATAAATAAAATCGATTTAGAATTCTCACAGGAGAATCCACAGGTTTATGCTACTATATTTTCACTTTCATCATTCAATTTCCACCACATGGACTTAAATAAAACGTTAAACAAGTAAGCGTGTTGTGTGTAGCCAGGAAACGGAGGTTCGAGAGGAATTAAGGCCAAGGTTTTCTGTTGTATAGTAAAAATAAGAAAGAAATTAAATTGCGGAGAGATGCCTTCAATCTAAATGTATTCATCAGTGTCAGTCGGCAGCAGTTCTTGAATATTGAATAGAAAACTCAATTTCACTATTTTATTACAGACATTATTTTACCCAAATCTAAGGAATGAAAAGACATTATTACTACGTATTAAATATTTCAATTGTAAATTAATTTTAAGTGTGCACTACATGGAGCAATCAAATGATTTTATTTTATTTGAAAACAAAAATAAAAAAGTTGCATGTATTTTTTATGTTTATTTTACTTCCCGATCGTGATTTCTTTGAACAGCATAATTATACATCTGCTATAGTTACTATATTGCAAATAGCATGTTCAAATGTTCGTTCTTGTATATAATAAAATATAGCTACATATATAGAAGTTTAGGTATACCTAGATAACATTCAATTCAAGTAGTAAATTCTGTTAGTAAATTTTTTAAACATGCAAAAATAATTATCTGTGCAATTCAACGAATTCGGACTTCCTCGTTTTAGCATTTTCACAAACACATTTGTATAACATCAAAAAATTAATGAAAAAGTGCCTATCTAATTACGATCTTTGTCATTCTAATGAATTCTAACCATAATATTATGAATACTCAAAATGTGGTTCATTAATAAATTGATTTGAATTGCTGCAAAAAAGGTGCAGCTCAGAGCGAGACTAATTTTCCTCATTCCGCTGCAAATAATGAGATAATAAATACCTTGAGCATTGGATATTGACAATTTGCGAGCAAGAGATTATAAGGACAATCAAACAAGGAAGGATGTTTAAAGGTTAAGGCAGACAATAATATTGTATTTAAGGTTAATTACTATTGCTACTGTTACTGTTGTTTGTATCTGGAATACATGTGATAAGAATTAGTCAGCAAGGAAAATAGGACTTTGTAAAACTGTATTCGTTGAAAAGAATTTAGATCTACATTAATTGTATGACAACATTCACTTATTGCATATACATGCATACACGTACATGTATAAGATATCTGTGTATATCCGATATCCATAGGTAATTATATCGTTGAGCATACTATACTATATTACACATAGGTACAAACCTTGATTACTTAATACCAGACTTGTGGTTATAATGGCTTAATGGCAACAAACTTATTGTCAATAGTAGATAAATGCTGATTTCTTTTAATCACAATTTTATTAAATCTTAAACAATCAAAGTTACAGCACAATGTGTATACTGTATCTACTACATATAGAATAACACTATGTTAAGCATTGCTATATTGCTAGCTATACTGCCAAGTGCTTAATGCTCCCTTGACCTTTGACGGGATCGTGCTGTCTTCACTGATACAGTATTAAAAAAAATATGTGTACTTACCAATGGATTTATGGTTTAAAATATTTTGAAATAAATTTTAAATTAAATATTAACTTATACTTATAGTAATAATAATAATTTCATTTATTCTTACAATAAGTTCATGGCAATGCAAAGCGACGAATAATGCAACAAAAATCTATAAGGATCTAGAATCTAGACTTGGGGAGAGTAATTATTCATTATTTTATGTGTGCAGGACAGCAAGAACTACATATTTCATATTACCATGATTTCCTCACGGTCATGGCCCTTATCCTTGCCTTATCGATATCCTAACTCACACGTGTAATTACACAATAATGTATTAAGTTAAAATTCCGAATTATAATAATGAATTAATTAATAAGACGAAATTTCCCACGCTTAAAATGATTATGCATTCTTCATAAATGATGACTGAACGAATACTTGGGAAGAAATATAACACGATTAATTTAATTATATATTCCAACCAAGGCCCAAATTCAAAATTTTAAAAATACTCGTTATACAGATAGTTGCTTATCGTTTTGATACTGAATATAAAAAATTGCAACATTTTGATCTCGTTTTGCACGGTTTGAAGAAATTTGAAAGTATACATAGAATGCTGTACGGAAATGATTTAATAATTACACATACAAGAAGAAAAAAATATTGTAATGCGAAATGCGCTAAAAATGAAATATTATGTAAGCATTTCCAATACACCTTTCCATTTTTCTTTCGAGTACATTAACCTCCACAGTGCTTCCTTAAGTATATGATTAAAAGTTCAAATATAAATAGTAGGTACAGGTACATCTATATAGATACACGGTATACCTACACACATACAAAATTGTAAATACGTGGGAAATAAAAGATTTTTTTATTTTTCTTAAACGCTTCCTTTTAATTTCTTTTGATTTACATAATAATTTTATTCTTGTCTGTGGTAGAGCACTATAGCACTTACCATCACAATACATAATAATATATGAATCACAACAATTAACAGTTCCAGTTCCTTATACGAATTTCCTATTTCTCGTCTACTCTCTGCTATGTATTTTACATACTACACACAATAAGTACACATCCATAGACAGCCTGCGTACAGCTAACCAAAGTAGTGGCGGTTCCAGAAATTATGTGTTTGAGGGCAGGGCCTTCTACATTATTTGCCTATTTGCATGTCTCTCAAAAGATTTAATACAATCCTGCTGTGGCGGGGGGAGGGAGGTCTTCAGCTCATTGCCCCTCCCCCTTATCTCTAGACCCGCAGGCTACACACAGGACACCCACGCTATTTAAAGTCCAATATTCTAGTAATCTAAAATGGCAACGGCAACTGTGGCAAGGGTATATATACTAATTAAATATATCAATGGAAAAGCTTTTAGTTTCAAATTGCCACATATAAGTACTCTCTCCTGAACTCTACCTGTAATTCCGTAATTATTCTGTTTTCCGTCTGTAATTATAATTTTTGGTGTGAGAAATAAGTGAAAATAATTTACCGGAAAAATGAATGATTCTCCCACGGATCCCATTGTTGATTGTTCCCATTTAAATGCCTAAAGTTAAATATATATGATTACTGATTTTTTGACGCGGATGGTGAATGGTGATGATTTTAATGTAGGTACACTACATACAGTGGCTTTCCAAGCCAAATGTCAAGTTATACTTACAAAATGCAATACCATAAAAAAGTATTATTATTTCTCAGAATCCAGTGCAGTGCAGGGTTGACGTCAATGTATCAATATAAGAAATGAAAGGATTTATTGACTTGATAGTATAGGTGTTTATTCCAAAAGTTTACTAGTCTCTACCACCTCAGTCTCTACCGCCTAGGTCCTCAGCTGTAGTTACAAGAATAATATTTTCATAATAGGAGTTGAACGATAATATTTCCAAGTTTTATTTTAGTATTTCAGTTTTACTAACAATAGAATCTTGTACAAAAAATCAACAGCAATCATTGTGGTACTCAGTGTGGCGGTGTGTGAGATCATTCAAAACCGGCGAGAGATCCATTCTCCCGATTCTCCGCGAGGTGAGTTAGATTTTATTATTATTTTTTCCCTCGTTCATTTTCATCTTTTATTGATGATATATTGGTCATTGGACTTTAATTTAATAAACGTTAAAATTTTAGTACTTGTGATTCTATAGCTTTTTGGAGGCTACCTTTATAAATGCTATAATAATACTATATGAATTGGCCTAGAATATTCGTTGAGACGTAATTTGGACGTTAGCAACTCCACCCATAACTGATATTACTATAAAATCTCCTTTTAGCTTTCTTATTATACTTTTAACTTCGTGTCATGTTTACCTTGTGTGTGCATTCTCAGCTAATCAAATAAAATGTCAAGCGCACCAATCAATCTTCAAATCTTTTAACATGGAAAACAGTTTTAAAAAAACAAATAGAAAAGGACCTATAGTAGATAATATAATATTATTGGCACTGGAGCCATCTCTTCTTGAGAGACTTCTGATATACTACAGAGTGTACATACCGTATGTCGTTACTTTATCTTCTCATATAGATATTGTTAGGTAGTTTATAGGAACATAATAATAGTAGTATACATTTTCCTTAAGGTTTGGACTTGTTAAGTAATTCTTATGAAATCAAAATGCTGTCGTATTACTTGTAAATACAGATAAAAGAAAAAACTGAGCAGTTACTTAGTAAGAAATGAAATAAAAAGTAGTGACGTATACATTTTACGTCTATCTTGTCATTTTCCTCAACTACTTGTGAATATATACATGTAACTCATCTGGATATATTCTTATTGGCGGTTATAATCTCATCATCATGTTCATATAAACATTACGTAGGAGCTGTGCGGCAAGATTAATTAGTATACTTGTATTCAAAATAGTATATGACAAGCACGACAAAAACAACACATGATTTATGATTACGAAAAGTATTTATTAAATTAGTAGATTTTAATAATTTGTGCCAACAGAAATATTATATTAACGACACAAAGAAATTATTAAAGGGGAACGCGCTGCGTAGTAAACATGTGTTCTCGTCCCGTGCTACCAGTAACCATACGATATAAGGTCATTGGAACTTTCAATGTAAAAGGGATAACACAAACACGTAGATTTTATTTAGGCTAAATTTGAGAGAGAATTTTAAGCTAAAATTTTATTATGAAATTAATCTTTGTTATTGAAAATTGTATTGCACAGATACGTACTAAATAAATCAAATAATTTTTAATAGCACATTTTGCTATATACCGGCCTATTTTTATTTTGATCCATTTGTAAATTTTCCCCAGGAGTATTGGCCATATTATTAAATTTTCATGAATACGTATTAGTTTCAAACCATGAGAAATTCATCCACGAGAAAACCTGCTAAAATAGTCTGCTAAACACTGTACATGTATTTATGCTGTACTCAAAAGGGGTATCGTCTGTGAAGAACCAAAATGACCCACTTCCATTTTTAGCTAAAATATCAACTATCTACAAAAATATTCAAATATGTCTTGAGAGCATTTAAATAGAACAGTTTGCACCTTTTCAAAAATATGTAAATACAACATTTTACACTTTTCAAAAACATGGAATTAGAACATTTTGCACCTTTTAAAAAACGTAAATATGACATTTTACATTGTTGAAAAACATGAAAATAGAACATTTTGCACCTTTTCAAAAACTTCTAATTAACATTTGACGCATGTTTCTGATTTTGTTTTTATAAAGTTTTTATTAAGTATTAGTAAATAGAAATATATCATTAAGTATATACACGCTGTGCGTTATTATTAGCTACGTGTGGATATATTTGTACGCACGTTCTTCTGATATTCTCAACAAGAATCATACTGAATTACAAATAAATGTGACCAATCTTTACACTGCACTGTTGACTATATACTACGTGACACAAGTAGGGTGACCTTCCCTATGTAGGTACGTATTTCTTATCTTCATTTAAGATGTTAGTCACATTTTCTACACGGATCATTAAGACACAAAATAAACTTAGTAAATATATAGATTGATAAAACTTTGGAAATTTTCATTTTTTCCAAACTAGAAACGATCAAGAAATTGACAACATTCTATAGTAGTGTATCTGTAGTGTATATGACTCATTTACTGTAAGCTGGTTTTGTATAGTTATCTCAAATTTTCAAAAAATATTTAATCGAAATTAAAATACAACTTTTTTTGTACCCACATAATACATGTTATATTTCCAAGCAAATGCCAACCAACTAATATTAGGGAAAGATATACCTATAAATATTTTCCCACACAAAACCAGCGGCAGAATTAGGTATAGAAAGGTTCACCCTTACGCTGCCTTATCTTCCTTATTCCTCATAAGCAATTTGAGTTTTGGTTTTCTCAATTATTTAACATTAATTCCGGCTGTCGTCGTCAAGCTGTCTGACCAAACCTTAAAAGTTTTCCTTCTCCTTTTGAACGCTTATAAGTTCGCTCCTATCACCTATGCCTATACTGATACTGGACTGTAAAATTTTATGGATATAGCTATACATACATGTATTCTAATAAATTCTAACGGGGAAGTCGTCGGACGTGGATGTCAAACCACAAAGCAAATATTTAACTTATTAAAATATATCTGCATAGTTATATGGTTATAGCAGTGGTATTCCCCCTCATGCATGCATATACCTATACTATAATACACCCTTATGATTCTTCTAAGCTACGATAGTGTCGTGACAGAGTATGACATATGAATGCGACTGAATTGAAGTAAACTATTTGTTCAATTGAACTTTGATTTCAAGTAGATTCGAATTCGAGAGAAATGCAAGTGATATATTTTCTGAGTGTCACCTCATGTCGTCAGTTGACACTTGACTTCAAATTCGACTTGGACTTCTTAAGAAGAGTCATATACTTGACTTGTGTAGTGGAGTGTATTATGTAATGTGTTTGTAGTGGGTAGATAGAAGGTATAGTAGTGACATTACTTAGGTACCTACATTACTTCTTAACTATTGAGTACTGATAATACTACACTGCGAGTCTGGGATCTGTATACTGAGCAATACTCTCACTACTTACGAGTGTTACGAGAATCTGGACGATGGTGTTGACTTTTCAATGGACTCAAACTTTTAACAATGTGACACTTCTATGTGGGCTTCTATTTATTTATGTCTCTTCAATGTATTAATTCTATTCATTTACTTTTTCAATGAATGGAAAAGATTCGATTTGATTCCCATTCCAATATTTTGCGTGCGTGTGTGTGTGTATGGGTACGTAGGAACTTCCTTCCGAATGGTTTTATTATACATGATACATATTTGGGTTTTGGGTGACTGTGTCTATACAAAGACCTAATGCACGGACAATAAAGTGAACAGACTGGACTGACCAGACCAGACAGCGTGGCACCAGCTCCAGCTCACAACAGCCATAAATTTAATGATAACTTGAGAGTTCATCTCAGTCGGTCTCCGTGTAGCTAATCAGATCAGATCCAGGGTAAAGTCTAAAGATTTTTCTGTGCTTTAATTTATTAAGTAATAAATAATTACAACTTTTTTTAACTAGTCATTTACTACATAGCATTAATTCAGAATCTCTTTTTTAGAGGTGCAAAATATGCTATCTTACAATCTTACTAAAAACTGCATAACATTTTTATGCTTTTTTGAAAAAAGTAAAACTTAGATTGCAATTCTTCAGATTGCTTTCCAAATACAGCATGTAATACAACCAATTTAAAAATAATTTAGTTTACACCTTTTACACGTACCTACTACGCTCTAAAAAAATATGTTAAGAAAAATATGTAGATTTTTTTTTACAATATGTAACATGTGTATTTTAATTTTTTGAAGATTTTTGAAGTAAAAACTATTAATTAGTAGGTGTTGCGCTTTGCACTACATTCAAGTTGCTAAGTTGTTTAAACTGTAATTAATTTCATTGTTGTTATTTTAAATTTCCACAGATGAAGAACTACAACTTTGGCAGCCTTTGCGGGAGTAAAGGGATGGGTGGGCAAGGTGAGATTATTCCCAAATTCCAAGCCTGGCCGTTGACTTTAGTCCTTGTCCTTTGTATTGTGGGCACGACGACGACGGAAGTGGATAGCTATGTTGTGGGAACTCCACTTCGGTCACTGAGCAAGCGCTCCTTCTTTGACATTCAGTGTAAAGGAATCTACGATAAAGGGATCTTTGCCAAATTGGACCGTGTTTGCGACGACTGCTACAACCTGTACGGGGAACCTCAACTTCATGCTCTCTGCAGGTACAGAAAATTTACCCTTTTATTTTAAAATTTTACAACTTTGAAATTTATTAAATTGTACAAATTTTTATACTATAATCAAATCATACCTTTAATTACACATTTTTAACAGCCAGAAATGTTTTTCAACGGCATATTTCATTGGATGTCTGGACGCGCTGACTCTGAGTGAGAACGAGAAGGAATACCAGGAGTTGATTCTGTCCATAAATGCAGACAACCCGTTTGATGACCCGATCGAGGGATCAGTGGAGAAACCAGAGAAACATGAGAAGCATGGGCCAGAATCAGAAGCAGAATCAGAATCAGGCAGGAAATATGAGACGAAATTAGAATTAGAGGAAAAAACTTACTCAGACACATATGAATAATATGAGTTCATTTCATCAAGATGCAACAACATACTCTTGAGTAGTAAAGTAGGTTCAATTATACAAATATACACAAATAAAGAAAATAGCTTCCACCAAAAACCATACAACACAAGCAAACAAAAATCCAATAAAAATATTATTATTTATCAGTTTTTTTTAAACACAATAATTTGGAATACTATGAACATATATGAGCAATATTTCTGCTTTTATTCATGGAATTTAAAAAAAATTTAACTTATATTATGATGACTTGTATAGAACTTGTAGACTTGTCTAGTCAGTATATAGATAAAAACTAAACAGGCAAAAAAAAAGTTGAACTTACAAGAGAAAATCAAATGTTTCACAAGTAAAAAAAATAATAACAATTTGTTATACAAAGTAAAAAATTAAACCAGTATTCTATTTCTAATTTAGGTACAAACTATTTTTTTATTAACCATTTTTTACAAACATAGAATGGATTATACGACTACACACATATATGCTCGTTCTGTCGCTTTGTACCTCTACGCCCTACAAATCCTTAAAATACATAAATAATAAAAACAATAATTTTTGTAGAAATATAGTAATAAAAATACTAAAAGAGTTTAAGTTAAGTTTAATTTTGGCAGTATCTTTTAGCAATTCACAATTAAAGTTTGTGTCCGATAAATATAAATACCGTAAAGCTCCAAATAGAAGCCCCCGGCTATATCAAGTTTCAGTTGAAAAAAATAATAACATTACCGCTTATGGGAAACCCCCGTCTCTATTGGAGACCGGTCATTATTGGAGACCCGGCTTCTATTTGGAACTTTACAGTAGATCTATATACTTTGAACTTTGAAAGACTATAAATTAAACAAACTCAATTTAAATGGACACACATAATCCGACAACTGAATTTTTTTTAAGTTCTTGATTAATTTGATGGTTGTTAATTTTAATTTTAAACATACACGCACACTTTTTTAATAGCCGCAATTACGTAAATTATGTTAATACATTAGTTATTACTAATAATACATTATAATAAAATAAAACAATTACACTCTCAGTTCCTTGGTCTTGATTTAAACTCGTAATGAAAGTCAACGACTTGGCTTTTAGACAAAGTTCCATCCGTAAGCAAGTAGTATAGTTAATTTTTGTTAAGCAAGCAGGCATAAAATACATAACCTAAAGAAAAAGTACCGTATATCTTCTAATACAACACACCCCTCCCCGTTGCATTTGAGATATGTAATGCCAAAGCATAGCAAACTTCCGCGTTCTAATAGAGACCCGTTTAGTATTGGAAGACATACGGTAGTTTTGAATTATTTTACAATTTACTGTCAGCACTGCACTGGAGCTTGGCATGTGGCGGTAATACTGATTTCAAATCATTATTATATAAAGCAACAACTTGTACGCTCTGTGGTCCCATTTTGATTAGAACCCTCATCATCCACTGTACTAAGGGTACTACTACTCGGTGAATTAAAATTAGATTGCTGCGGTAAAATCTGTGCAGTAACATCGTTGGAAGATTCATCACTTGTTTCGGGTCTGTAACAACGAAATGAAAGAAAAGAAAAATTTCATTTCGTTAAAACATATTATGATTATAAAATTATAAAATATGAACGTGGTTTTTACAGTATTTACACAAAGTCAATATAATATGGTTTCATAACGATTTAAAATACCTGAAGTAAACATCTCGGATTAGTGTATGCGTGACGAATGGAACTTGCTTTTTCTTATCCTTTTCAGGAAATGGATTTTTAGATTCAAATTCAAGTGCAACCTGCAAAATCAATATCACAATATTTAATTTTTGAACGTCAATAAGAGACAGTTGTCAATCAATTTTAGACTTAAATATCGAGAGACGATTGTTAGCATGGACAAAAGCTCTTTTGTATGTCCATGTTGATCCAGAACTTTGCACACGGACTGGATAAACCAAGATCCCCGTCTTTCACACCTCCACGAGAAATAACCTGCGGAATTATGGAAAATCAGGAATGTTTGTAAATGTCCCCTTTGGATAAGTATAACCTAAATTATGTTTTACGTCCTTTCTTGGCCTTAGCTAAGCGTCCCGTTTTTAGGTTTGCAAGCAATTTTTGTAAAACAATGTATCTATTATACATATAACTTAAAAATTTAAAAATTACCTGGATACGTACTGAAAACCATTAGAAAATCAGCACGGTTTGGTAATTTGTAAGTATCACTGATCGTGATCGTGCTCGTGAGATCTCCGCTGTCAGTTTGAGTGTAAGATATTGGTTTCTTTATCACCACGGTGCCGTCATCAAATTCTTCACCTTTACATGCCTGCGCCAAAAATCAAGTTTTCGAAAGTATAATTAAAAAATATAATTATCTCTTAAATCACAAGTACCTACCTAAATAATACTTTACCGGGAAAAACTATGTCACAAGAAGTCAATTTTGTTTGCGAAATTAAAATTAGTAAATAAACTGATTACCTGAATAAGAAAAATCTTAGGTTTTCCCGCCAGGGTAGGGCAACGCTCGGCTGTAAAAGGGTCCCATAGCTCATTAGGAGCATAAGAGGCATCCTTTGCATAAATTTTATCTGTTATTCCATGTGACATTACAACTACGAGTAGACAGTCGCGGTCACTGTGGTCCTCAGTTGCCACTACAAAATACATTACAATAAAATTGTTAAGGTTCGGTATTAAATAATAGAATGCATGCCTGTAACTATAGTAGGGGCAACCGAGAGTGAGGTCTGGCAAGGATAAATTTTGCATGCAAATGAACGACAGCTTTATCCTTGCTAGACCTCACTCTCGGTTGCCCCTACAGTACATTGTATAACTATACTGCTTACTGATATAATCGAATATGTACATATGTACACGTGCTTTTATTACAGAGGCAGTAATGTATTTTTAGTAATTATTATTACTATTTACTCACGATCTGCTATTTTCTGAAGCAAGCTTTGGCGAGTATTATCGTCACAAATTTCAACTTTAAATTCCATTCTGCGTAGTCTCATAGATAAATCATCTCTGTCCTTTTTGCTACCACCCCGAGAAGCGAGTTCATCTATTGTAAATTCCTATAAGCAAATGCCAGCAAATTATGTAAATTAGGTAGAAATAAGATGGAGAGAGTTAGGGAGAGGGTGGGCAATGGTGGTCACCCGCTGTATATATCTGATACAAGTCGATGTGTATTTTTGTTTGCTCAGTATGATTTTCAATTTACTGATTCTGAAAATTTGAATTTCAGAAGTTTTCAACTTTGAGTAATACGAATTTAATCGGCCAGCCGCCACCATTAGGAAACCTAAGTACCGCCATTACCTGCGCTTTCTCTACATCTAAAATACGATTGTAGTTACTTAATGAAACCAGTTGTCCGTAAGACATTGAACGTGATTTACCTCTTGATTAAAAATTACAGCTTTCCCTCGAAATGCATGGTTCATGTTGTACTCTCCATCATCGCTTGAAACTTGAAACAGACATAATTGTCTTCGCTGGTACTGTCTTAGGTATTTCCCTTTCCTCGGAAACAACAAAAGCCCTGGAAGCAGAAAAAACCAAAACAATTTTTCACATTTCCGTCGACAATTTAAAAATTAATTATTAAACTTATTAAGCTATTAACACTATAACTAGTAAACATACCAATTTTCTATCTTTAACTTGTTCTTCCGGACGCTCGTGTGCTTAAGTAACCGGGACAGTATTAGTTTCGTGTGGTATCATCGTCTGTGGATTATACTACCCGCATTGCCAATTCAGTAAATGGGGATTCGTATTCAAAGCGATGTGGTGTCAGCTTAAACTTGGTTTGCCTGTAACATATATATGTTTATAGATTATAGATACATATAAATATATATGTAATTACTGGTCGGATATATCACCGATTTGAGTTTTATTATTGTCTAATGCAGAATTTTGGAACAGAAAACTAACTACATACTGGCTTTTGCAGGTCTAAAATTTTAGTGTTATGTTCGCACCATGGTTTTTTTTGTTCTTCAGGAACTTAAAATCTATATCACAATATTATTCGAACTTATTGCCGACACTTTCAAAAGTTTGAAGAATGGATTTCCACAACGGTGGCTCATACAGTCTGTGTGAGTCGACTAATAGTTTTCGTGTGACTGCGACTGTTGTGTGAACCCTCTAGAACCATTCAGTTGACCGTTATGAAGACCTTGGACAGCTACCGCTCACAAATTATTCTTAGGTACTATAGTATAGTAGTACTGCAACTGAAACGCCAACCCTAACTAAACGTTTAGTGATTCATTGGATGAAGAAAGCAGACGGAAGATACATATTTGAGAAGAACAATATGAGGGTCCAGTGAATATCTAGTGGGGGTGTATTTTATTTAGGCCAGAAAGCAGGTAGTCGAAATACAAGCGTTTACAATGAATGAGTACTTAGACAATAGTGACAAGACGAAGGAATAAAGACGCTCTTCAGACGGAACTACCACTGCAATTTTATTGTCGTATAAGTACATGTTATACAGTCACAAACTCACAAAGTTTAAACATTACTTTTGATTAGCCCACATCGACAAACAGTACAGTCAATCCAAATGAACCTGTTGGAAAACCTTTTCTTGTACCGTAGATGAAACTACTAATAGTGTCAAATAGATTCTTTTCCTAATACTTAAATAATTAGGAAAGTATCTGTAGTACCATGTAAAGCGGTGCTCACTGGACTACAGAGGAGTCATAATTTCTTACTTTATTTTGTGTGATTTTTCTTGGAGGTTCAATTGTCTCAAGGATGCTGACATTGACCTAAATTGTGATACGCATATGTGTAGTATGTCCTACGGACGGAACATTGAAATTGAAAATGTAGACTGGTAAACTGGTATATTTAACACATTATTGTATGGCAGTAGGCGGGCCTGTAATAGTAGACCGGCCTGTAGTTTAAGATGGGTCTGAGACAGGCCCGGATATTGCGGCCAGCGCTGGCAGCCCCTGCAACCTGAACTTTAAAAAAACGTAAATGGAATATTTTGCACTTTTCAAAAATATGTAAATTAGAACATTTTGACTTTTCAAAAACATGCAAATAAAACATTACAACTTTTCAAAAAAACTTGTAGAAGGAACGTTTTGCACTTTCCAGAATCAAGTGAATACAACATTTTAAACTTTTGTAAAACATGGGAATACAAAAATTTAGTTTACCAAAGAAAACCTTCAATAAAATAAAAATGGTGGTTTTTTGTATAGAAATAAATTGCTGCCTAAAAGCAATTCCATCGTCCGGCCCAGACAAGAGATTTCGAATTTTAATATGTAGTAGACGGTTCTACTATTATGAGAAGTACTGCACGTATACATACGCGATATACCATAGTATAGTGGTTCAAATCTGAAGATACATACATACTATACATCATGAGTTAGACGGCAAGTAAAAATAAATATTGATTTATATATTGCATGCGAAAAGGTACAACAGTTATTCTCGGTTCTCCGAGAATGTATTTTATAATAATATATCCTAAATAATAAAAGCTCTGCGGGTTTTGTTGTCGTTTCCGTGAAGCCAAAAAAACTGATCTTCAATTTGTTGATTTTTGGTGTTGGCTATGATTATATGACAACAGCTTCACAGGTTTTCAGTAGCGAGGCCAAAAATACTGAAAGACTTTCAAAGCAGCACGAACATTTTAATTTGAAATGTGCACAGATAAAAACCTACTGCAGATATATGGATTCAGTCGACATGTTAAAATCGTGTTATTATTAGACGGTGTGAAGTCTTTGTGCTTTTAACAGCAAGATGCATCTATGAAAACTACTTTCAAATTGTTACCGTAAATAAAAAGTAAATAAGCGCCGAGCTCAAACTATGTGTTGAGTCTCCATTGAGTACCACGATGTCATTCCAAGACATTCAATACGCGCCGAGGAGCTTATTCGAGCAAATACGGTATGTGCGTTTTAAAGCGTAACTACACGCGACTAATAAATTCAATTTTTGTATGTGCAATATTGCGTCTTAAAAATTCATTTATGCGATTTTATTGTGGTACTGGTACACCACACACAAGTCATGTAGGTAGATAGTATTATTTAATCAAAGTGTTACACTTGAAATCAATCTGCTACGTTTTTTTGTATTACAAATTAATTTGTTTTTTGCAGTAATCATGACACAAGTTATTGTTATTTACCTTTCGACCAATGTCTATTAAGATGCTCTACATGCAATCTTTTCGACAATGGCCGTAAATAATTGAATTTCACCGACATGCGAATTCAGTCATCTGCTGAGCCATTCCTGAACAGCAACTTAACAATTATTAGAATTATTTCCGTAGTTAAAGCAAAAGTAAAGTGGAACGAATTGTTCCCTTATTCGCGAGTTATCTTCCGTTTAGATCAACCTAAAAATAATCCAATATTGCTTTGAATTTAGCTGTCTCCTATAGAAATAATGTATATACAGAGGTAAAATTTAGCAAAGTAACGATTGTTTACATCCGACTTTTCAATTATGTGGCTATTATGTAATTTACGTGCTTTCAACAATTTTTGTTTTGCTCTTTAGGTATATATCTACAAGGTGCCAAAAACTGAAAAACCCGGTAGCCATGCACCATATTGGGGGGACATTATGCTTTTTATGTGATTCGATTACCTTGGTGAGTATTCTTTTCCAACTGCAACACTTCACAGAGCATATTCACACGAAAGAGAAAGATTTTAGTGCTCTACTTGCAACCACACAGCCACCGGAAAGAACAGATAAGCCCTACGTGCGCTATGAAGCCACAACAATTTGTATTTATAATTTTATGTTCATATTATCTCAACTGTAATAACAATAACATGGGGTTTAAAATATTGCAATCCAGAACAACAAGTAATCCTTTTTTTAAATCTACATTTTCAGCATATTATATCATCTGAATGCTTAGAACTGGAAACAACACAGTAAAAAGTTGAACTCACAAAAGTAAACAAACTCTGTTTAACAAGTCAAACAATAAAAATATTTTATTACAAAATTAAAATTTGAAAAATTAAATAATTTACTGCATTTCCAATTTAGGTATAAACAATTTTTATTATAATTTTTTACTAAATGTACTAATCGTAAGACTACTTACACACATGATCGTTTGTCATTTTGTACCTAGAATCCTGGAAATCCTAAAAAAACACTAAAAACTAATTTTTGTAGAAATAGTAACAAACACTATAGAGTTCAAGTTAAAGTTTAACGTAGGCAGCATTCATTTGCAATTCACAATTACGTATAAGGCTTTCTGTGGGTTCTGGATCTAGTGCACAGATCTATGTAAATTACTTCAGAAATTTGAGCAATTCTTAAATATAAACAAACATTTTAAATACTTATATACATGTAATCCGAACGCTGAAATTTAAAAAAACATCATGATTAAAAATATACCTAGTTATGTTAGTTTTTAACATGCACGCACACTTTTAAAATAGTACCTAAATTATGTTAATCAATACATTACTACAATATATTTCAATATAATATTACAATAATTACACTCTTCAATTCGGGTTTGATTTAAAACGAAAATGAAAGTCAACGATAAAATTTGAGGTTTTAGAAAGAGATCCATCTTTAAGTAGGTACTTTCAATTAACCGCTATTTTTTGTGAGCATCCAGGCTATAAAATCAATAACCAAAAAAAAACACTTGCATAAGTAGTTTTGAATTTTATGTTAGAATCGTCGATACTGGAGCTTGCCATATGTCACTGTAAACCTTGTGTCATATTATAGAGCAACAAATTGTACACTCTGTGAACCTATTTCGATTAGAGCGGTCGTCCTCCACTGTATTACGGGTAGTACTTGATGAATTATGACTAGGTTTCCCATCTTTTTTCTTCTGTAATAAAAACGGTTCAGTAGCATTGCTGGAAGACGCACTTGTTTTAGGCCTGAGGTAGATAAAAAGAGTGTATAATTTAATTCATTGTATAGGTGGTTAAAACATTACAAAATATGAACGAGATTCTTAGTATTTATTATATAATACTGAAATACCTGAAATAAACTTCTCGGATTAGTGTATGCGTCACGAATGGAATTTGCTTTTTCTTATCCATTTCAGAAAATGGAACTTGAGATTCAAATTCAAGTGCAACCTGCAAAATTAACAGCCCAATATCTAATTGAATCCTTTAATTTTATGTCAATACACGGCAGTTGATTAAAAGGAATTTTAGACTGACATTTCGAGAGACGGCTGTTATCATAGACAAAAGCTCTTTTGTATGTCCATGCTGATCCAGAACTTTGCACACCGACTGAATAAACCAAGACCCTTGTCTTGAATTCCTCCACGAGAAGTAACCTGTACAAGCATCGGAAATCAGTGGGTAATTAACTAATTATGCTTGTTAATATGTTCTGTGGGGGAGTACAACTAACTACTAGTTGTAAATTAAGATTTACACTCTCGCTCTCTCTTAGCCTTAGCTAATGTTGGTGCTAAGCGCCCCATTTTTAAGTTTGCAGTTACTTTTGTTTTTAAATAATGAATTTAATATATCTTTAAAATTACCTGGAAACGTACTGAAAACGACAAGAAAATCAGCACGGTTTGGTATTTTGTAAGTATCACTGAAATTTCCGCTGTCAGTTTGAGTGTACGATCTGGGTTTCTTTACCATGACAGTCCCGCCATCATATTCTTCACCTTTACATGCCTGCACACAAAATCAAGTTTTCAAATTTTCGAATTAAAGTGTCTTTTAAATTATACCTACAAAAATATCTACCGAAAAAAACAATGTCCTGAGATGTAATTAATTGTTTTGTTGCAAAATTAGTAATAAATAACCTGTATAAGAAAAATCTTAGGTTTTCCCGCCAGGGTAGGGCAACGCTCGGCTGTAAATGGGTCCCATAGGTCATTAGGGGCATATGAGCCATCATTTGCGTAAATTTTATCCGTTTCCCCATGTGACAATACAACTATAAGTAGACAGTCGTGGACACTATGGTCCTCAGATGCGACTACAAAATGCATTAAAATAAGGTATTATATAACGTTCGGTAAATTAATAAATATATGCATGTAACGAACTAAGTACCTACTGATATAGCTGAAACAATAAACATACTTTACAGAAACAGTCATCCAATTTAATAATTATTATTTACTTACGATCGGCAAGTTTCTGAAGCAATCTTTGGCGAGTAATATCGTTATAAATTTCAACTTTAAATTCCATTCTGCGAAGTGTCATTGACAAATTATCTCTGTCCTTATTGGTACCAGCCCGAGAACTGAGTCCATCTACTGTAAATACCTATACGCAAATACCAGCAAATTATGTAAATAGGTAGAAATAAGATGTACTTACATCTAAAATACGATTATGGTTGCTTAATCAAACCAGTTGTCCATAATAACAATAACACACTGAGCTTGATTTACCTCTTGATTAAAAATTACAGCTTTCCCTCTTAATGCATGATTCATATTGTACTCATCAGCATCTCTTGCCACGGACATAACTGCCTTCCCTGTTACAGCCTTAGGTATTTTCTTGTCCTCCAAAAGAACCGAAGTCCTGGGACCACAAAAAAAAGTCACAATAATTTTTCGCATGCCATGACCTGTATTTGTAGTTTCGAAAT
Source organism: Dicyrtomina minuta (assembly GCA_949802685.1). Classification (NCBI taxonomy): domain Eukaryota; kingdom Metazoa; phylum Arthropoda; class Collembola; order Symphypleona; family Dicyrtomidae; genus Dicyrtomina; species Dicyrtomina minuta. The sequence continues at coordinate 60,775,910 of OX461810.1, forward strand.
TATGCCCGTCGAATATTTAAAAATTAATTCTTGTTAAGCGTATTAAGCTATTAAGCCTACCAATTTCTTCTTTCTACATCTCCAACATGTTCTTCTGACGGGGTCGCGTGTGATTTCAAAACACTATCAGTTTCGTGTCCTGCCATCGCTTTCAATTCAGATCCGCGTTCAAAGCGATTTTTATATTTTTGGTTTTCCTATAACATTATACATAAAATAAATATATTAAAAATCGTAATTTAGTTTTAGTATTCTATCAACTGCATTGAGTGAACGTTGTGTCCTCTGCTGAGATTTGTCACAGACTTCAGTAAACGCCGTAATAAAAAAAAACAAGTTAATACTAACCGTAAGACATAATTTTCGGTGCATATGAAGTGTGAAACGAGTGCTGATAGTAAACAAAATGTATATAGAAGCAATGCTGAAACTCCTTTTTAAATGGATTATTAATTATTAAAGGGCCCACACAACATGCACCGAAGCTCAAAAGACTGCGTTATGATTAAGACCCTGCACCGCTAATTTTAAAATTATGCCGAAAGTCATAATATAAGTTAAGCGTGAGTACCGTGAGTGAAATGAGTGAATGAAAGGGAAACCAAATCAAATTAATTTATAATTTGATGTTCACATATGCATTATCTCAACTGTTTATAACTTGTAACATGGGCATTAAAACACAGGCAAAAACAGGTAATCCTTTTTTAATAATCTGCACTTTCAGCATGCATTATCATTTTGATGCTTAGCACTATAAAAATACGGTAAAATATTTTGAAAATAACTTAAATGTCACATTGACGTTTATTAACATAAAATATTGATTCTACCTTCAGTCATAAATTCCATGGATTGACTTACTCTTATATTCTAATCTATAAGCAGTACTATTAAATTGCAATGTGAATATGTGAAGTTTGTTTCGATTTAGTACACACTAACTAAAAGACTAATAACCTCTAACGTAATTCATGTGACCATATTAAAAAAAATAAAGTTGATCAAAGATTATACTTACATGCAACTCAAAATCAGATCAAGTGTAAAATTCCTAATTCCACGGATTCGGTCGTTAGGTTGTACTTAAAAGGCAAATTTCATTTAAAATTATGTATTATATTACAAATCACTCACTCAACGTATGAAATAATAAAAGGCCTTCCCATTCCCACAATCCCACACTGATGACCGACTAGACAGTCTTTGCGAGCAGCAGATAAGCGCTGAACACAACACACTGGTTACTGGAGTAACTGAAGCGATGCAATGAAGGGATGATTATAGCTTCAAGAATTCAAGACTTCAATACCTGTGCGTGTACTTGCTCAAGGAGAACTCAAGAATACATTAATATACTGTTGACTATCTACCCTCTTTAATTGGTTTATGGGTTACTATATGCTATGAAGTCTACCGTCACTGTCTACGTCAAGTCTAGCCGTAGCATATATTAAAACTGAAAAGAAAATGAACGTAGTTGGTGTAATATGCATGAATGAGTGATAATGTTTTGGTCATTTAATTTAGTTATCTATCGCACGTAAGTATGTTGCAGACACAATTCAAAGAACCCAAGTCATTTATTTTTACTATTGACTCATTGACGAATTTAAGATTTTACAAGGTCGTACAAGGTATGGTCATTAACAAGGTGCAAAAAATACAAGAATTAATGATAAAAAACGATAGTCTATCCAACCCACAATCATACAAAACGAAATTAACAAAAGGAGAACAAAAGCAGCGTCTGTTTTTACTGACATTATTAGTATAATACCGTCTGCGAAGAACCAAAATGACCCGGATATCCATTTTTAGCTAAAACCAATATCCATTATCTACAAAAATATTGAAATATGCCTTAAATGCATTTAAATACAACATTTTACACTTTTCAAAAACGTATAAATAAAACATTTTACACTTTTCAGAAACGCGTAATTCAAACATTTTGCAGTTTTTCAAAAACTTGTAAATAGAAAATTTTGTGGTTTTTAAAAAACATGTAAATAGAACATTTTGTAGTTCTTCAAAAACATGTAAATCAACGCTTTCGCAGTTTTCAAAACCATCTAAGTGGAACATTTTACGCTTTTCAAAAACTCTTAATTAACATTTTACGCATTTCAAAAACTTAATTAACATTTTACGCATGTCTCTCAATTTGTTTTTAGGAGATAGCTACTTTTGATTCTAGCTAAAATTGGATATGGGTCATTTTGGTTCTTCACAGACAATATTATATTGCATAGTTATATATTAGATTGTTTATCCTATTAACTATTTCAAATCGCATTAAATCTTCCTCATCCACCTTAATAAACATGAAAGGGCATTTTTGATCAATTTATTGAAATTCGTACTTATAAATAATTTTTTTCATAACTATACCCTTAGTGACACACAAGACACATCTCTGTAAATAACTCAAAACCGTCCAATAGTCCCCTTTTCTGGTAGAAGGTCACATATATTGGTTCTGGTAGCAGCACCAGCACCAACATATTTTAATTCTATCTTATCAAGTACAATTTTCAAAGTTAAGTTAATATCATTAGTAGCGGTTCCACTGACTGAACTTCAGTTCCTATTAATGAAGGTTTAGGCCAATAAGGGTAGCCTATTGATTCACTGCCCTACTTCTGCCTGATCTTTGTGTACATCGAAGGGGTTAACCAGTGTATGTCGGCCGGAACTGGTGGATGCATTGCTGAGTTTTCGTTCTTTCTTCCCCTGGTCATTAAGGTCTAGGAAACTATTATTCATGCCAAAGTCTGACGAGTCTGCTGAATCTCTAGTATTCGGCCTCGTAAAAGGTTTAGTTGTTGGCCGGACAAGGCTACTCCGTAAAAAGTCTATTCCACCGTCTGTAGAGCTTTGCGGAATTATTGTAGTTTCAACACTAAAATTAGGTCCATTTAAAATTCGACCCATGCAAGCTCCAGGACTTTTAGGTCTGAAATAAATTATAAGCGCAGATTTTTAAATTTAATTTTGTTTGTAAAGTTTGATTTCATTTTTTTGTGTCGCCCAGATTATAGATACTCTTTAAAACTAATATAGTTGATACTGAAAGAGCACATACTCAAAGTACACTTCCCGTATCAGAGTTGACGTCATGTACGGAATTTGCTTCCTGTGATCCATTTCATCTGAGCCAGGTACGAAAGATTCGAAATTGAGAGCAACCTACAAACACAAACAAGCAATTTTATTCTTTAGTAATATTTTATTTATTACGAAAATTACATTTCTTTAAGCAACCGAAAACACTAATAAATAATGGCATATCTAAAAACAAAAATATTGGTGGTATGTACGCGTTTTAGGTTTAATTATATTGTGTGTATGAGGATTACATTCCGCGAAGCTGATGTAATCATAGACAGCAGTTCCCTATTTCGACCATGTTTTGTGAAAATTTTGCAGATAGACTGAATGAACCATGAACCCTGGCTCTGGTTTCTCCAGGAGTAGTAGCCTTAAATAAATAAAAATGTAACGATCTTTTTTTCGAGTAAATAGAGATAAAATATACATATAATTATGTAATTAGTTATACAATAAAGTTACCAGGGACAGTGCTGAAAACCATAAGAAAATCAGCGCGATTAGGAATTGTGTACGTCTCGCGTGCTGGTGCGCTGTCGGTCTCAGTAAATTCAGCGGGTAAAGGCACTGCCATTCTACTTCTCATTATCGTCCCGCCGTCTAATTGATCACCTTGACATGCCTGATACAAACATCCACTTTATTTTGGCTTTTCTTAATTTTTTACTACCTATTCACATAATTTAGTACATTCTTGAAATACTGGGCCAATTTTGACGCGCAATAGCTTATTTTAAAGCCCTTGAAAAACAAAAAATCCGATATTTTTTTTGTTCACTTCGGACCCATACAACACTTTTTATACCGTTTTTTCGAAAAAAAAACCGGGTTTTTCACAAAATTTCGCAAACTGTTAAAATATCTCGCTGAACTCGAACATAATTAGATTCTGCTAATCATTACCTTTCGAATGATGTATCATTTAAGCCCAAACTCATTGAGTCACCGGGCTAAAAACCGAATTTTCGGTTTCGACCAGATATTTGCGGGAACTTCAAATTGTCTCCCATCACTGTTATCTTATGGGACCGGACACAAATTTCGCCACCCATGTTAAGCGTAGGTCACATTGAAAAAAATCGACACTCCATGTTAAGCATTGCAATTCCTACGAAAGTGACAAGCTGGGTGGGTCCAAATTGTCATACATTTGAGAGACACAATTTGTGTCCGTCCCCAAATTGGTTTGAGTTTCTAATTAAGTTTAAGCTGGCGTCATTTCTGTCTGGCCCTTTAGTTTGAACAGCCAAGTTTTTTCAGTTTCTTTTCATGCAGACACAGGTGCAGTACAGTTAAACCATCCGTCTATCCATTAGTTACTACCTATTCATTTTTCACATAATTTTTCTACCTATTCACATAATTTATAACACTTTTGAAATACTTGATCGATTTGGTCGAGTGATAGCTCATTTTAAAGCTCTTGAAAAATTAAAAAAAAAGACTTTTTATTTTCACTTCTAGTCCATACAACACTTTTTATAGCCATTTTTCGAAAAAACCGGGTTTTTCAGGCTTATTCCGAAACTGTTAAAATATCACGGTGAACTCAAACATAATTAGATTCTACTATTGATTACGGTTCCATTGATGTATCATTTGTATGCAAATTCTGCGAGTGACCGGTCACAAAACCGAATTTTACAGTTCGACAAAATTTTAGCAGGACATTCAAACTGTTTCATTTCATACGGCTGATTTTTAGGGATTGAACACACATAGTGCCAATCACATTGAGGGTGGGTCAGGCGGAAATAAATAACACCCTATCATACACATTGCCGTTTTTGATGTTATGTTTAAGGAGGTGACGCAGTAGGTGGGTGGGGGGGGTTAAAATATGCTAAAGTTGGCAGAAGGACTTCAAAATTTTATATGTTTTCGTGAAAATCGGTGGAGTATTTTTAAAGGTTTTCAGATTATGTAAATAGGCAGAAATAAAATCGGTCTATTATTATAAAAGAGTACTAAATTATGTAAATATGCACAAATAAAGAATACTATAAATTAATCGTAGAAGAAAAACAAATACAAAAGCATATACTATATACTACTGCCCCGTATTACTGTTAAGGCTACCATTAAACAAGGGGCGCAGCCCCTTGTTTTTTTATAAAATGATTTGAATAATTTCTGTACATTTTTTCATACAAATTGAAGTAACCTGAATAAGAAAAATCTTTGGTTTTCCAGCAAGTGTTGGACAGCGCTCGGCAGTGAAAGGATCGAATAGATCATTTTGATCGTACGTGGTATCATATGCGTAGATTCTGTTTGGAATTCCGTGAGAAAACACAGCAAGAAGTAAACAATCCCGATCTGAATGATCTTCGGCGGATACTGGAGTTTTAGAAAATTCCGAATTAAAAGTTTTAACGTCTTGGTCATTCCATATGTTTTTATGATATTGAGAATTTGGGAAGATATCATGTAAATAATTATGGAACTTACATTGTTCTAACTTTCGCATGAACTTTGTATAATCTAAGTCATCGTAGATTTCAACTTCAAAATCCAAGTTTTTTAAAGTCTCAGCCAAATTATCCCTGTCTGCATCTGTACCTTTACGAGTGCTCAGCCGTAAGTTGGTCTTAAACATCTGTAAAAGTTAGTTTTCTGTATCTTATGTTGCGCATTTGTTAGTAATTATTAATTTTTAATTTTTTAAGTTTGTAGTAGGAATTGCACTAACAAAGATACATTCTATAAAGTTTAATTACTAAATGCTGCAGTACAACGAACTAGGTTATTACACTACCAAGAATAACATCTTGCGTAAACTTCCCTACTCCCTACCTTCTGATTGAAAATTACTGCTTTTCCTCGATTTTTATGTTGCATGTTATATTCTTCGGCATTTTTATCAACGGGCATATAAGCCTCGCCAGTTAAGGGCGCTTTTTTAATTTCATCCAGAATTAGGGAAGTCCTACCGAAAATACAAAGAGCTCTCATTTAAGATTATTTAGTTGAATACACAATACATAGAGAAACTTATTAAAAGCTAAAATTCAAATAATTTTCAGCTTTTACAATAAATAAGAAATACGAGTGTTTTTCAGAAGGCCAACTAAATAAAAAATATATTGATTGATATCCAGTCGTCATGTTTATAGAAACGAAAATTCAACAAGTTCCGGCCATTAAGTTTTACATTACATACATGCTTACTAGTTAGTATTTAAATGATGCTATTCCAAAAATTCCTTACCAATCGAAAGTCTTTGAATCTTCAACGTCTTGATCGTCGCCTGGATTAAGAACTTCAATTGAAGCGCTGTCAAAATAATCTGTCATATTGCAAGCAGCTAATCCTAATTAGAAGTAAGCGTCAATTTTTCAAAGCTTGAGGAAATGGTTGAAAACGTAAGTGCACGGGGTTTTGGGATTATAATATAATTTATGAAAGAAATTATGCTTGACTTCAAACTTCCATGCTCAGATTCGTGGAGTTTTCGTGATTTTTACTCGTGCCTTTTCAGTTTTAAGATAAAATACCTCCACTTTAACTGTTATAACGTCTCGGTCTCTGTAGCTAAAAGTGTCAGTTGTCATAACGAGCGCTGTTTTTCCCGTATGACGTAATGTGTGTTCCCTTTCAAGTGGCTATAGCTATAAGTGTGTATGTAGTTGTTCTTTCATATCCCTCTGATATATTAATATTAATACGCATGCAGCAGAATGATAAAAACAATTTACCACCCAAAATGCCAATAGGGTCTTCCTAGTTATTACATTTGTGCAGGGCAAATGTAAACGAAGTTAAATAGTGATACTATGAATATTATTGTAATATAATCAATCGAAGTTTAAATCATGCAATAAATGAGGTGGTTGAACACGTAGCAGGTAATCACTCCTGACTTGTTCAGATTCTACATTACAGGCAATCAGTAGCCGCGGAAGGTCAATTTTCCAGGGGGGGACAAGCCTATGTTAAGCATAGGTACATAATAAAGTATGTACCCATTTATTAACATTAGGAATTTAAAATTTCAGCGGGGGACAATGCGCCCGTGTCCCCCCCGGTTCCGCGGTCCCTGCAGGCAATTAGATAATACTGTATTGACATGATGTACATAATAATAAAACAGGAAACTAAGCTCAGAACAGATTCAGTTACATCGGTACTACTAATGTACAAGTATGTAAATTATAACTGAAGTGCACTACTACTATGTAAGTATATATTATATAGTGAAGATATATATTTGTGAAGAACCAAAATGATCCATATCCATTAGTAGCTAAAAACAATATCAACTATCTACAAAAATATTCAAATATGTCTGTAGAGCATTTCAATAGAATATTTTCCACTTTTAAAAACATGTAAATAGGACATTTTGTACCTTTTCAAAAACATGGAATTAGAACATTTTGCACCTTTTCAAAAACATGGAATTAGAACATTTTGCACCTTTTCAAAAACATGGAATTAGAACATTTTGCACCTTTTCAAAAACATGGAATTAGAACATTTTGCACCTTTTCAAAAACATGGTAATAGAACGTTTTGCATTGTTGAAAAACATGAAAATAGAAAATTTTAACCTTTTCAAAAACTCCTAATTAAAATTTTAAGCATGTTTTTCATTTTGTTTTTAAAACATAGCTCATTTTGATTGTAGCTGAAATTGGATGTGGGTCATTTTGGTTCTTCACAGACAATATGGGAAAATGAAACATAATGCGTTATGTATTCAGAAAACTGTATCACTTGGTTTGATTCAGCTTTTTCAAGCTCATAAGTCCTTGGGTTGCGTGTTAAAATTATTATCGGGGGCAGAGGTGTGATTAGATTAAGTGACACTGTAGCAAGCTAACTTTTCATTACGTATTACAACAACTAGTAACTACATTCGCTTAGTAATAAATAACAAGTAGTCTGAAATTTAGCAAGCTGTAGAGCTTGGGAACGCATGACTTTTGTTTGTATATTTTCAATATTGTAGAGTAACTTCGGTGATAGCTACAAGGCATTGTAAAGGCGGAATTTTATCCACAACATGTTTGAATAATGGGAACGAATTTAAAAATATCTTAAAGTATATGTTGAATTAATGCAGAGTGCAGGAGGTATGTGAAACAATGCAGGAAAATCCTTTATCTACCTAGACACTTTTTAATTTCCCCAAATGTAAAAATACAAATTATTCATTATTGAATAAATTGAATTACATATAAACTTTAAGTAATAAAAATAATTGCGACATCAATAGCCGTAGGTTTGCTTGGATGATTTCACAGTATTATCTTTTTTGGTGTCAAATGGCTTGACCAAGGTCTGTCTATTCGTTGATGGGCTACTGATTTTAAGCGGTTTTATTGTAGGGTTGCGAGGTTCTTCCATGTTAAGACTCGAAAAAGAAGAATCGATGGATGATTTTGTGGGGGGCTTCGTGGTTGGTCTGATAAGAGAGCTGTCAGAAACAATCAATCCCCTCGTGTTTGGAGTCATATTATTCGCTCCAGATACAATTCGTCCAAGTGACTCGCGAGTTAAACTTTTCGGCCTAAGGATGCACACAGCCACGGAAAAATTAGACAAATATATTTGGGTTTCGAATTCCGGCCATTAAATTATGGATTAAACACATACGCTAAAAATAATGATATATCGAAAATTCCTTACAATTTCAAGGTCTTTGAATCCTCATCGTCATGATCGTCTTCCGGATTAAGAACTTTAATTGAAGCACTGTCAATATAATCTGTCATATTGCAAGCAGCAAATTTGTGGTAAGCGCTAATTTTTTAAAGCTTGAGAAAATGGCTGAAAGCGTGACTTTCAAGATATAATGCCTCTATTTAACCGTTAACTGCTCTGCAGCAAAGTTTCAACTGTCAGAGCGAACGCTGCTTTTCCCGCTTGATGTAATGATTGTTTCCTCTAAAGTGGCTATAGTTGCTCTGTCATATTCCTAATGCACTCATGCAATATATGTAATGGTAAAACCAAGTTACAGTTTACAATTTACGATACAAAATACCAATCGGGCATTTGCTTTCTTAGTTTTCCCATGTGTGCAGGGTAAATATAAACGAAGGTAAATAGTGATGCTGATACTACGAATATTTTTTAATATAATCACTTCATGTTTTAACTCATTCAATAAATTAGGTGGTTGAACAAATAGCAGGTAACAGGCAATCAATCACCTCTGACTCTCGTTCATGGTGCGAACAGACAATTACATAATAAAACAGAATTGACGTAAAATCAGGAGGCTATACCTTTGGGCCTTCTCATATCATAAGGATTCCGTTACATCAACTGTTAATTCTAACTGCAGCGTACTTAATGTGAAAGTGACATATAATATTATGTACTGCAGTGGCGGATACAGACATTTTTGTGGGGGCGGCGCGGCGGGCTAACAATGTTAAGCGGCCATCTTAGAAAATGGCCGGTCTTACCTCCATAAGGGTAAAAAAAAGCATTCTGTTGGAAGGTGCTAAAGACGAAATTATTGCCACAATGAAAATGGTAACAAACTTTACAAGTTCTCAAAATGTATAATTCGTTGAAGTTAACACATATGCAACGTAAACATTATACATAGCGAGTATTTAATTTTTTAAGGGTTGCGGTAAAAAAAAAGAAACTAATTCATACAAAATTATGCCTAAAATCATATTTCGTGTGAAGATTTTTTATTAAATTTGATAAAATGAGGTGTATTAGAGATTACTATTGACAAAATTGTGGGCTTACTATCACAGTTATTTTAAATATATGTTATGTAATGGCTTTAATATGCATATGGGCTACTTATAACATGGAGCTTATTTGAGTCCCCAGCGCTTATTACATTTTTTGGAGTGACTGCCCGGCGAATATTTGAGACCCGGCACTTAATAGAACATTTACGATACGTAGATTCGAGAGTCGAGATCAAAAATATAAGAAGGTCATATCGGACACTCTTATCTGGTTTTCGGGTCGTGTGTCATGCCATGTAGCTTAGCTTTAATCATTTCCCAATTTTATCCTTTTTGGTGTCAAATGGGTAAGCCAAAGTTTGTCTACTAGTTGATGGGCTACTGACTTTAGGCGATTTTATTGGAGGGTCGCAAGCTTCTTCCAAATTTAGGCTCAAAGAAACAGAATCAGTGGATAATTTTGGGGGTGGCTTTGTAGTTGGTCTAACGAGAGCGAGATTGTTTAGAGTGTGGATGAAGCTACTTGATATTGGGGTCATGATATAGTCGCACACAATTTGTTTAAGACACTCAGCTGAACTTTTGGGGCTATGGATATTACATAGTTAGTCATGAATACATTTATCTTTTTCAAGTTTTTAACATATGTGTAATAATTCTTTACAATCTTTAAACGTTACTTACCGAAAGTAAACATCTCGTATAAGAGTAGACCTGTAAGGAATTTGTTTCTTGCCATTCATTTTTGAGATAGGGACGTAAGATTCAAAATTGAGAGCCACCTATTTACGCACAGTATTGTAAAATTAAATGCAGCACTGACTACCTACCAAGCCGATTTCAATAAAAAACAAGCAACAAGAAAAATTATTATATTAAAAAATACATTTCGGGATACGGCCTTCATCATAGACCGGAGTTCTTTATGGTGACCCTGTTTATAGAAAACTTTCCACACAGACTGAATGAACCAGGATCCCTGGCTTTGATTTCGCCAGGAGTAGTAGCCTAGAATAAAATTACAATTTGTAAGCAAATAATAATAGCTCCAAGGATTATCATTATCAGTAAAGGGTAAAGGCTGCTTCAAAAGGAATTAAAAAATCTCATTACAGGGTACAGCAGTACTAAAAGCCATTAGAAAATCAGTTCGATTGGGAATCGTGTATCTGGAGAAGGTCTCGCTGACGGGAGCGCTATCACACTCGGTGAATTCTCTTGAGGATGATGAAAATCCAAGACATCTTCTCTGCATCACAGTTCCGCCATCTAGTTGGTCTCCTTGACACGCCTGTCAAGAAATGTAAACTATAAATTTTTCAGCCTTGCTTAAAGTTTACCCTTGCCGTGTAAAATTTTAAGTGTGTAATTTATTAAGTGGTGAAACATAATAATAATTATAATATGAGCAGGAATATTATGTATATTACCTGAATAAGGAAAATGATCGGTTTACCAGCAAGAGTTGGGCAAAGTTCTGCAGTGAAGGGGTCCCAGTGGTCCCACTCCCACAGTTCATTCTGACTGTATTTTCCATCACAATTGTGGATTTTGTTTAAGATTCCATGTGAAAGTACGGCAATGAGTAAGCAGTCCTTATCCGAGTGTTCTTTGGCAGATACTGCAAGTTAACGAAGCGTTAAGTGGCTCAGTCATTGTGTTTTAATTTTGTATTAAGTTTGCAATCATCAAAAGTAACAAATTCTACTTTGCGACTCAAATTTTTTGTTTGGAGATATGGATTAAGCTCTTGTATCATTCATTCCAGTTAATTCTCATCATTGCCACTATATTCACAGGTGTTATAAAGTGAAGAAATAAAATACGTTCAGTGCAATACATTGAAAAATAACTCACGATCTTCAAGCTTTTGCATTAACGTCGTATTGTTTAAGTCATCACAAATTTCGACTTCAAAATCCAGATTCAACAAACTTTGAGCTAAATTATCTTGATCTGTATTTTCTGCATGTGTTTCTTGTCGAGTATTTAGCCCATCTATCTGAAATGTTTATACATTTTTCGTTTGAGTGATTAAATCGATACCATACTAATCGTATATGTATGCAGGGTTGCACGTTGTACATGTAGTGAGTACATGGTGCAATTTAGAATATCTAGCACAGCGTTATTGACTTCTTAATCAATATAATCAGACTGATAAGCTTGACTGTAAATTTTCAATTTGAATTTGGTGAATGGATTTTAAAGGGAAGAGCAAGAATATTGTCGTGTAACTATAAATGTTAACTATGATATACTTTTCATTGCGGTACTTTATAAAATTATGAAGTAAGTACAGAGTTATGCTAAGTAAATTAAGTTTTCTACCTTCTGATTAAAAATAACTGCCTTTCCCCGACGCCGATGCCTATGAAACATATTATATTCGGCAGCATCTTTTTCAGCGGGCATTTTAGACACTCGAGCGAGACGCTCCTTTTCAAATTCATTTAAAATCATGGAAGACCTAGGAAATAGAGGTATTTGTAGGATCATGAATGCGTTTTGTAATTCAAAATGGACAGCCAATAATTAAAATAAAGTTGGTCAACATTAAAAATGCATAGATAATTTTATTACTTACAGCCCGAACCCTTTTGCATTCCCAATATCCTCCTCCAGATTCAGAATTTGGATGGCACAACTGTCAAAATAACCTGCCATCACAGCCAGCATAAATACCTCAATGAGAGGCTAACGATGGGTACACCAGTGCCAGTGAGTACAGTTGTGTGAAATTATTAATTGCTATTAATTTTGCGCTTGCAGTTCCACTGCCCAAAGCTAACCTATTAATAACCGCTACACTGTTGATACTGGTCTGTTTGAACAACTATGTTTGTACTAACCAGATAATTTTGTAGTTCTTAAAGCCGAAGTGGTTCCTTGGTGGTTCTTCCCTTCATGTCATTATTAACTGTATCGTCTAATTGACTTGCTAAAACAAGCAGCTAAAAATGAAAGGAATTGTCATTGTCACTGAGTCATTAGTCAAAAGTGTGATACAGAGGAGTCAAAGATAATCTGTATTTTGTGATATTTTGTTTTGTAAAGTGAGGTGATAGAAAAATAAAGAGATAAATGCCTCTGAATATATTTTAAATATAAACATAACATAGATATTGCATTAGTAGTTCAAGACGAAAACCACGCTACGCAAAGTATCTACTCTCAATTTTGATTACGTGCAAAACAGGTCAAGTGCAATTTACAAACATATGATTTGACTATACTCGTAAAATACTTTGAAATTAGTTTACTGTAGTTGTGCACTTTTAACGAACGAAATCTATAAACTACATTTGCTTTTCTTTCCCATGTAAAGAAGCCCCCCTGGAATTTAAATATATATTTTAGTATGTGAATTATAGGCTACAACATTTAAACAACTACAAGTTCAATTCATTTATACCTAGGTACATCTAAATCTATACATTGGATTGCTTTGGGACGAGTTGGCGAATTAGGTATATCAAAACGTTCGATGAATTTGGACTCGTGCCCCGCTCGTGCATAGAAATATATTACATTACTATTATGAATAATTAGCGTGGATTAGATAACGCGACTTCATGTGTTATAATTGTGTGGCAATGTGCATAATACATATACATATGAACAGTTTTTTGGCAAAACGGGATAAATCCATTTTTTTCAAAAATGAGATTATTTGTGTTATTTGTTCTATTCAGCTGGGTACATTACTGTGTTGAATAGTAAAGGTCAAATTTCAACCAAACCAATTTTATAAAATAGCCCAAATTTCGTTTTTCAGCATTTATAATTACCACTTTTATTCGTGTTTTGTTGTTCCTGTAAAATTTGCTTTGATGGACTTATCCCGTTTTGCCAAAAAACTCTTCATATAGCAAGGTACAAAAATAACTAAAGTGGAATTGGAGCGTATTACATTTTTATTTGAGAGCAACAAATAAAAGAGCAATCGAGCAATATTTATTTCAGCCATTAGAAAGGTAGGTAACAAGGTAAATTTACATATAGTTTTTCTTTAATAGTTTAAGCTTAGGTATAATTTATTTCCCGGTTTTATCTTTTTTGGAGTCAAATGGGTTAACCAAGGTTTGTCTATTGGTTGATGGGCTACTGATTCTAAGCGGTTTTATCGGAGGGACGCGAGGTTCTTCCATGTCCAGGCTCGAAGAAGCAGAATCGATTGATAATTTCGCGGGTGGCTTTGCAGTTGGTCTAACGAGACTGCTAAAAGCCCCGAATCCCCCTGTTTCTGGAGTCATACTCGGTGCACGCACAATTCGTCCAAGACAGTCACCAGTTAAACTTTTAGGGCTATGGATGGTGTACACAGTCAAGGATGAATAAAATGGTTTTTAACTTTGTGGAATAATTCTTTACAATCTTTAAACTTTACCTATATATACTTACCTAAAGTAAACTTCTCGTATCAGAGTAGATGTGACGTATGGAATTTGTTTCTTGTTATCCATTTTTGAGAAAGGGACGTAAGATTCAAAATTGAGAGCCACCTATTAAGTACGCACAGTATTGTAATGTTAAATGCAGCACTTCCTACCAAGCCGATTTCAATAAAAAACAAACAACTAGAAATTTTTTAATAATAATTTAAAAAAAAATACATTTCGGGATACGGCCGTCATCATAGACTGCAGTTCTTTATGCTGACCCTGCTTATTGAAAATTTTGCACACAGACTGAATGAACCAGGATCCTTGGCTCTGATTTCTCCATGAGTAGTAGCCTATAGAATAAAATTACAATTCGTAAGCAAATAATAATAGCACGAAGGAATACATTTGGGTAGATTAGAGGTGGGTAGTTGTGATCGCTCACGTTTTTAACAGGAAAACATAAGAACCTACAGTAAAGGAATGTCCTACATCAAAAATAATAGGCTTCGATTTTCCATAATGCAAGATGGACGTCCATGATCAGTGCAGATGTTTTCGTTTTAAAAACTTGAGCTATCACAATTCCCCGCCGACCACAATTACCCAATTCCTATTAACTAATTCAAAAGGAATTAAAAACGAGCAAATTTTGGTAATTTATATTACCAGGAACGGTGCTGAAAACCATTAGAAAATCAGCTCGGTTGGGAATCGTGTAGGTCTCATTCACGGGAGCGCTATCACTCTCGGTGAATTCTCCCAAGGATGATGAAAGTCCCATAAATCTTTTTTGCATCACAGTTCCGCCATCTAGTTGGTCTCCTTGACATGCCTGTCAAGACATACGAAAACCAAACAATAAATTGTATGAGCAATGCTGAAATCTTCCCTTGCCAGTTTATAAAATATTAAATGTGTAATTATTAGGTGCCTGGTTTAGTTGCTGGAACAGAATTATATGAGCAAAAGGATTTAAAGTAACAAGTGAATTATGCATTATAACACCTGAATAAGGAAAATCTTGGGTTTGCCAGCAAGAGTTGGGCAACGTTCGGCAGTGAAGGGGTCCCACAATTCATTCTGACTGTATTTTCCATCACAAGTGTAGATTTTATTTGGAATTCCATGTGAAAACACTGCAACGAGTAGGCAATCCCGATCGGAGTGATCTTCGGCGGACACTGCAAGGAAATAGAGTGTTAACTTAACTAAAGTAGCACAATGAAATGTGCTTTGAATTTTGTATTAAGGTTACAATTATAAATAAAACAAAGCACAAAATAAGTTCTGCTTTAAGATCCAAATGTTTTGTTTTGAGATATTTCAATACCTACACCTACTACTTACGGATAAGCTTTTATTCTAATCACCGATTAGTTGAAACCATTGTCATTGCTTATATTGCATAGTAAAGAAATACATAATACACATTCAGTACATTATTGCATTGAAAAATAACGTACATTGTTCTAACTTCCGCATCAACTTCGTATTGTTTAAGTCATCATAAATTTCGACTTCGAAATCTAGATTCATCAAAGTTTGAGCTAAATTGTTTCGGTCTTCATCTGTTCCGTTTCGAGTATTAAGTCCATCTATCTGAAATGTCTGTACATTTTTCGTTTGAGTCATTTAATCTATAATGTAATTAACAGCACTGCCCATATATGTAATATTTAATAAAATTTTAAATTAAGTTGTCTACCTTCTGATTAAAAATAACTGCCTTTCCCCGATGCTTATGAAACATATTATATTCCGGAGCATCTTTTTCAACGGGCATTTCAGCCACTCCGGTGATAGGTTCTTTTTCTAATTCACCTAAAATGAGAGAAGCCCTATAGGAAATAGATAGGGATTTGAGTGATCGTGAATGTATGATGCATTTTCAAATGTATAATCAATAATTTAAAGATTTTCAGTGTTGTATCAATGTGTATTAAAATATATTTTATTACTTACAGCCCGAACCCTTTTGCATCTCCAATATCCTGTTCCTCCTCCGGATTCAAAATTTTGATGGCACAACTGTCAAAATCATCTGCCATCACGACCAGTAGCGAAGGTTACTTAGCAGTTAGCAGTTGCTAAATACCTTAATTTCTAAGGCTAAATTAAAAGCTAAAGGTAAGTAGTACTACAACAGTGAGTACAGTTATATGAGGTTAATAATTTCAATTAATTTTGAGCTTGCAGTTCTACTGCCCAAAGTTAACCTATCAATAGCCGCTCCACTGTATTCGCCTATTGTGTTGGTTAAACAATTCTGCAGTTCTTAAAGTCGCAGTTGTCACTCGGCTCTTCACTATATGTCATTTTAGCAGTATATTTCGTGTAATAATGAACTCGCTAAAACCAAAAGCTAAGCATGAAACGAATTGTCACTGAGTCATTAGTCAAAAGTGTAATAGAGAGGAATGATGGAAAGATAAATTCATTTTTTATGATCATATTTCTTGTCAAGTGAGGTGATAGAAAAATAGGAGAGATAAATTTCTCTGAATATGTTTTAAGCATGAACATTACATACACATTTTTGATTACATGCAAACCAGACCAGTTGCAATTTACGTACATTGGATTTGAACATACTCGTAAAATACTTTACTATTTGTCTACTATAGCTTTTTCTACCTTTTTGTTTCGTATTTCGCACTTTTAACTGTTATATTTACTAACACAAGCTCAATTCATTCATACCTATATCCACCCACATCTATACTTTGCTTCGACATGTCAAAACTTTCGATAAATTTTGACGCGGGTCCCGCTTGCGCATATATATCAGTATCAGTAGTACACAGGGGAATTATCAAAGTCAACTTCATTTATCATTTGTTTTGTGTGCCAACGTGTATTGCATCTTTATGCTGAAACCGAAACCTGCTAATAATCAAAACATTTCCACGCCTCAGCTCTTGTTGTTCAGATGTATGAATTTCAAACTTTAGGATCTACTTCAGACTTCAGCCTGTAGTCAAAAGTTAAAATATCTAGTTATTCCAATTTTGAATGAACATTGCAGAGTCATAATTGTGTGAGCTTTGAGGGTGACAGTAAAATTTCAAGCTTGTATAATCTGTGCAAATAACTTAACATATAAAATGCAAGGTGCAAAAATACCTAATGTGGAACTGAAGTGAACTTACAGTAAATTTGTTTTGATGCTTATGTGGTTACTTATGTTAACCTACCTACATACCTAGATTGAATTTTATTTGGTTTGACATTTATTAAATTAGATTACTAAATATTAATAGCACTCATTAAACTTTGCTATATGTACAAATTACATATCAGATCACAGTCATGAACTAGGTACTAGTTTTTGAACAGTTCCATTTTATTCTTTTAGTTAGTTGCAACATACTCTTGAGAATGTGATTCTAATACGTGTGTAGCAACAGTAACAGATACCTCACTTAACAAAAGTATCACATTATTGTAGATTTATCTTATTCCTTGAATAATACAATTGATTATAACTACAAAGAAGAGGACGAGAGACCACTGTTGTGGGATAGGAGAAAGGCCAGCAGGTGTGGTAGGCTCGTTGCCTCCTAATGGGGTACTTTCCCACGTGCTTGTTCTATTGTCGTCTCCAGTACCTGTAGTTCCTTCTTCTCCAGCCTTTGTTGTGCTTTCGCCTCCCTCAGTAGTTGTCTCCACCGTAGGTTCTGGATACAACTCTTGTGAGGCTCCAATCCAATAGTCATTAGGATTTTCGGCCACAAACGCATCCTCAGTTCCTAAAATGGCAAAATACGGAGTTCCTTCCGAAAATACTGGCCACGTTTCTGCTTTTGGAATATTTTTGTCTGAAGCAAATTTGTCAAAGCTTTCACTTTCCCCCATGTTAGGATTTCTAAAAATTCAATTGAATAATTTGAAAGGTAGTTCTAGATTGCCATATATCTATAGGTATTTAACGGTAAATATATGTATAGGTATAGGTACTATTCTACTTTTGGTTTTTAATTTCAATTACCCAGTTTCTGCAAAGTTGATCCAATAGTTAACCATTCTTTGGCTCACAGCCAAGTCATCAGGATCATTGAGATCCAGAGGGATCGTCCATAAATGATATCACTCAAATTTCTCCCTTTTTAGGACCGACCCACCCTCATGTCATTTCAAGTCATACTGCAGGTTTAGACCCACCCACCCCATAGTATGACATCACTTATGTCATATACACTAAATATTATAATAAATTAAAAATCATAATCCGGTTTGCTAGTAAAAAATTTAAAGGCACCGGCAAAATATTTTTTGTTTCAAAATTTTGAAAATCTAAAAAATTTCAGAATCTTTTTAACTGTTTATGAATTCTGAATATTTTGTTTTTTTATACACATTTCAAAAATTGTGGTTTTTTTGCTGGATCCAAAATTCTTGTTTCTTCTATCTAAATGTATTTTTAACCCACGGAAAAATCGAATGACATCATCCAAGCCCGTTTGAGGGACCCACCGTGTCATTTAAGTCACTTTTTTCTGAACTGAGGGACCCACCTAAGCGATGACATCATTTATGGACCATCCCAATACGGAATACTAAAAATATAGATTAAGTCATCTCCATGAGACACACCCCCTTGAACTGGATTGTCCCTCACATCCGTTATGCCACTGTACAAACTGTAAAGGCCTCTGTAGTCAAAGTTGTACCAGTACGACTGTGATTCAAGTCTCGAGTGCAGTTTCAACGCGTGGAAGGAGGCATATTTGAAATACAATACGCTGATCATCTATAATATAAGGAGATAGAAATGCGCGTATGTATTTAAAGTGTTCGAAAAAAATCTGCTCAAATAAAAGTCACTTAATTACGAGAGTCTTAAATTTATAAGCTCACATCAGTAAGTCCAGGTAGCATAGCTGTGAAATTTCCTGAATTTTTCACTTCCAATCCCAGGTATGTATTTGCAATAGCGTCAAATACTACGCCTGCTGTATCCTCAATACCTTAAATAAATGACAGAAATAGAAATTATCAGCATTGATTAAATTATGTGTATTACGTATTTTTTTAAATTTAAGGTATACCCATAGCTGTTAGGAGTTGTGGAATTAATTGAGTCTTGAGGAAAGTTGAATTGTTGACAAGATTATTTTTTTCAATAAATAGTTTGTAAACCATTCCTAGTACATGGGATCCATCGTGTCTTGTTGAGCCGGCGATAAATGGAACCTTAGCCTCCATTTTATTTTCTAAAACAACTGCTGGATCCTCTGCTATAAATTTTTCACCGTCCTTAGGGGCGAATTTTTGAATGGTGGGTGTGACGGGTCCGAAACCAAGACGGCCTTGATTATTTTCTTGAAGCTTTGTATAAATGATAATATATTTTAATACAGTATTAAAGGAAAACTTTTACATGGTAAAACAAAATATCTGAATTTACTAATATCTGATTCTAGCTTAAATTGGATATGGGTCATTTTGGTTCTTCACAGACGAAACAATTCTTCTTTTCTACCCTTCCTTCGTGAATAAAATTGTGAACTTACTTGGTATTGACCTAGTCTTTGAGCTAAATTCTTGGCTGGATACTCTTGCATACATTTCACAACTTCGGCTGGTGCAGTCTCAAGTGCTGGATTGTAGCAACCGAGCATCTCAGCAATTTCCAACGATGATTTCTCCGCTTCCTCGCTTGTTGTGGTGCCCCAATCGTTGAGAGATGTTCCACTGATTGCTATAGCGCGATGAAATAAACCTTTATCCCTTGTCAATGGACTCGTCATTAAATGTGACACTGCTGCACTTCCTGAACTTTGACCTGCAATTGTAATCCTTTCCGGGTCACCCCCAAAGTGCCCAATGTAAGTTTTGACCCATTTAAGAGCTTCAACCATATCGTACATGGCCGCATTCCCTGCGGCATCCTCCGTGTTCAAACAGAAAAATCCTAAAGAACAATATACGGCCTATTAAGCAAAACCGACAGGAGAAGTGTATGTTGCAAAGTAAATATTACAAATTAAAATTTAAAAAGAATACAGAAATACATCAACAATTTAGAGTGACCTAAAACACCGAGCCGGTAGTTGAAGGTTACAAGAATGACATCCCTTTCCTCAAGTAAACGAGCAGCAGTGTACACACTGCTTGACCCCAACACGAACCCTCCCCCATGAATGAAGACTATGACGGGTAATTTCTTTGTACTAGTACGAGGGGCCTACACATACGAATTATTGCATGCACATGTATTTTTAAAAAATAGTTAAACAAAATTCATTACATTAGGATTAAACACATTGTATAGCAGAAAACGTAATTACCAGTGGCGTAAAGACACTCAAACCAAGACAGTCCTCACTCTGATAAGCAAAACATGCAGAATACGCATTTGTTTGTGGACAACACGCTGGGGGCCGACTAGCCAGAAAAATACCATCTCCACCTGGAGGAGCCAAAGGAAAATCAGCCGGTTCTGCGGGCTGTCAAAAAATAGAGCAGAAAGCTCAAACCTTGTTATTGTGCTTATATTAGTAATTTGTATTTTCGATTGTTTTTTTTGCTGGAGCGAATGGAACTTACAAGAAATCGTTTTTCTTGAAATGGAGCCTTTCCATATGGAATGCCGTAAAACTGGAGAAAATATCTCCTGTTGATAGCCGTTGAAGATTGTGTGCCTCGGATTTTCCCCAATTGACCTGCCTCTACAATGAAATCCTCTTCCTCGAAGTGCCCCTCAACCTGAACAATAAATAGACCACACACGTATAATATAAAAACTATCCATGCTATTTTGCTCCCCTTCCGAGCACAATTGATATATCCCATAATTCTTTATTAGTTAATGATCTTGCGTTCCTGATATTCAAACTACTGGTTTTTATTTTGATAACAGCACAAAGTAAGTAGTATGGAGTTTCTGCTGTGGCCTGATTTAACAAATGCTTGGAAAGGATATTTGCCCTAAAAACTAAATCATAACTTTAATTTTAAAAGTAACAATGTTGCAGGTAATTTAAATGGATCAGTTCATTTTTATAGCTTATAAGCTTAAGTTAAATTCGTAGGTTATAAAAATTAATTGATCCAATTATCACCCGTGGTGCTGATTAGTTTACCTGTGCGTTTTGATTAAAAACAAAGGCAAATTTTAAGGTTTGTATGGAATAATTAGATGTGTATGACCTACAGTATTTATTGCTCTTTCTTTTAAGAGTACCGTTATGAGATAAGCTCAAGCCTGGCACTAAACGTGTGAAAGGTTGGCTCCTTTTACGACTAGAATTTTAGTTAATGTTAATTTTAAATTAAGAATATTTCAGTGTATAGGTAATCATAGTCGGTATTTCTTTCTTCCATCTTATGTAGGTAGGTGCGTACATGTATTGCTAAACGCATTATACTCCACGTTCATACTAATTTATGGCATTTTTTACAGTAGATATATTGGATTTTTCAGAACCTATATGCTCATTTAAATTAAATTGTAATTGCTTATAAACCGCGGCATATGCGTGATGGAAACGTTTAATTACAATGGCATTGTTTGCTCGCTGTTAAAAACCGACTGTGGTGACCAACCAAAGTATTGTAATAAAACTTGTCCGTAACCAAATAAAATGGTACAGTTAGCGTGAAAAACCGAACCCCTGTTATAGTTTTGTAAAAATCACATAATAATATTATAATAACATATTATGTTGTATAGAGCATTTGATTCATAACAACTTTCCCACCTACAGGCAATTTCATCCATTACACGATTGAATAACATAAATATATTTATCAATTTAATTCTCAGTGATAACTAGGTATTAGGTTCAAATGATTACTTACGAATTTATTGCTACAGCCTATTGAATTTTCCAGTTGTTTTCACAAGTATTCAAGCAATAAAAGCCTTAATTTATTGACGATCCTATTTTTGATAGCATTGTGAGGGTAGAGGGCTTAAAGTTAGATTAACTGCATAATAACAATGTTTGTTTCATTTGAAATATCAGTCAGTCAGTAGTGGTGTGCATATAGTCCTTTTATTTAAATTATTTAAACTGACCAGAGCAAACAATTAATGAGGTAAGGTAGGAATTTTAAACCTTAAATGCTTCTAACAATAAGTAATGGAAGGAGATGATTTGAAAATATGGAAATGGCATGCAATATTTTCCGCCATCAATTGCATAACTAGGTAGATTCCGACTTTACAATAATTAGATTATTAAAATGTGTTTTTATTAATACGTCTTTTCCTACAATATTTTATATGATACAGGAATGATACATGGTGATTTTTTAATTGCAGTTGCAATAAGTAAAATTATAATAAGTATATGGGATGTTTAATTTTCTGAGCTGCATATACGTTTAAGTAATTATATGCGGTTAATTAGTAGGTACATTGTACATAGTTCATTACGGTTGAAATAATTTATTTTAAAACAACTTCATTTCTTACTTAAAATACCATTTCACTCACCCAAAATATAAGCGATAAGATACATTACATTCAAAAAAACATATTGCTTAGGTAAGCAAATTCAGTACAATTCATTAGAATTATATTATCTCGTAACTTGAAGGATCCAAATGAAAGTAGCAATGAAGAGGAGGACAAAAGATGATTGTTGCGAGATTGGAGAGCCTGCAGGAGTTGTTGCTGGGCCACCCTCTCCGCCATCGGTACTGTTCTCGGCATTGTTCTCTGTACTTGTGCTTGTGACATCACCAACGATTGGGAACAACTCTGGATATAATTCTTCAGATGCACGAAGCCAGTAGTCATTTGGATTGTCAGCGATAAATTTATCTTCAGTATCTAAAATTGCAAAATTCGGACTTTCTTCGGAAAATGCAAGCCACGAATCTGCTTGAGGGGTGGTAGAGCCAGTCCCGGTCTCGATTTCTACAGTGTTTGGGTTCCTAATGTATAAGTGCATATGAAAATGTATTTGGTATTTTTAATATTCAATTTTGACGACAACTCTCCGCAGTATTGCTATGTTATATCCCAGTATTATATTAATTAAAGATGCATTACTGACCCTGAATACGCAAAATTGACAAAATAGTCAACTAGCCGTTTGCTCACTCCGATTTCCTCCGAATTACTTGAGTTGAGACCTTGAAATGGGATACTGAAAAGGTAGATTAGCTCATCACTGTGAGCTACACCTCCTCGAATAGGAATGGTGTTTTGTGGGTCTGGGATCAAGGTTCCAAAATTACTACGTTTTCCTCTGTAGTCAAAGTTGTACCAGTAAGATTGTGGCTGGTGTCTAGAGTGTAATTTTAGTGTTCTGAAAATAGCCGCTTTGAAGAAAAAGACTGTAAACATCTACAAGTAGGTTTTCGACATCAAAATAAATAAAATCAAATCATGTGTATCGCTGATTCAAAATTAGTATAGTGTCCTGAATTTCCATATATTGTTAAAACTTCAATGAAAACTTACATCAGTGAGTGGAGGGATCATGAGAGTCAAGTTCCCAGAATCTCCCACCTCCTTACCAAGGTATGTATTTGTCAATGAATCAAATACAGCTCCTGTTTTATCTTCGATTCCTATAATTGGACGATAGTAAAAGTATAAAAATATTAAATGATTAAAATTTAAAATTTACACTAAATTTTATTAATATAGCGTATTACCTACAACAGTGGGTGTAATTTATTTTCAAATGATTTTCCATTTTTTACGCTATTTTTAAATTGAGTAATTTGTATATTGTTTTTACTAGACGTGGAACCCACCAAGAGCTGAAAGAAGTGCTGGAACCAAATCCCTCTTGAGAAAATTTGGATCTCCCAAATGACCATTAGCTCTAAGATAGCGGTCATAAACCAAAGCTAGAACAAAGGATGCGTCGTGTTTCGTTGAGCCAGTGAGCAAAGGTACCTTTGCCTCCGCATGCCGTTTTAAAATCTCTTCGGGATTCTCATCTAAGAATCTGTCTCGGCCGCTAGGCGCAACTCTTTGAATGGCTGGCGTTACTGGTTCAAATCCAAGACGACCGAAATTATTCTCTTTGACCTGAACAACATTATTTAGCATCTCAATAGTGCCTATAATCTAACACACTCACAGTGAAATACTAAAAAATTGAAAAGGTTATTGCTTTACTAACCTGATATTGGTCTAATTTAGACACCAATTCGCTTGTGGAAACATTTTGCATACACTCCACAACCGTCAAAGGGTCATAATTTGTACTATTTGAATCGTAACACTGGACCATCTCAGCAATTTCGAGTGAAGATTTCTCAGCTTTCTCGCTGGTAGTTGTGCCCCACTCGTTGAGAACGGTTCCGCTCATTCCAATGGCACGATGAAATAATCCAGCATCTCGAGTCATGGGACTCGTCATTAAATGTGAGACTGCGGCACTTCCTGCACTCTGGCCAGAGATTGTAATCCTCTCAGGATCACCACCAAAGTGCCCAATGTGAGTTTTAATCCATCGCAGAGCTTCGACCATATCATACATTGCCGCATTTCCGGGAGCACCTTCCGTGTTCAAGCAGAAAAATCCTGTAGTAGGAAATTATACACCATTAGTCGCTCATTCATTAAAAATTTAGATAGATTAAAAAAACAGAAAGCAAGCACATTAAAGCTGTGTAATACAGTTGCAGAATAATTTGAGTTTCAAGTAATGTCGCTGCTGAAGAAGAAAACTTGCCAATCTCCTATTCACACTAAACAGAAAATTGTGCATCTCCATTTTTTGACTTAAGTTGGGCAACTTTGCTTTTATTGAGCATTGGAGGTCGGCAATTTTGCATTTTAGCTATATGTATTCAAATATTGTAAATTATGATTTTTGGAAATTTAATTTACCCAATGCACCAAGTCGATAATTAAAAGTGACAAGAACGACATCCCTCTCCTCCAGGATACGAGCCCCAGTGTAAATACTGCCAGAACCAAATGTGAATGCGCCGCCATGGATGAAGACCAGCACTTTCAAAGGTACAAATTGCAATTTTGCAATGGAATTATTACAATTTCATATTATCCAAGATAAATCCGTGTAAACAAACGTTCAAAGCAATGTTGGGTTGGATGTAGTTATTACCTGGCAACTTTGTTGCATTCGAACGTGGAGGCTAGGAATGAATGGAATAAATGCATATATAATATATTAGTACCTACTAGCAAACTAGAAAACTAGAAACATGTTCCAGATTTTCCACACGGAGCTGTTGCCAATTAAGGGTATTCAGGGGCACTTTGGGACAGGTGAGTTGCCGGCGCAGGCGTTTCATGTCCCGTATAATAGTAACATTGCAGCACATTCAATATTTTCGATTCCTCCTTGGTAAGGGCCCGCAACTTATCAAACACCTTAGTACTACATTTACTAAGGGAGGTAACACAAATGGCGCCATCGGTTATATGGGTGGGTCCCTAAAAGCTCCCCATTTAACGCAATGTTAAATACGTCATCAAACGGGGTGGGTGGGTCCCTAAATGTGGAAAATTTCGATGGCGCCATTTGTGTCACCTCCCTAATCATTCATTTAATTACACACATCATTAGTGTTTGATAAGTTGCGGGCCCTTACCAAGGAGGAATCGAAAATATTGAATGTGCTGCAATGTTAAAATGTGTATACTATTATAAGGGACATGAAACGCATGCGCCGGCAACTCACCTGTCCCAAAGTGCCCCTGAATACCCTTAATTGGCAACAGCTCGGTGTGGAAAATCTGGAGTAGTAAAATGTTACCATGAAGAATTAGTGTAAGCACATACATACCGTTGGTGTGAACACAGTTACGCCAAGACAGTCTTCATTTTGATTACCCATACACAGTAAATAACTGCCTGGCTGTGGACAACATTTTGTCGTTTTAGTGGCATCGAATACCGAGCCATCAGCAGTCAAGGGAATAGCAGCGGGCTCCGATGGCTAATAAAATTCAGTAAGTATACACATTAAATTATCAAAATATATCACGTGTTCTCAACAGGGAAGAAAATGAAACCGCCTAACAAAAAATACCAGGTATTTGTATCTTACAAGAAATCGACGAGGTGCGACCGGAGCCTTCGCATATGGAATACCAGAGAATCTTATGTACTCTCTTCCATTTGAAGTTAGCTGTTTTACTCCCCTAAGAGTTCCTAAAGGACCCGCGTTAACAATTAAATCCTCAGGGAGTATCTGGGCGCCTACACTAGCTAGTAATACACTAAATAAGCAAACAATGGAACAAGTCCATACCACTTTGCCCCAGTTCGACTTAGAATATCCCATTTTATTTTGCAAACGTTAAACTGTATTATAGTTTTTGAGCGTAATAGCGATTAAATTAATAAATCTAAATTTAAAGTAAATATATTTTTGATCTAAATTGCCTTGATTTAAACGAGGTGATGGTTGGACGGAACTAGGACCTTCTCGTAGGAGCCTAGTGTGATAAATGAAGCTAATTTTACGCCTGTCTCGACGCTTAAACTAAAGAGCTAAAACGTAATTGTGCAATAGGCTTAACAAAGGGTGACATTGAGATTTGAAATGGTTGTTCTGAACGTTGCTCATCTGTGGAACGGATTGTATGATTCAGATTATGACGATCGGATCCTAGATCCGTGTCACAATAATAAAGATGTTACGTAGGTAGTAGCAGCTAGGTACTTATGTTATCACTAGGCTCAAAATACTACCAGGTTTATTTGATCCTGGCAGCGGCAATGACAATGACATTGCTACATAATTATTTTTATGACCAGTCTATCATTTTATTGAGGATTTGACATTTTTGACTCACCCGAGAGTTTACACAGATACGAAGCTCAGTAAGAGTACTAGCCTCCTACCATTGGGCTAACTCGAGATTTTTGGATTTTCACCCATAATTATATCTAGGTACTATCTATATATCTACAGGCTTAAGACTTATTAGACAAAAGTTGGAGGCCCATGGGCTCAAGCTGCTTTTTACAAATACCTAAACTTTGTTTTAAAATCTGCGTAATAGTGCATAATAAATACATTGCCTAATAATTCGCACGACGTTGAAGATTCAAAATATATTATCTGCGTCGTTGGACAACACCAAACCTTGGACACCCACTTGTGTAAGTGGAAGTAGGTAGGTACCTAGTTAGTAGTAATAAGCGTAAGCAAAGAGAAAAATAATGCAACGTACCTAACTAGGGTTTTCCATATTTTCAAAATATGTAGTAATATCTATATATATGATATATATATATATACAATATACAATATATATGAGGCTAAAATTATACTTAAAATTGTAAAAACTTATGCATCCCATTTTTGTGCGTTGGTCTTTTAACCGAGTTTTGAAATGTTCTTGACAAAAAAACCTCCGACAAGTATAAGATAAATACGGTAGGAAGGTAAACATTATAGCCTTGGATCATAATCCTAGGACTCAATTATTGCAATCCATCGCAGATCGCAGAACCCGTGTTAATGATCTCGAACGTTTTTCCATGTAGTAAACGGTAAACGGACTTTTCCTACCCGGACTTTTCCTACCCACGACCAAAACTAGGGCTTTTCCTGCCTGGACTTTTCCTACCCGGCAATGGTCAATTCTGACAAAAACTTATTAACGTTTTTTAATTACATTTAAAAACTAATCCTGATCTGAGCTTGCACTGCGAGTTAATTAGATTTGCCTAGTCATTTCCGTGTGGTTTTAAAGGTATACTCTCATTTAGTAAACGGTTGAAATTTAGATTTTAAGATTTGGCAGGAAATTCAAAATAATGTACTTTTTATAGGGATGGTAAATAAATTTTTTTCGACTGCCATCTCTTTACGGCTGCGGGCTTCGCCCCTTGTTTGTACTAATCGTTATTAATACTTAATTTTGAATAAGCTATTATAAATAATGGTGACGATTGTCTACAATTAATTATGGTAATACACGTAAACTATCACTAACACTAAAACTGAAAAAGATAGTAGGGGTATTCATAATCTCGCTATAACTATTTTTGGCACTATAAGACTTTCGCACTATAGCGTCACAAAACAAGCAGGATAAAGCGCGATATAGCGAATTTCAATTGTCGCCATGGAGACGGCATCTTGACTACATTCAATGTTTCAAATATTATGAGAATGAAATATTTAAGTAATATTAAGTGTGTTTTGCTACAAAAATAATAAGAATAGATGTTTGTTTATAATATAATGTTAGTTGAATAATTCGTTACCTATGGCAACAATAACAACATATTACAGGATGGGGCGTTCAATATTCTAGACGACTTTGGCGTTATAGTGCGAAACTATTTAGCGCGAAAAATAGTTATAGCGAGATTATGAATACCCCTAGTGTAATACAGAGAGAGTGTAAGAAAAGTATTGCATGCAGCATCGAACAAAGTCGCAACTATGCATTTTTAGTCTTATTAGCAATTGCTGCAGTAATAAAGTAGGAAAGATTATTTTACCAGCAAGTCTTATTTAAAACTTACGTAAATTAACTCCAGGTTATAATAAAATACAAAAGTTGTGGTCATATCTTTGCGCGATGTGTAGTTTCTTGTTTTGCACATATGGATTGTAAAAGTCCTAGGTTTGGTCGTGTGTAGGAAAAGTCCGGGCAGGAAAAATCCTACAACCGTAGTAAACAACCAATTTCTTTTCCTATAACATTTTTTATGATACATGAATGGCTGCAAGTTGATTTTTCTTTTTCAGTCGCTATAATAATAATAACTGTGGAGCAAATTTAATTTTGTGAGCTGTAGCATATACATTTTTGGGTAATTAATAATTTGACTTGATGAAGATTTGTTGCCAAATATCGACACAATTTATCATTACAATGTTTTAATTTATTTTCAGTTCTTCCTTAAAATATCATTTCATACGTCCAAAACATATAAGCGGTAAAGGTAAATTACATTAAAAAACACACATTATTTAAATCCAGCTTGAACATTAGAATTATGTTATCTCGCAGCTTGGAGGAAGCAAAGGAGTGCAGCAATGAAGAGGAGGACAACAGATGATTGTTGTGAGATTGGTGAGCCTGCTGGAGTTGTTGTGACTGGATACAACTCTGGATACAATTCTTCAGATGCACGAAGCCAGTAGTCATGTGGATAGTCAGCGATAAATTTATCTTCAGTATCTAAAATTGCAAAGTACGGACTTTCTTCGGAAAATGCAGGCCAAGTATCTGCTTGAGGGGTGGTTGAGCCAGTCCCGGTCTCGATTTCTTCAGTGTTTGGGTTCCTAATGTATACATATTTACATACTTATAAATGTATTTGGCATCTACAATATTCAATTCTGACAAAACCTTTTCACTGCTTTGGTGTATTATTGTTTTATTAATTAAATATGCACTACTGACCCTGAATACGCAAAATTGACAAAATAGTCAACTAGCCGTTTGCTCACTCCGATTTCATCCGGAAGAGTTGCGTTGAGAATTTGGCCTGGAATACTGAAAAGGTAGATCAGCTCATCACTGTGAGTTACACCTCCTCGAATAGGAATGGTATTGTTTGGGTCTGGGATCAAGGATTTATAGTTACTATTCCGTCCTCGGTAGTCAAAGTTGTACCAGTAAGACTTTGGCTGGTGTCTAGAGTGTAATTTTAGTGTTCTGAAGATGGCCGCTTTGAAGAAGAAGACTGTAAACATCTACAAGTACAGGGTTCCGATATTAATATCAATAAAAGCACATCAATTGCTGTGCAGATTCAAAATTAGTGTGGTGTACTGAATTAATAAAAATTAGAAGAAGACAGACAACTTACGTCAGTGAGTGGAGGGATCATAACAGTCATGTTCCCAGAATCTCTCACCTCCTTACCAAGGTATATATTTGCCAATGCATCAAACACAGCTTCAGTTTTATCTTCGATTCCTATAATTGAACGATAAAAATAATAGTATATTAGTAAAGTATTAAATGATTACATGAAAACTGAATTTGATTAGTACACTGTAATACTAATACCTACGACAATGCAGGAATTTAATTTCCAATTGTTTGCCATTTTCTAAGCGAAGCGTGCATTTTAAAATTAAGTAATAAGTATATTGTTTTTTACTACACGTGGAACCTACCAAGAGCTGAGAGAAGTGCTGGAACCAAATCCCTCTTGAGAAAATTTGGATCTCCCAAATGACCATTAGCTCTAAGATAGCGGTCATAAACCAAAGCTAGAACGAAGGATGCGTCGTGTTTCGTTGAGCCAGTGAGCAAAGGCACCTTTGCCTCCGCCTGCCGTGTTAAAATATCTTCGGGATTCTCATCTAAGAATCTGTCTCGGCCGCTAGGTGCAACTCTTTGAATGGTTGGCGTTACTGGTTCAAATCCAAGACGACCGAAATTATTCTCTTTGACCTGAACAAGGAACATCATTATTTAACATCTCAATGGTATTCATAATCGAACACAATCCCCATGAAATACTGACAATAATAACACTAAATAAATTGAAAAGGTTATTGGTTTACTACTAACCTGATACTGGTCTAATTTAGACACCAATTCGCTTGTGGAAACATTTTGCATACACTCCACAACCGTCACAGGGTCATAAATTGGATTATTTGAATCATAACACTGGACCATCTCAGCAATTTCGAGTGAAGATTTCTCAGCTTTCTCACTGGTAGTCGTGCCCCACTCGTTGAGAACGGATCCGCTCATTCCAATGGCACGATGAAATAATCCTGCATTTCGAGTCAAAGGACTCGTCATTAAATGTGAGACTGCAGCACTTCCTGCACTCTGGCCAGCGATTGTAATCCTTTCAGGGTCACCACCAAAGTGCCCAATATAAGTTTTAATCCATCGCAGCGCTTCGACCATATCGTACATTGCCGCATTTCCGGGAGCATCTTCCGTGTTCAAGCAGAAAAATCCTAAAGTAGGAAATATTATAAAATTAATAGCTCATACTTTTTGAAGGTCTAGGCAAAATAAACAATGAAAGGCAAGCACGTTACAATTGTGTAGGACCTTGATAGTACTTGAAAACTTAACTGATGTTAGCCTTAAGATTCTCGCTTTTATACTTAACCTTTGCTAACGTTGAAACCGGGAACCTTAAGCTTAACAATCGTTTTTCGAGTGAAATCAACTTCTAAGACATAAGCGGAAAAATTTGCGTTCTAAGTATATGTAAATATTGTAATTTAGGATTTATGGAAATTAAAACTACCCAATGCTCCAAGTCGATAGTTAAAAGTGACAAGAACTACATCCCTCTCCTCCAGGATACGAGCTCCAGTGTATATACTGCCAGACCCCGTTGAAAATCCGCCGCCATGGATGAAGACCAGCACTTTCAAAGGCACAAATTGCAATGGAATTAATATAACTTCTTATTCTCCAAGATAATAAAAGCCATATGTAAATAAACGTGCACAGGGACGTTGGATGTACTTATGTAATTACCTGGTAACTTTGTTGCGTTCAAACGTGGAGGCTAGAAATGAATGGAATAAATGTATTATTATATAGCAAACTAGAAAAATTTTAAGGAAGGCACGGCTTCTAGTATGTAATATAGCCAGAGCAAATAAGTACATGTAAAATGTTACTATAAAAAATGTATGTAAGTGCGTACAGTTGGTGTGAACACAGTTACGCCAAGACAATCTTCATTTTGATTTGCTATACACACTAAATAACTGCCTGGCTGTGGACAACATGCTGTCGTTTTAGTGGCATCAAAATCCGAACCGTCATCGGTCAAGGGAAAAGCAGCGGGCTCCGCTGGCTAATAAAATTCAATCATCATGCGTTAAATTATCGAAATTTCAAGTGTTATTTTTAGAAAACGAAATAATGTTTCTGCACTTGTGATAAATTATCTTACAAGAAATCGATTTGATCCGACAGGAGCCTTCGCATATGGAATACCAGAGAATCTAATGTACTCCCTTTCGTACCTTGAAGTGGCCTGTTTTACACCTCTAAGAGTTCCTAAAGGACCCGCGTTAACAATTAAATCCTCAGGTAGTATCTGGGCTCCTGCACTAGCTATTAATACACTAAATACGCAAGAAATGGAACAAGTCCATACCACTTTGCCCCAATTCGACTTAGAATACCCCATTTTGCAAATAGCAAACTGTATTATCTTTTGTGAGCTTTTTAGCGATCAAATTAATAAAGCTCGTAATAAATAACTTAAGAGCTTAGTTAATTTTGTTTTTTCTAAGTTGTCTTGATTTAAAAAATCTAATGATTGGATAGGAACTAGGACTTTCTCGTAGGAGCCTAGTTTGATAAATGAAGTTAATTTTATGGCTGTCTCGACATTTAAACTAAAGAACTAAACCCTAATTGTGCAACGGGCTTAAAAAGGGTGACATTGAGATGTGAAATGTTGTCTTATGAATGTTGCTCATCGAACTGTGGAGCGGATGGCATGATTCAGATTATGACGATTCGGATCCTGTATCCGTGTCACAATAATAAAGATGTTACGTAGGTAGTAGCAGGTAGGTAGGTACCTACATACTTATGTCGGCTTCACTAGGCTCAAAATACTGCCAGAATTATTTGATCCTGGCAGCGGCAATGACAGTGACATTGCTACTTAATTATTTTTTATGACCACTCTATCATTCTATTGTAATTTTACTATAAAATCAATCCGTTGGGATTTGGCATTTGACACACCCGAGAGTTTACACAGATACGAAGCTCAGTATGAGTACTTGCCGCCTACCATTGGATTGGCATGAGATTTTTACATTTTTAGCTATATCTACTTTACTATCCTTATGTTTCTATATAGGCTTTAGGCTTAAGCACAAGTTGATTGAAGGTACACGGCACATCCTGCTTTTAAGTAACAGTGGGGTTTTCCTTAGTTTTAAAATAGATAGTAATATGCAGTGGCGTCGGAACCAGGGGGGCAGGGGGGGCAGAGTGCCCCCCCCCCCTGAAAAACGGATGCCCCATGTTAAAGCATAGGCCTGCCCCCCCATGGTAAAAATTGGCCATAGTGTTTGCCCCCCCCCCTCGCGAAAATAGGTTCCGACGCCCCTGGTAATATGTACTTAAGTAAAGTATGAAGCTAAAATTATATTTAAAAGTGCAAAAAAGTATAGATGTCATCTGTGTACGTTAGGCTTTTAACCGAGTGAGTGTTGAATTATTCCAGACAAAGAATGCAAGATAAATAAGGTAGGTAGGTAGGTAGGTAAACATAATCTTGAATCATAATCACATGAGCCATGACGCAATTAATGCAATCCATCCCGGAACCCGTGTCAATGATTTACAACTTACGATTACTGGTAATTTGACACCTGAACTTCATGAGTATAGCTGCGTCATGGACAACGAACGATAAGGATTGAAATTGAAGGACGAAATTGAATATTCTATCTCAAAATTTACCCTGACGGTACATCAAACGAGAAAATCCATATGTCAACCCTTTAATCCACCGCTAAAGAAATTAAGCTGCATATCTAAATACCCCTGGGTTAGCACTCTCATATGAATAAAGATGTGCAAACATTTGTGAAATACTGATCGTGAGATAGCTTGTGTGTTTGTCCCGCTAATTATTACGTTGGTCAATGTCTACATATATACACACATTTCACTGCAACTCTTAACTAATTCATAAATTGTATATAGTTAAATATCAAATTAAAATCATTATGCAAATTACGATGGTAAAAATTGCCTAATTTTCCAACCACCTAATTTAAATGGATTTTAAATGATGGTAGATTTCAGTTTTGAATTTATGTATTTGATTATTATTTAGCAGAGAAAAAAGGAACTTACACAAGAATAAGAAACGAAGTATTTGGTGGCAAATCTAGACCATGCTGATTTATAGTAATTTGCACAACTGGTCTATACTCTATAGGTAAGGTCTATGCTAACGATAAGAGCCTGCATGTGAGGAGTCCCGTAAAAGTGAAGTTAACCCCTAATTATGAGCATTTTTAACCAAACGACTACTGGTTAGTAATATTATAGAGTTACATATCCTTAATCTTAACCATTAGGGCTCTTTCACCTGTAAAATTTTATTGCTACATTTTCCTGCTTTTTATTTTACCCCACAAGAAGTGTATGAGAAAGGAATCGAGTTCACAACCTTTCCTCCCACAGATTCTCCTCAAATTCTCCAGACAGCATCGGCCATCTGACAGAGAGTGAGGAAGATCCATGGAAGGAGATAAATAAAAGAATATACAACTCGCAGCCCTTCACCACACAGCGTCTATGAGCCACAAAAGGAATTAAATGATGCTTCCCGAGGCGACAGGAGACGAAGCGAGGAAGGAGCGGAGGCGAGCTTGCCAAGGCAGAAACAATCACGCCTCGAAGAAGAGAGGGTCTTCGTCATCAATTCTTCCAAAATCCTTCAGAATCTTTAATTTCTTTTTCCATTTTCCCTTCTGGAAAATCGGTAGAAAAATGACTAGGAAGGAATCGAGGAACATGGAGACTCCGAAAGGAATAAGAGCAATACGAGGGGATTGTCCCCATGGTTCCTGTTGGTGCCATCAAAAAGAACCTAAAATCAAGAAAGAGAGAAAATCTGATAATTTTTATATATTCTTATTCCTATTCATGGTGTTCACGGTGTTCGCGATTCCTCTCTACGAATTCTTCCTAAGTTTATTGTAACTAAATTATCGAGGTCAATTGGACCAAATGTATATAAATTATAAAATATCAAATTATATATTGTGAATTACCTGTAATCAACCCGGACCTGGAATTGGAAATCTCAGATGCCACACCCGTGGCATCCGTAAGCGTATCAGTTATACAATCATTATCTGTAAATCTATTATATTGTAAATCATTGGACAAAATCTGAAAACAAAACAAAAACATGAATTAATTATTATCATTCAGTTGTGGCCCTCGACCTTATGTCGATTGGGAAATATTCCATTTAATTTCAACTTATCTTTTTCTTTGCATTTTGAGAATTTAATATGAACCTATAACTTTAAAATTACCTTCTCACCTTCGATCGTTGAGCGTTCTCATTTATAATTGGCAAAACTCTCATTGATTCTCATGTCTTCCATCATTGAATCTAGAATTAAGAAACATAAAATTGAGTTAACATAATTTGCACCATAAATAATTGGCAAACACATTAGTCGTCAGCAGTGGTTCCCTGAACCCGCTTGACGTAATTTAGGGACTTCGGTTCATGCAACAAAACAGGCAAAAAGCAATAAAAAGAAATCCAAAATTGAGGGGAGACAGGTAGAGGCGAACCCGCAGCTCAGGCTGTATTTTGCGGGTTTGTCCTCCAAGTTGGAGTGGTCGGTGGAGCGTGGACGCTATTCGCCTTTCCCTGCAACACAACTTTGCCATC
Source organism: Dicyrtomina minuta (assembly GCA_949802685.1). Classification (NCBI taxonomy): domain Eukaryota; kingdom Metazoa; phylum Arthropoda; class Collembola; order Symphypleona; family Dicyrtomidae; genus Dicyrtomina; species Dicyrtomina minuta. The sequence continues at coordinate 60,811,377 of OX461810.1, forward strand.
GTCCGTCCAACCTCCCTGACTAACCTAATTGGAAGAAATTAACTAAACTAAAGTGAAAACTAAACCTAATTAAAATAAAATGTAAAATAAATAGATTTACCTGATTGGCATCCAAAATTCAGGGTCGTTGGTCGGCCTGGATTGGTGGTAATGGTGCGGTGCGTGTCCGTAGCATGCCTTCCTCTATAGCCCGGACACTCTCCACCACACCTCTCCGTCCTTTCTGGGCTGGATGTGGTTGCTGGGCACGGAGTCAGCACCACTTCCCCAACGATCCTCCTGCAGAATAAATAAATAAAAATTAACCTAAATAAAAATAAACTTACCTTCATTGGCTCAAAAATCAGGACAAGTCGTTGCTGCTGTTCTGGCGGATCGGGGACATGGAGCTCTTGCCGTCTGGAATGCTCGGCAATACAAGAGCTTCTCACAGCCCCTTGTCCGTCCCGTCCAGCGGCGTTGGAGCTGAGGGCCACCGGTGGATGGTGCCAATCCTCCAGGCCTCCGACCTTCACGCCGGCTTGTCCTCCTGTAATTAGAAGCAAAATAAATGAGTCTTCTCTCTCCTCCTTTCATCCTCATTGACAACAAAATATAATTGGCGAAATTTCCCGAGCAGACCGAATTTCCTCTGTGGGACCTGGCACCATTCGACCGTGAACATGCTCCGTTTGCCGTCAACGGTCGATGTGGTGCCGTAGTCCCTCAGGAAGTCGGGAGCTCGTGGTGGCGAAGCCTGGGAAATGGAAGATTCCCATTAAGCCATGGCCTCAGCCACCGAGCTACCTTGCCCTTGGAATTATTACGCCTAAAAATATAGCATAAATCCTAGCTAAAATAAATTATGCATTTAAAAATTAAAATAAAGAAAATTAGCATTCTTACCATCTGTTGCTATGCTGGAGAGCCTCGGCTGGAGTTTCAGTTGAGCCTCCCTCCCCCTTCTTCATAGGTCTCCGGCCTCCTCCGGAGTGGTGGAACACCCCCGTAATCAATTTAAAATACTACCATCTGACACCTACCATCTTTTCACACCTTCATATTTATTATTGATTAAATTATAAAAATAAAATTAATCCCATATTTTCAGTGGGTTTCATTGATGCATATGGGTGAAGGGATGTGGTAAACTCGGATATGGCCTTCCACCCCACTCATATATGGGGAGGAGAATACCATACTCGTTTTATGTAAATACGAATATGTCTGTATATGCTTGATGTTAATTCGATTGCAATAGTATCAACAAATATGAAATTGGTATATAAAGGAATACACGCAAGTTCTCACAAGCTAAAGCTGTATGGAACAAAAGAAATTGTTATTGAATTGAAAACTGTATGCTTAATCAAAAAAATGGCAAATGTTTTGAGATTGTATTTTAATAACAACGTTGCTTTCGTCGCTTGAGTGCAAATAACCACCAACTCTAACAGGCCCATTATTCTTGCCTCGGGTAATAGCGTTAATAATCATTAAGTTGAAGCAGAAACTATATAAACCGAGGCCATATCAATTACAATAATTAATAATAGTTTAAAGTGTGCCAAATATAAATAGGTAATGTAAATATGAAATAAATAATGCATGAATTGCATTGTAGGAATTTATTAAATTTATTAAATTTTTTAATAGTGAATTAAAATATGATTGTAGTTTGTAATATGTACGTAAATAAATTGTAATTACAAAAGTACCTTACAATACAAGTATCTAGGAACTTTAAGAAGTATGATTTCTAAATATAGTAGATTATAGGCGCATAAAAGTTTTAAGGCAATCTGGCCATGGAATGCATCACAAATAATACTGCTACTGGCAATGGTTAAGTAACGAATGCCGAATGTTAAATTTAAACAGATAACTTGCATTTGTATGTAACTTATTAACTAATAGTTATTTTGATGGTTTGTAATTCGTTGCAGCTGCTACACACAATATAATTAATTAGTACAATAAATTAATCAAAAGTTATAGCCTTCGGCTTCTACAGCCATGGTGACCACCCTTCGTAAAGCCTAGGTAAAATATTTTTATCACTTGCGAGAGCAATAAGAATATCTACGTATTCCTCATCAGTCAATTTCTGTTGAATCCCAAGCTCCCCTTTACCATCCTTTATAATATTTATGTAAATGGGTCGAAGCTGAGGTTTTAACTTCTGAATATCTTGCGCTATTATGTTGATAGGATTTTTTCCCAGTAATTTCCAAGTAAGAATTTTTATACGGTCCAAATTATCGGTGTTTTTTGGTGTTGATTCAGTTTCCATCTTATCAGTATCTTCTTCTTCATCTTTTGCTAACGCATCGTGGTCATTATTACTGCGATTACGGCCTCGAATTTTTAGCCAATCGGTTAAAGGCTCTTTAATGAAAACATCTGCAACTGCTGTAAGTAAATCAGCAGACTTTTTCATCGCTCGCTGCGCGTGCAGCATCGTTTCTTTGAAGATCCCTGCATAGCATCACAAAAATAAATTAAAGTGCATAAATACATTATACTAATATATTTTGTTTATACTTATTTTGGTTTACTTTGAAAACGAAAGAGATATTTTTAAACTTTGTATTCTTTATTCTTTCTAATACCATTGAAACCATAAGGTTGAAGAAAATCCTGAATTTGCGGCGTTAAACGGAATGGAATCAGCTCTGGAATATCTTGCATAAAAATAGCGATTCCGAAAGAGCGTCCAAAATCAATTCCAAGGAATTCGCCTGTTTCTGTAGAAATCAATGAATTTTCCAAATGGCGATCTCCGATTCCCAAAAGCCAGTGAACCAGGCACATTGTGGCGTAGGAACGAATTATTTTTTCTCGGAGAGTAAAGTAATCATCGTGAGAATTGCAACCAGCAATTATATGCTCCCTATGGACAGCATGCATAAAGAAAAACGAAAAATTAATTATAGTACGTAAGTACATTGTACAAGCATTAAACTAAACACTACTTTAAGCCAAAAACCTAATAAAAGAGGCAAAAAGAAACTCTCCGTTTTCCGTGTGATTTTTTCTCCATAACCTTAAGCAACAAATTTGATTTGCATGCCTCTTAACTACAGGGTGGGGCATTTGTTCCGAACGATTCTAGCAGGGTCTGCAGGGTATAAAAGCCAAGTTTATCACTCCAATATATCCAGCAATAAAGACAAATTCTGGGACATTTGTTTGACATCTCATCCATTAAAGTCGCTTAGGAATATGTTACAAAATGGCCTAACTAACGAAAATCACGGTTTTTGGTCAATCCTATAATTATTTTTTACAACTTTTATTTAAAATTAAAGCGTCAAACAATGCAGACTAGAAACATTAGACTTCAAATATACCTACAGAAAAAAACTGGTAAAAATTTGTTAAATTTTCAAACTTTAAATTTTTAAATTTGTTTTTTAAATTTTTAAATTTTTTTTTAAAATTAAATTTTTACCAGGCTTAGTTCGGTGGGGATATTTGAAGCCCAATGTTTTTAGTCTGCATTGTTTTACGCTTTAATTTTAAATAAAAGTTGTTAAAAAATAATTTTAGTATTCACTAAAAAATCTAAAAACTCTGATTTTTGTTAGTTAGGCCATTTTGTAACTTACTCCTAACTGATTTTAATGAACGAGATGACAAACAAATTTCCAAGAATTTGTCTTTATTTTGGTATATTGCTGGATATATTGGAGTAATAAACTTGGCTTTTATAGCCTGCTAAAATCGTTTGGAATAAATGGCCCACCCTGTATTAGAAAAAAACACAAAACATAGTTATTTACCGTAGGAGTCCCCGAGGCAAAAGATTGCGACATTCGTCAAGTTTTTTTTCAGCGTTCGCCCTTCCACAAAACTGAGCGTTGATATGGTAAGGATTCTTAAGTGAAGTTTTAAATTTTTCCCGACTAAAACTTCCCATCCACTTACTGTAAGTATCGCGCTGGTCACCGTACGTTTTTTCCAGATTCTTTGAGTTTAAAATCAATCGCTTTAAAGACACTGTCTTATCAATCCATTCGATGAGGCCAAAATCATTTGTAATTGGAATGACCTAAAATTCAAAAGGAAAAATATAAACCTCTTACATTTATTCATAATGGGTATAACAAAGAAATTAAGGAATGGGTAGCAATGAAGGGGTCGAAGGGGAAAAATCTTAAGAAATAGGAACAGCCGATTTAAGAACTTCTACGTTTTCTACAAATACTTACGTTGTAGGTTAAAATTTTAAGTCGACGTTCCCTACATTGAGAATCTCCTTTGAAAATCTCATTCGCTACACGAAAGCACTGTTGAATCCTTTTATCCTGGCGTAAATCGTCTCCTTTTTTAACTAAAACCTTAACTTCTTTCCCGTTATTACACAGCAGTGTAATTCGTACCGGTTTTGTTAACGAATGGAGCAGCAAAGCCTGGAAAAAATAAGAAGTACAACAATTTTAATTGCATGAAATTTAGGAATCGAAGCTCAGAATTCGAATTTCAAAACATTACGAACTAATATGCTGTAACAACGACTAATATAAGCAAATTAAACAAAAATACTAACTCAAAATCCGGCAAAACTTTAAAATATGAATTTCAACAAATTAATAACTCACAGTTGGATGAAACGATACAATTTTAGGATGAAAATTTGAATTCGGCAATTTGAATTCATTATACAGGCCTGGCACTTCCAAGTACTCTTTAAACTGTGATAAACGAAATTTTGCTAGCCAAGGGGAGAAACGTTCTAGTCGAATATTTACATTTGAAGTTGTAGCCTGAACTTCTTTAGGATCGCATTTTTCGCTAGCAGTCCGAATATCCTTTATAACACTGTTAAATAAATCGGTATTGAGACCCGTGCCTTCCATATTTTGAGAATTTGAATCAAAATCCTGACTTTCATTGGAGTCATCCAGGCGCTTGATTTGTAAGACCACTTTTGGAAGCATCTGTTATTTAAAATATTAGCACCAAATTATATTCGGATTCCATGCTTCCATGGGTGTAAACAGTTTCTGATTAAATGTTTTAAGTATAAATTTATGTACATTGTTAATATAAGTCTGATGTAAATCCCCATAAATATTTGGTTCGTCCCTAAATTCTTCCAATTTTTGTTTTAGTCGATCTAAACAAGACTTCAAGTCCATATTAGCCAGATTTTCAGAATTCGGCAAGTATTCTTTCATAAGCCGTGAAGGGACAGTGACGGCAGTCAACGCTTGTGAATACAAAGCGTACACATTTGCAATTTTATTCCTAGGTATTTTAATATTTTTAAATACACAATTATTATTAAAACCACGCGTATAATCGCTTTTTTAAAATAATTAATTTAAAGTAAGTCAAAATAATGCATGCCTACCGATACAAATTCTGCTATTATAATAAAGTACATTAATAAATAGAGGCAGAATGTATATTATTTTATTAACAACTTACTTCTTCAGCAACAAGTCGGTGTACTGGAGTTGAAAGGCATGTGGATAGTCCGCGATCAGGCGCTCAATGATGGGATTCAAAGCTTGTTTCAAGGCATTATTATTTTTGTAATTGGTGACTATTTGATCCAACCATGGTAAAAACATCCAGGATGGAATTCCAACCACCTATGTTTAATTAAGATTTTCAGAATATTAAAAAAAATGCTAAAAAAGAATAAAAGTATCAATATTTTTAAAAACATTCGAAACGAAAAATTAATTGTTGGGCGTTTAAATAATATTATTAAAATTTAAAATATAATAAATTAGGTTGAGGTTTTTCACCAAAACAGGAGCAAACACTTGACACAGTTACGCAAATGGCGGAATTTGTCATTAAACCATGCATTGCATTTTGAACTATATCTCTTCAATTAAACTTAACTTCTGTCACACAACAAAATTTATTGTTATTTATAAACTAATTTATTATTTACTTTCTTATAGACAGACACACAATGGGTCCAGAGTAACTTATAACAAACAAAAAGTAGAGATATACGCAACAGCAATTAATAGTGCTAATGAAACATATAGTTAGGGGTTATTCCCATACCAGAAATAAAAATCTTAATAGAGGTAGACAAAGATAAATAAAATTATTAACTGAACTGAAACTATTACAATAAGATTTCATAGCTAAAAAATCATAGGATTATATGATCAGCTGAGCTAAAGGGGAAGCCCAGAACAGGTTGAGATAGAAGTTAACACAGATTTAACACAGAATAACCTACCATTTCCTCAAATGTTGGAAGCAATTGAGGGTATTTTTCCAAAATAGAAAAAGATGTAGGAAATAAGCGAAGGGATTCCATTTCCTCATTTATCATGGCTCTCAAAAGACAGGTTAGCATGTAGCAATTAAAGCAAGTGATTTCTTCTGTGGATAAACCCTTTTCGCACTTTCGTTTAATTTCTTTAAGGAGGTGGTACAGCCTCATATGAATATTACTACCACCAGTTCTGACACCTTTAGCTGTATTGGATGTCGAGTACGTTTCAGATTCAGTGCTTTCTTGTATATCTTTGGCTAGATCCGTCGCCATTGATGATATGTGTTTGACTAGATTCGTACTGTGAAATCAATTACAAAAGAGAAGTAGATGCAGAGCTACATTGAATGAATATTAAGTTTTAAATTTTCGTTGTTATTCTATGCAGTTGAATTGTAATAGTGAAATTAAAACTTACGAGGAGTCTATACGTAGCTGCTTACGTATTTTTCGGTCATCTTCAAGAGGGCCTAAAGATAATTTCGTGAAAATGCTGGTCAAAAGATTCGTTTTCACCTCCCAAAAACTAGCCTGAAGTGATTCTTCTGTTTCCAATTTTCCTGTTATAGCATCACAAATCAACACATTATATTGCAACTGCATTCGTAAAAATTGCTTAGTGTAAAATACACTCATTCAGATCTAATATCAAACAAACAACTTACGTACTACTTGTTAGTAAATAGAAATTGGAATTGATAAAGATTTGCAAATGATATTAAATACAATAAAACAAATTTTGTGCTTTATTTTATTTAGAAAAATAAACATACTCAAACTCTTCCACACGTTGACCCAATGATCCTCCCATCTCTCGTCGTCTTCAGTGAAAGCAATTAAATACTGTGAAACTAGTTTCTTATATTCCACCATCCACTTCTCCTCAAGACCATAACTAACCTCTTTAGTCTTTCTGAAAGTGTCCCAAGCCACTGTGTGATTACGATTGAAAATACTTAAACCTGCTAACCACAAATGTTGATTATAGTTAGCAATTTTCATTTCATTATATAAGCTGCTTTTATCGAATTCCTCCAAATACTGCTGAGCATATGTTCCAATGTCTGTCCAGAAATAATTTCTAAAAGAAACCAATTAGTGAATCAAGTTGCAAATTTTAGAAATTTCGTTAAACCGAAATAAAATATCGTGATGATGTAAACATAACTAAAAATTAACATTAAACAAAAATTAATGAATAATTTAAAAAAAATACTTTTCTGCAACGATCATCTCAGCATTAAAAAGTGAGCTTGTCTTTGGTTTCCCGCAATGTTTCCACTTTAAAGTAATTTGTTGTACTCCATTTGTAACATTCTCCGCTTTATTATGAGGTCCTGACACAGTTCTGCATGTCTTGTAACAAGTCAAATAATCTCTAACAATAGATACACGCTGCAAGCTAAGCATCTGCTCCTTTTGTCGAAGTTTAGACATTTTAGCAAAATTATGAAAATTTTTAAGGGACATGGAAGCAATCTTATCCAACCAGGATGGAATATGACTGATTTCATTTTCATTATTGCAGTGAATCGACAAAATAGCCAGGTCCATATACTCTCCCTAAGCCAAATAAAAGAAAAATTATACTTCGAAATGCTACACAACGTCATATCAATTTATCAAACTCAAACTACATAAAAGGCAAACAGCTTAATAATCAAGCGCACAATTAAGTCGGCCAAAATTGATCCCCTCATCCTCAGCTGTTCAATAAATTCGTACAACCGTGCAGTTTGACTCGCTTCTGCCTGGTCCTGGTCATCATCCTCATCCTCTTCACCTTGACCCCGAATTAAAATCTGAGTAGCAGAAGTCAGCTGGTGTGGCATAATAAAGGTAATGTACCTAAAATATTAGTGAAACAGTTGTTGGATTTCAAACACGATTTATTGCAATATATAATGTAATGTAGTAAATTTAATTTTCGTAGGTAGGTACTATCAACTTACTCATTATCCACAAATAATCTATTGTAATCAAATCCCCCATACTTTTTTTCAACGTACTGCTCTGCTCGTTCATAAACTTTGTCCCATTTAGACAATTGTTTTAGGCACTGTAACACAGAATTAAAAATCGCACTAATTATTAGCTGGCAAGAAAAACGAATTTATTTCTAAAAAATTGTAACTACCGTAAATGCAGATTCATCCCACAACCCCAATCGTTCTTCACTAAAACAGTCGTCCACATCCGGATCCAGCTGATCTTCAGACTGGTAAAGCTCATCGTATAATTGAAAAGCTTCTTCATACTTCCCTTGACCCTCACATTTTAACGCATCACATCCTTTTTTATACAAACTTGCAAGTTCTTCGTTACTAGCCTTTTTACTAGCCATAAGAAAAACGATTCGAACAGCATCAAAATCTTCCAGATCCTTGTACAGTTGAGCAGTCTGAGGCAACACAGTAGTACAGTCTTCATTCCTTTTATCTGTGACTGTAAGTCTGGCTTTCTTTGGCTGTGGCTCCAGATTATTTTGAATTTTGTTTTGGTTTTCATTAGCTTTGCTTGAGATAGACAATTCTTCTAATTCTAAAATCTCTTCAAGTTTCAAAATAGCAAGTTTCTGTAAACCAAATTGTCTTGATACCCCTGTAACTAAAGATGGCTGGATTTTAAAAGAATTTCCACTGACAAGTGCAATTTCAATAATTGCAGCCGCAAACTCTGGTGAAATAGATGATTCATATTTTCTAAAAATGTTTTCAAAACTTTGAATTGCACTTGACTGGAATACTTTAGCCTTTTGGGGATCTCTTTGGTGAATTTCTTTCAAAATGCTTGTAAAAAGGTGGACTAGAAAATTTCGTCCGGTTTCGTCGTCGTTCTGTTAATAAGTAAACGGAGACACGAAATTAAAAAAAATAATAAAAACATAGTACTCCCTTCGACTCCTTCGACATACATAATATAGCATAGTTCAAGGTGCGAAATTAATACATTAAATTATCTGAGTCCCCCGGCCAAAAGATAGGAATAGTACTCTCTTACAGAATTTAACTATTTCAAAATACTGCGTGCACCAAAAACATAAACATAATAATGTGCACTTTTAAAGGCATATACCGTAAATATCCGAATAAGCGTAGGGTCTCAAACAAGCCCCGGGTTAAAAATTAACCCTACGCATAGTAGAAGTACTATAAATTCTAAAATAGCTCAATTACAGTAGGTACACAATTTGGTCAAAAGTAATCTCTAATATAAATTATTTAGTCAAATTTAATAAAAACAGCCCAAAAAGGGTGGTATTGGTTATAGGTGTAATTTTGCATGAATTAGATTCATTTTTTGACCGCAAATTTAAAAAGTATTAAATAAGCGCCGGGATGCTACTTCAAAAACCTTTAATGGGCGCCAAGACGCTTATTCGAACACTTACGGTACACGGTTACATATTATTATGTTTCACTTTTTAAACACAGGTACATAATTGAAATTTACTTTTATCATGGCAGAAACGGTGGCCAACAAATCTGAATTCTTCATCATAATATCAGGTAGTTCCCCTATTCTGTAAGAGCGAATTAATTTAACTCCATGTCTTCTGCTTCGAATTGCTTCCACTTTGCTCTCAACTTGTGCTTCTTGTTTTTCTAATGTGCGTCGAGCAAAAAAATTCGTAGAGGACTGTGATGCTGGGCGATCGTAAAAACGTTTTCGTAAACGCGCCAGTACATTTTGACTACCTTGATCCTTCTGACCCTCACCGCCGTTCGGATCCTCACTGCCCGCCTCACTTTGACTTTCGCTATGATAATTAAAGGAGCCGTAGAAACGTTCAGGATTAAAACTTCCCCCAAAATCAAAGTTCCCATCCATAGGTTCATCTTGACTATTGCTAAGTGACATGGACAGTGATGACTGGCCAGGTGCTGTAGGTGAAAACTGAAGGTTATTAAGCGTGGCACGAAGAACATTAAGGCCAATACTTCCAGCACCACCACTAATTTGTCTCTGGCTCATCATTGCAAGTTGCAGAGATTTCGGAAATTGTGAGAAATTCTGAGAAGAGGACAAAGACTCAGCGTATAATGGTTGAAAAGTTGAAAAACGATTACGCCATGAAGTGTCCAGATCGTATTTCTGTAAAGATTAGAGGCTTAAATTGTTAAAAAATAGTTACAGAAATATATAAAATCCTTTATTACAACTTAACTTTTGCATTTACGTGTTTTGCGTTGAAAGTAATTTTTTAAAACGTCAAACCTGAAAAATGCAGTCGCCTAAATCTTTTGGGAATATTTCTTTGGAAAAATCTGGTGACAAACCACACCGTTTGATAATCAACTCAATGGAAATTGTAATTGCATTTTTTTCATCACCTAAAATCTCCATGAGTTCTAGAATAAGATTTGGGGAGTTCTTCCAACTCTTTAGATTACGTTCCCAAAAATCAGCTACTATATTTTTCATGGCTTCATTCGAGTCATTTTGGAGACGAATGAACAGCTTGTGAGCTTTCATTGATAAACTGGACTTTTCTCGACGGCCACTTAATTTAAATAAAAAACATTTATGTATGATTATAAATCAGCGTTTATATATGTAAAACGAACAGCAGTAAAGTTAATTTAAAAATTGTGAGAATAAGTACTTATATATCTAACCCAAAAGAATAGTACAACGTAGACACAGCAGTTGCAAAAGAAATTCTTAATTTTGGATCCGCCCACATCTCAGCACCCCTTAATCTTTCCGTCCACTCGATCATTGTAACTAAGCGGTGCTCATCCTTGAAACTGCTATTTATAAACTCTGTTAAAATAGATACTGCTGCCTGAACTTCTAAATCAGTTCTGAAAATAAGTAATTATTTAAATTTCAATTAATAAACGTTGTCATTTCGGTAAAAACAAAATATTTAAAGCAGGTGTCTATGCTATATTATTTTATGTATACTTGCGCTTAAGCTTAGAGACCAAAATATAATTTCTAATACAGCATCCTTAATTTAACTCATTTTTCACTGTGATATATCTGAATACTTACTTGCAAGGGTTCTGGAAAACTCCGCGACCATCCAAATCGGAATAAAAATGATTTAAGCATTTTGTCAATTTGGATGTCTCACCCATACAACTCTTAATTTCAAAACTAAGAATTCCTGGAATCAAATACAAAGCATCAGCTCTTACAGTTTCATTCCTTAGTAGCTCTAGAACACTCGACTTATACAAACTGACAAAAGGTTCATAAAACTTTTGAATTTTATTCAGAATTGTCAAGAGTTGCTGTGTTTTGCTCCTTTCTTTATCTAGTACTTTCTGTATGGCCTTTAGCGCATTCTCTAGTTCCGATTTGTATCCTCTGTTTTCAAGATGTCTATAAATATATAATAATAATAATAATTCATTCATTCAGTCGATTTGGCCTCAGCCCAAACAACAGATGTCTATAAATATAAAACAAAAGTATAATTTAAAAAAAAGATAATAAATCATAATAGTAATAGGTACTTATTCAATGCCCTTTTACATGCGTAAACTAATAAAAATCAAGAATACCTAAAAAGAAGACCAATAACTTCACCGCCCAGCCCATACGTTAGCTTTGAAGTACTTCCAAAAGTTTTGCTAACGACATGGAATAATTTTATCAAATTCAAATTAGAGCTGTTACTTTCCTTGTTCCCATTTAAATGACATGGAAGCTGACCACCCAATAAAATGTGCTTGCAAATTTCCAACCCAAGGCGATTCTCCGTTTGCATCAAGAGCTCATCAATTTTATCATACGGGATTTCCTTTTCTACATCTATTTCCGTCACCCACGTTTTGACTATGGCTTCAAGAATTTCCAAGTGCTGACTGAGTACATCTTTCCGCTCATGTGGTACGTTTGGTATAAGAAATTCGAGGAGATGCAGTACCTGCTGTGAAGACAGAAGCTTTTGATAGCTGCTGCTTAGACTACTTTCATGTTGCTGCCACTCCAGAAGCATTACAAGGACGTCCTTAAAAATATAATTGAGTTCCGGTCCAAAACATGGTTGAGGGGGAAGGATTGACTTAACGATAGCATCTTTCAAATCCTTGGCATAAAATTTGAATACATCTTTACAATTTACAATAGAGCAAATGAGGAAAATTTGGACATTTTGATGGGATTGCTGGGAGTACTTTTTTAGAAGTGAGTTTAACGTATCAATTAAGCCTCCCATTAAGGTTTTTTCCTTTCCTTGATTTTTTGGATCATCCTTGTTCTTGTAAAAATTTCTTAAGGTTTCAACAAAAGGAATCATACATGGGTGGTTCCACTCTAAATTCGAATTCACACTAAATCGCGTTGCAGCACCTCCTACAACACCAGATGTAGTTTTGACCGCTTTGAATAACCGCTGGTAAAATTTACTATTTTCAATGGTAACAGCGGATGTAAAATCATAGTTTGTAGCGTCCATCGCTAAGCTGCTAGAAGCGAGCGCAGATTTTCGCAAAGCCCGGTTATTTGTAGCACCTAACGCTTTGATAATATTGTTAGTACTGTTACTGCTTCCAGGTTGGATGCTACTTTCACCGGGCTGGTATATGTCTTCATTGTCCTGCTCTTCAATCTGCTTTTTTGCCTCCAGTAAAATTGGAAAATTGTAGGAAAGGCTGCAGTCTATTATATTAAGCCATCTTTCCTGATTACTGATAGTAGTCGGTATGTTAACTGCAATTCCCAATACACTTTTAAAAGGTGACCCCATAACACGTAACCCCGCATGGAGGACGCCGAAAGCAGCTTGGTTGGACTGATAAACTAATTTTCGTGTGCTTTCATTTCTTGGTTCACTAGGTGAGACAAAACCTGTACAGACTTTTATTATATCCTTCGCACAGTCCTTTGAATCTTGAGGGTTAGGTTGCCTATCTAATCTTTTTAAGTATATTGAGTTTAATTCTGGGCCGGTGAAAAACAATGTTGATGATTTTAACAAGCAGAGCATTTCTATCAGATGAAGCGCAGTGATTCTGCTGTGCCAATCTGTGACAATTTCGGGCTGAATACCCTGAAATTTTGTTTACAAATTGAAATATTCATTTTCAAAAATTGTTTGTCAGAAATTCTGACTCAGAATTGAAGAAACTAAAATGTATTCTCTAAAATACTTTAAAAAAGTATCCTTTTCTCTTACGGCATTTTTGACGATATCGTTGATATTTTTCTTGAAAAATTCCTTCGCAGCTCGTTCCCCAAGGCAAGCTACAATTGGAAGGAGTAGATAGTTCGTCACAGCCATGGACTGCCTGTAACCGTCATTTTCTTTAGATGTAATGCAGGCGTACACTGCGTCCGCCATGTTCATTTGCTGTTTCCAATGTTCGACAGTGGGAACGATCTGCTCGATTTTTTTAGACGCTACTGAGCTGCATGAATTAGAATCAACTGAGGACAGCACTGACGCTTTAAAAACTACTAAAGCTATCAATTTGAGCAATTCTAAATTTTCAGGAATTTCCTCGAAGACCTTTAAAATTGTATGGAGAATCTTTAATATGAAATTCTCATCAGATTTCCAGTCAATTAATGGCGAATTCAAGCTTTCCGCCAGGACGTCGTGTAACGTTTTCCTATAATTTAATATTTATAAAAAAACAAAATCAATATTCCATAGAAATTAAATACACTTTTACAAGGAATGATCACAACCACAACATGTACATCGATTTCCAAGTTTAAATAATGTGCGTTGGATACATCTGTGGTAACTCTTAAACTATTACCTAATCATTTTTGTTGCAGTGCAGTCTGCTGATTTTGGAATGCGAGTTTGTTTCCCAGCAAAAGAATGCCTCCGATTTCAATTCTTTTTTGGAAACATTTAGGTTTTCTTATAAGATTTTACATGGAAATTTCAGGCTCGGGGAAAGTTTTACAAATACGACCTTTGAAAAAATAGGAGACCTGTGCCAAAAATGAATAGTATCAGACAGTTACACGTTTAACAGTTATCATAGATTTGTTCAACGCACATTATTTATTTTAAACTTGGAAAAATCGGTGCACATGCCAGGTACATGTTGCGGACGACCATACATTGTCCAACGTTTCATCAAAAGTTGAAAGTTGAAACAGCACGGCAGGATCTACTACGCAGTACGCGGGTTTTAACTGAAGATCGATATTGTAGATATTATACGTTTTCTAAATTTAATCACGCCATTTTATGCCGTGTATTCATGAAAACAAGAATAAATGAACACGATACGTGGCAGATTGATAATGCTTTAAAAATTACTTTTTAAAATTAAAACTAGTGGTTAATTAAGTATATACATTTCAGAAAACCTATTATATTATATTTTAAAAGCACACGAATACAAATAATTCTCACTTACACAACCTGTTTGACAATCTCCTCTTTTTGCGAAAGTCCAAAGAGTCCAAAAAAATGTATAAAATTGGATTTATCTTGTAGAGATAAATTGACACAAGTCATCATGCTTTTACCACACCACCATTTTGAAAGTTTGGCAGAATCCCGGCAGAAGTTCATGTGTAAACTTGCCATTCCAGAAATGAGAGATGCAATCGTTTCATTTGTACAATTCAACGAAAGTTGCTCCCAAATTTCAATTGTGTTTTCTACAATAATTTTTGCAAAAAGGAGCCTTTTCTTTTTTGTATTCTTGACATTGACAAGAAGTTTCTGGACAAACTGTCCCAATTTTTCCATTCCGATTTTACTTTGGAGATTACGAAAATCTAGAACTTGTGAGCTGTATGGAATTGACGACATGAAATATTTTTGGTAAACTTCTCCTTTGGTAGTTTTTGTGGACAACTTCGACTTCTGGATTTGAAGTGGGTCAAAAATTTTCTCAACTATGCTACTTTCCTATCCAAGACAAAAAGCAACAAAAAAAATGATGGATAACTTTTTGAAACTACTTCTTAAATTAACTTTGAAAATAAAAAAAAATTACAAGTAAAATAATACTACGCCATGAAAAATTACACACATCATCAGGTCCTAAATTTGCAAGCGCTAGTTTAAAAACAGCTTCCAGTAAATTTTGCATTCGAGTGGAAATGATTTTTTCTTCCAGAATCCCATTAGAGTTGTTTTTTTGGAAAAGTTGACTATCAATAAATTGAAACGCTTCATAAATGCATTCTTTAATTTCTTCTTCGCTAAAAATTTTCGCTAAAAATCCTTTCTTAGCCACTATTGTTAACCAATTTGTACGTTTCAGACTAATTTCTTTCAATTCCGGTTTTTCATCACAGCCGTTTTTGAAATCAATTTTAAAAATGTCTTTCAATTTCTTTGAAATTTCAGTGGCTTTGGATGAACTGTCCTTCAATAAATTTTCCCAAAATTTCATCCACGTTTCCATAATTCTTCCATTTTCAAAAGCTTCCGTGGAAGCATCAACACCCCTGTTAACACTTCTCTCAAATTCTTGGACAGACATCATAGCGGATAGGACGATGACCTGTGCTTGAATCTCAGGAGGGAAAATATTGTCTAGGGTACCAAGATTACAAAAAATACTAAGGGCACGAATACAATCCTTTGAACCCAAATCCTGGAGAAGAATATGGTGACTCTCAAAATCAAAATCAAATAAATTCTCTTCATTTTCTTCAATATCCATTTCAACATCTTGCAGTACTCTATCTTTTCTGTTCCCGCCGCTTACAACTGATTTATTCAGTTCAATTTTAAATATTTTCAAAAATGATTCCAACATTCGAGAAAATTTTGACTCCGGCATTCTCAAAAGAAATTCTACACTAGTAAAATTAGAATTTTTTAAAAACGCATACACATCACTCGAAACTTCCAGACTCGACAAAATGTCTAAGTCTCCTGGCCATAAATTAAAATTCAACGACTGCTCCGCGATTTCGAGTAATTTCGAGGAATCAAATGTGCCAATGAAAGCTTCTACGCTACTAATATTTGTGATAAATTCACAAAATGAATGGATTAGACGAAAACAATGATGTCTGCAAAGCCTGCTAAAACTGTTCCCACTTTTCATCAAAAGCCACTCTACCAGATGGAGTAAAGTGCCGCCTTTGAGGTCATTTGGGATTTTCCGCCCACGTAGGACAAAGTTAAAGTTTTCCTTCTTTTTTATAATGATACGCTCCAAATGTTGAAGAGCGTGCATTGTAGACCGTACAAGCATACTTTTTGGATCCACTTCAAATTCTGTATCATTTTGTGGTTGTTGAGACAAATCCAAGCAAATGACGTAGGAGTGTAAAAGCTGAAAAGTGTACTCATTAACTAGCTCGGAATTTTCTCGAAATATCTTGTAAATACTATTGAAGCCCAGGACAGAGCCTTGCCGGTACTGCGGGGAAGCATGTTGACTGAGGGAAATCAAAAACTTTAGGACCTGTTTTGCTTGCTTATTGTTACTGTGTTTCAGACACCACTGGAAATATTCTTGAAGACAAACTCCGCTGAAGTCTCGTTTACTAGGTTCTTCCGATTGAATTAGCCCATCCTAAAGAAATATTTTCGATTACTTAAAATATTTTCAATACGAAAAAATAAATTGCAACAAAAACCTGTGATATGAGGAACACGAAACGGGGTTTCTGAAAATTTGGACGCATTATAAACGAGGCAAATGAACATACTAGAAATCCCAAATTCGACTTACAATAACAATGTTTAAAGTGAACTCAGCAAAAGGATTATTCCCGGAGGTGCACCAATGAATTATCTGGACTCCCAAAGGGTTGAAAAGTTGTCGAATAACGATGTCGGAGTCACAGCCAAGCTCAACAACAGTAGAAAATATTCGTCGAAATAAATCTGTCGGAGAATGATTACTAACTGAATGTCCCAAAAAATATAGTGTAAAAGAATGAAAGACTTCACAAGCTGAGGCCCGAAGCTGACGATCCGTAGAGTTACGGCAAAGCTTAAGCAGCCTGGGAATAAAATCATCTGCAAGAAATAAAATATAAATACAAATAGTGCCCTACTTTATTTCTGGAAATGGAAATTACTTGAATACGCATTTAGTATTATGCATGTCATTATAATTTAATGTTAGTTCAGTTGAACCCCTTTATAAACTAATAATAACTCTGTAGTCATCATTCAGTTAATAGTTGATCTAAAACCCTTGCAACCTCCACGCATATCATACTCGTTATTTTACACAGTCATATCTTTACATATATTGTCTTAATACCTAAGTACAAATCCGGCTTGATATCTTGAAAAGGCATGACATATTTTAGGCACTTTCCATCCACAGAGAATCCAATTGGATCACACTCATTGTCAACATCCAGCAAATGCCCATAAGAGCCGATAAAGTTCAACATATTTAATTTCAGCTTTCCTAGAGTTGTATCTTGCAGCTCCGTCCCGATTGCTTGCAGTAAACGGAGTTGTTGAGAGTCCTTACTACCAGCTTTATTCCTATTTCTTCGAGATTTAGCCGCAGAAGCAGAAATGTTCTTTATCTTGCCATCTTGCTTTGTTGTTGCTCCTTCAAGTGAATTTACTTCGTCTTCAGGCAATTCTATATTTTTTGAATCAATGCCAATTAAAACTTAGAAAATTACATTAAACATATAACTATGAATCATACAAATCCACTTTGAAACCAGTCTTTATATAAAATATTCAGATAAAGACAGTATCAGTATTCTATAAGTTCCATTAATTCCACACAAAAATGAAATGCGTTTTATATTCCTTCTTACCAGTAGCAGTGAAATACGTTTGAAGAACAGGAAACAACTTGTTGTACAAGGTTTCCATTTCATTTTCTGGAAATTCTGAAATCTGAAACCATCTTTCAAGTGCTTCAATTCCTTTTTGTGCCAATGGAAGCCAATTCTTTCCAGTTCTAAAGACGCACTGAATTATAATTTTAGAAAACAATAAGCGAACACAAAGGTAATATTCTGATAAATCGTTTACGAAAATATTAAATTATAGGATAAATAAAAAATTCTAGGGCTACAAATTGTTATACCAGCAATGTATCCCTAAGTGAGGTACAACTGTGAAGAATCATTTGATTTGGTGCCGATAGCCAAACTTCTAAAACAGCTAAAAGAAGATCGTCACGAAATTCCGGGATTTTTTTTGATAACTCGTGTAGAAATCCACAGCAGCGCATTAAGAGTTTATCGGTTTCGGCATTTAGCGACTGCATAGATATTTACCATTTAAAAACACTACTTATCAATTATATCTTTCCATCAATATTAACCTACACGCTTTCAATTTAAAATTACGGAATTCGGAATTACAGTACAGTACAAAACTGTAAATGACAATTACAAAATAAGAAAAAATGACTATTATAAAAATAATGCTCAATAAAATACAAAAAGGTAAAATACTGTACATAAAATACCTCAAAATAATTCAATCTCCTCGAAATTTCAAAAACTAGTGCCATAATTCGATAAAATCCACTAACAAGACTATGTTTTTGAATATAATTTAACACTTTGTTCACCAAAACGTCCACCCAACAAGAAAAATATTTAACATCAGTTTGTAAAAGAAATTCCGTGAGAAAATCAACAGTATTAACAAATAGCTGAAAATCCTTTACAACTGCAGCTTTTGTATTGTAGACTGGATCGGCCAAGTTCTGTAAATCAATTGAGCAAAAGCACAACCAAATCAATTTAAACAACGCGCATTAGCTTATTATTGATTTGATGTGTAAGTGTAAGCAACCAATGAAAGCAATGAAAGAAAACCATTTAGGTTTTACACAAGTTAAGTTTTGTTAATTTTATAAATAAATTTAAAATGAATGAATCAAAACATCGAACAAGTACCACAACTTACGACAGTATCAGCGTCATCATTTTCATCGTCCACAAATTCCAAGGATAAATCCAACTTTCCTATAGTTTTGAAAACCCACTGAAGAATGCCATCATAGATTAGCTTTAAAACGAAATCTGAATTATTTACGCCCATGGATTTAATTTGCATATTTTGGGAGCCGGCGTTGATCTTGGTCAGTCCGACCCAAAATGACGTATAAAACTTTACAGTACGGATCCCAAGTCTATTGTAAATGGTTTTGAAACTGTTCTTTGAATTCACCATTTGTTGGTTATGACTACTATAAGACTCAGTGAGAATATCAGCTTCAACCTGAGTTGGCGATGCAATTATGTGGGTCATTCCTTCATGAATAACACGTTCTAAAAAAACTTCACAGTAATCTTGGTGTCCGGTGTGCAAGCCTTGAATGACTTTGAAAAATGAGATGGGAGCAAAATATCTGTACTTTTCACTCAGGTCAGGATATGAAGTTATAAGCAAAATACTCAAATTTTCAACTACCGTTAACCGGCGTTGAAAAGTACTAATACGGCTTTGAGAAATTGTGCCTTGATGTGATGCAGAATCTACGCCAGGAAGTTTTACAGCCAGCAAAATATTAGCAGCTGATTCTAAGTAGGTTGGAAGTAGAGCGTGAGAGCCGCTATATTTGTCAACTACTGGCATGTTTAGCCTGAAAAAAGACAATATTATTTTATTAAAAAACCGCCGTCCATATGGTTAATGTTGTTGATGATACTTTTTTGGGGCACAATAGTACACATATCGTTGGTGAAGAACCAAAATGACCCATGTCCATTGTTAGCTATAAAAAAATATCCCCTATCTACAAAAATACAGAAATATGTCTTGTAAGCACTTAAATAGAACATTATGCAATTTTCAAAAATGTCTAAATAGAACATTTTACAATTTTTTGAAACATGCAAATCGAACATTTTACACTTTCAAAAACATGTAAATAGAACATTTTACATTTTGTTTTAAAACATGTAAATAGAACATTTTACATTTGTTTTAAACATGTAAATAGAACATTTTACATTTTTTTAAACATGCAAATAGAACATTTCACATTTTTTTAAACACGTAAATAGAACATTTTACGCTTTTCAGAAACTCTATATTAACATTTCACGCATGTTTTTAATTTTTTTATGACACAGCTCATTTTGATTCCAGCTTAAATTGGATATGGGTCATTTTGGTTCTTCACAGACGAGATATTACTTTTGTTAAGCATTTTAACTAATTTAAATTACTCAACAATGACGTCTTCGATTATTCTTATCATTTTACTGAACAGTTCTTCCACAATGCCAGGATCCTCAAATACAGTTGCTAGTAAACCAGCTCCCTTCACTGCAATCGTCCGCTCATTCTTCGAGGCACCTTTTATGTCAAGAATAGTCTTAAATGTTTCAGTAAAAAACTTTTTGAAGTGTAGAATTCGTTTTTCATTGACGTCGCCTTCTTTATCCTTTCGCAATTGTAATTTATACAAATATTCACAAGTGGACTCGAGAAACTTGATCATTGCTCGCATTCCAACTTTAGAGTCATCAGCATTGTTCGATTTAGCCCACGACATTAAATCTTTATACCATTGCTCGTGATTTGTAAATAAACTTTCACTTAGAAAACTGCTGTAATTCGATACAAATTCCAGACCGGCTACACAACAACAAACGTGAATTAGAATTGAGTTTTCAGTTAAAAAAAATATACAATGTTTGAATTTTTATGAACTGAAACATGTAATCACGCACTTCGTTGAAACTCTCGTCTCTTTAACTTAAAAGTTTGGGAATCGTTTTCAATAGAACATTTGGGATCGATAATTTGCTCAAGCTTTTGGTAAAAAATTTTCAAGTTTGGATCATCTTTTGGAATTCTGGCGTGATATGCCTGGAGAAATTTACTAAGGCCATTGATACAACCTTGCAAGATGTTTGCTTCCAAGTGCTGATTGACTGAGTCTACCTGAGTATTGGTTACAAGATAAAATTATTAAATATTTTATGGCCTTGGTGAAAATTCGAAATTCAAATTGAAAGTAAACTACTCCAATAATGTGTATTGCATCCGCATCCAACTACAACATAAAATATAAATCATCTTACTTGACATTTGATAGTGTAAATGAAATGATTCCACAGCTGTAAATACTTGGCTTCTGTCTGTAAGAAAGTATTTACTCCAAATGTGGCAACAATCCCTAAACAGTGAAACATCTTTCCCCTTACAGTAGCTGAATACATTGATTTTTCAGATGAAGGCAAAAGTTCGCCGTACAAAGTAGCAAGCTCAAACTCATTCTGCTTCGATACTAGATCACGAAAATTTTCTAGAATTAGAACTATGCATTCCAGAGCATCTTGCTGAGTACTCGAGGATTCCCTTGGGTTTTTCCAAATTAGAGTTGCAATTCTCTAAAACATTATACAGGGGTGAATACTTTTTGACTTTTACAATGGCAAAATAACACTCTTCAATCTCACTTTCTCTCACTGGTCATAAATTACACAATAATTATGTGAAGGGTCTAAATTTGTACCGGGTTCTAACTTTGGTTCTAACTTTTGTGACCCTGGCTCTTAATAACAACAGATTCCGAGCAACCAATATAGATCCCGGGTCTCTGATTAAATATATCCCGAGGTCTTTCGTAGTTTTCGTTTTCAGTGCATTCTAAACTTTATATCAATGATAAACTAACTATAACTATTTATAATATTTACTTGACTGAACACTAAACACCCACGTAAAAACAAATCCCATTATCCCGGGTCTCAAATTGGTCTCGGGTGATTAGTTGGTAGGGGGCCTAGAGTCTAGGGTCATTAGCGCGAGATCCCCCAGGATATATTCGGAGCTTTACGGTACCTGAGTTAGTTCAAAAGTCAAAAGCTAAATAAACGCTGTATAAGTAAAAATATAATTAATAGACATCAGAAAAAATAAAACCTTGAAACGTATGCACAAGTTCCACATCAAATCTCTGATACTATTGTTATCACTGTCAAGCAACCACTGTATAATACGCAAAGCTTCTATCTTGGCTTTGTCGTACTGTTTTTCTCCGATGTGACAATGCAAAAAATTAAGGAGTCCATGAGGATCGGGATCAGTATCCTTATCATCGGACGGAAATGCAGCGGTTGTAAATTGCTCTAAAAATGCGAATACAAAATATGTGCATGATGATGAAAGATAATACATATACATACATAATATTAATAATATATAATACATAATACAAGATATTACAATGCTGAATTAAGTCGTTCATTATTTGCGTAGTTACTGAGAGTTTGCAGTAACCTTTCTAATGGTGATCGGTTTCAGTTTTTAAAGTTTCAACAACCTGTATCTTTTTACGAAAAAACCAATGTATAGTGCAGAAGATTGTTAGTACTATTTTACTTGCCTGCTAATCCTTTATGCACATTAAAATACCAAACTGTCAAAGTCTAAAATTATAAATTGCATGAGATACAGGCTATAATTGAATGAAAAAAGTTCAAAAAATAGAAAAGTTGCATAAGGGTCACATAAATATGTGATCTACTTGTGACTTGTTACAAATGCAAACGCATGTAAAATTAATTAATGGAAAAGTAACGTCCTATGTGATCGGAATAAAAGCAATTTGAAAAAGTGCTCAAAACTTTCACGATTTTAAACTGCCATATCTTCCCAGGAACATAACGAAAGCACTAGTCAAGTATAGGTACTTGAGTCGAGACATAGTTGAGACAATAAGCTATTCTATCAACATTGGTTACAAAGAATTTTACAGGGAATTTTATTTGAACGGTTGCTACCGATCTCCATTTATTATATAGACATGCTTGAGGTTATGCAGCTAAAGATTGTGATTGTATGATAGATTGTGTTTGCACACAAAGCGTTAGCTATCGACCGACAAAAACAGGTTTGTTCTTGTTTGTCCTCCTGGATGATTGTCCTGCATTGTGATTGTACACAATCCAATTTTACTAGTTTGTGATTGTGAAAGCACTATCACAAACGAAACAACAAACAAACAACAGTCAAAACAACTTATAAGCAGTATGCTCAATGGAGAGTCAATAAACTCACAACTAAACTCCCAGAAAACATTATTATTCATTTTATAATTAGCACAGAAAATGACGAATGACTAATGACATAAGTCATACTTACCAAACTTAGTGTAATCAATAGCAGATTTTGTTAGAAAAATATGAACTTGTTGGAAGCTGTCAAGTGCAATACCCGGCTCGGTAGACCTTTTCAAGAGCTCTAACGTTCGTGTTACGTTCTCCATGACTTTAGTTTGAATTTCTTGAATCAAGCAATATTATACACATAATCTCCCTTTCTTTAAATAAATAAACATACTGACTGATTGAACTACCTATTCGCTATTACTATTCTGAACATTAATTACCACCAATTAATAATATTTTGTTTAAAAGAATAACAGATAATTAATTGTAATCAACCATCAATCAAAACTGACCAACTAACAACACACCCACAACGACACAATACAAAATACAATATACCTAACACGAATTCCGTCTTCCTAGTTCCTAGTTCCTCCTGCAAGTTCCAGTTTCCCAGTCTCAGTCTCAGACTGAGACTGACTCTCAGTCTCAGTCAGAACACAAACACGTACACCGATGGAAAAATTTCCGCGCTCCGGAATTTAAAATTATACATGCAACTGTGTGCGGCATATTTAAATTGTAACTTATTCCTTAAAACTTTACGTTAGTTACGTTAAATATTATTGGTAATGGTATGTATAAAAGTAAAAAAAGATCATAAGTCGTAAAGGAAGGATACGGCACTGTCTCAAAAAAACAAAAACGAGAGCAAGATACATATTAAGCCACAGTTAGCAGTGATTAACTATGGACTAAAATGCTTTGAAATTAAGTACTTAACTTTATCAATACGTGAATATATTTTTATTTCTTGATACCATCAGTCATCAGTTGGTTAATTACTACACATATTCAGCTATCACTGATCACTGATTGTCGTAATCTAAAATGTTGGTATAACATACTAATTTGCAACTAAAGTCTGAAAGCAAAATCAAAAATCGGGTAAGTACTTTACACTTTATAACAAATGCAAACTATAGGCAACAGATTACATGTTACAAACTTGTTACTCTTAATTGTTTAGCCACAGCATCATATTTCTTACTGTCAACTGTTAGTAGGTTTTATTTTAGGAAATATTTGATACTTCATTGGAGGTTGTTGTGGATGTTGCATCGTTGGACTGTTAGTACTCAAATTATTATTGGTAAACCATCAGCCGAATAAGATTCCGAACTCGCTTTACACTTCAAGTTATTCTGGCTCCTGCTTCTGATGGCTTCTGTCATGCTAGGTCAACAGTCTACGACGGGCTTTTGTAATAACACTAAATAACTCCTTTACTCATTCATAAACAAAAATAATAATTATTATAACTTCCAACTTCCCATTGCATCTTACTAGGTGGACTGAATGACTATTATTGTCTGTTTCGATATATTTTTTGCAGATAAAGCGCCGGTGTGCAAAGGACTAATTGGCACAATGTTTCTTACATGCACAGCTATTAATGTTCCTATGTCATCGTATTTACGACAGTACCTATCCTGTCAAATTCCACAGATTTTCTACTCTTCACAAATTTGGCGACTTCTTTTAAACAGACTTACTTTTGTACATACCAAAGATATTCTGTGTTCCGTACTTGTCATTTATTATTTCAGGTATTATTATATTCCAACATAATTCCAACCAGTTTGTAGTCTGAAAATTAAATTACCTCAAATACAAATACAACTAAAACTTAAATACTGGTTTTGATAGTTTTGTCGATTATATTAATTCCATGTCAGTTTTTTAATGATTAAAATAATAATCGATTTGATGAATATTTATTGCAGAATTTTTGAGAGGAGAATGGGCTCTAAAAAATTCAGCTCGTTTTTGTTAGGCTGTTGCACAATTGCCACATTTTTAGAAATCTGTACAATTTTGTTGCTTTCACGTTTTGGCATTGACTACCATAGTGGAGGGTTTCTGCCGCCTGGAATGTAAGCCTGTTTTTCATTTAAATGAATAAAAAAAGCAATGGAAAAAAATAAGTAGGTTAATGTTAGCGAATTGATAATAAATGAAGTGAACTATAATTAAATAAACTTGATTAACTTTTCCAGGTACGGCTTCCTATTCCCCTTGTTTGTCAAATACTTTACGGATATTCCCAGCGTCACAACGACAAATTTTGTAGGTGTCTCTGTCACTGGAAAAACCATAGCGTACTTACTTGGGCTGCAGATTGCGTCCACATCACCAGCAACACTAATTGCGTCAATTTGTGGCATTGTAAGCTACCAAAGTAGATTTCAATTTAAATAGAATTTGAAAATATCTACATTGTTTACATACTATTCCTAATCGTGAGCTTATTTTGAAACATTTTTTTATAGTTGGCGGGAACAATATATCAAAGAAATATACTAAAAGTTCAAAAGTGGCTTTGTATTCCCAACATTGTGGCTCGTATCTGTGATAAAGCACTAGGGTGGCTTGTTCATTCTAATCAACCAAAGGTTAACGAATTTTCAATTTATAGAGCTCTGTAATTATTGCTTCTAAATATTTAAGATTTTAGTTATTCGACTTTAAATGTTACAATACGGGCGTTATGTTGCTAATAATAACATAGCGTATAAGTTGAAAAAATTTAATTCGAAAATTAACTTCAATTGTAAATTATTTACACACAGCAACAACAAATGGGTGCTACATTGGATATTCAACGTCAAGAGCAAGCTGATTTGTGGGAGCAACAATATTTATACAGCCGAACACAGGATTTTCGTCAAGTTCGTGGTCAAGGTTTCACGGATAGACTTGTCAATGATTTACCTGCTGACAATGGAATTGTTAACTATTTATTTCGAAATCGTGGCAGGCAACAAGGACATGGAAGTGTAAGTCCAGAGCCGTCAGATGAAAATATTCAATTTTTAGTTGACATGGGTTTTGACCGTATTCAAGCCACCGAAGCACTTAGAACTTCATCTAATGATCTTGAAACGGCTACTAGTATTCTTCTTCGTCAGTGAATAAAATTATCGTCATTCATGATCAGTATATTGCTAAAATATAATTATGTAATAAATATCGCCATCGTAATAATTATTATTGCCGATGAAGGTGCTAAATATGAATATACTACTCCTTGTGAAAAAAATTCAAATAGTAGATAATATCATAATTTGCATTTCCACCGATAATACCTTATTATTATCCTCCATTGTTTTGTTATTATTGTCTATAATTATATCGATTTAAAAATCGCTAACTAAATCATATCGTGTATGAATTAATCATGCTGTAAAAATTATTCTTATTACAAAAATTAAATTAAGTTTTTATCAAAGACAGCAACATTATTATTACAATTAACAGGTATAATCCGGAATTTTAAGGTACAAGCGGTACTGAAAACTGACTGTTGCTGAAATAATTTATTGATTCAATTGGTAATAAAGAGGGTATAACCCCCCTTTTAGTTAAGTGTTGAATATTTCTTTGGATTTCATATAAGAAACTCCCTTCCAAAGATTACGTGATGTATGTTGTTTATCGTATCGAAAGTTATTGCCCTTTCCTATAATCCTGTATTGCTATTGCTGTATTGAGTAAACCTCAAGGCTTCAGTCTAGAGTCTACTGTGGCTGAAAATTATATTACTACAACTAAATACGTCATGTAATTGTGTATGCTGCTAATATTTGACAATGAATTAGTAGATTTAAAATGTACAGAATTACATAAAATAGTAATTAATAATGATGTAGGTTATACGTTAATTTTATTCGATTATTATTCTTTGATTTTAGTTTAAATTATAATGTTGGCTAAAGTAAGAACTCTGGATGTTCGGTCTTTTTTATTTTGGGCAGTTTATTATCTGTGTGAAAAACAATTCACAATTTTACTACAGAACCACTACACTTAATAATAATATTTATAATTATAGGTATGTATTATACAAAACCGTAGTCATAAGTGTAGCCGTAGCCTTTATTATGCAGATCAAGAACTGCAGGTATACATAATTATGGGTTAACGTTATCTATTCACATTTCTTATTCTAACAAGTCCGTCTTGTGCATCCGTACCGAAGCAGATACACGATTAAACACAAACATATAAAACTAAAAGTATTTCTTTAAAATACTGAATCTCTGTTATTTTAACTTTATTATCATTAATTATTGTAGTTTCAGCTTTCAACTGTCGTAGTTGGAGCAGAGCAGCCGCAGTAATGATTCTGACAACAATCAACAATGACTAAATCAACCCACGGGCAGTTTTTGTATGAGTAGTATTCCACTATTTGTATTTTCAAATTTTCATGGTGCAACTTAAATTTAGATGATTGTAGAACTACACATATATACTTAAGCGGAGCAGTCGAGGTCGAATCTGTGATGTGCTCCCATATTATTTGTGTGCCCGGCCCCCTGTCTCAAATGTACTCAATGAATCTGAGTTCTTTTTCCATCCTGGATACATTGTATAGCTATTTGCGTTGAGCTTCGCATTGCAATATACACTTTTAAAACTACAAAATTTGAAAATTAAATTCAGCGCAGAATTATATTAATAATCAAGTCAGTCAAATTAACTACAACGTTAAGAGAACCCAGCACAGCAAACTTGGCCGGAATTCTCCAAACACACGCAACCTGGGAGACTGTAACAGTTCGGATTTTAGTCTTAGCCAAATCTAACGTATGACCAATGTGGGCACGAAATGTTTAATTATGGAGTTTTTACTATCTAATTATACACGTACTGCAGTTTTACATCTAGTAATTTTTCTATTCCTACGTTAAATAGTTATAGACCACTTCCACAAATATGAAGTGCTATGATCAATGCATTCAATCACAATAAATTAAAGTGCAAAGGAATATTTAATTTGCGCCGCCATTTCACGTGTTGAGTAAATAATATTCCCTACACCATAGAGGGAATGCACATAAATTACGCAAGACAAATTATGATACCTACCTAATTTAATATTTATTATTATTTCACCAAAACAACTTCTTTCTTTCTGTAGATAGTGGGGAAAAGTACAGCAACGAAGGTAGGGGTGGGGTAAAGAAGGGGGGGGGGTAGTAAAATTGCGGTTTATTAATTTCAGTGGTTACATACCAATTTATTTTACCATCTCTTTGTAACAAGTATCACAAATTTTAATAATATGAATTTGGCAACCAAATGAATCGCATTTACAGCAAATCTGTCTGGCTCGGCATTTTTTTGGGAGACAACCTTCACAGTATCCCCGCGTGAGTCCATCGGAAGCCGAAGAGGGTTTAGCAGGTGACGTTCCCAGGAGGAGATGTATAGACTCCTGTATGTGGACTTGAAGACCAACCATACTTGCCGCTCGCACTTTTACTTGAGGTAAAATCAGATTTTCCGCTAGCTTCTCCAAAAACTTTTGTCGGCGAGATTTAGTTGTGGATTGACAAGGGTTTTTTTCAGTCCACATTATATAGGCATTTATAGCAGCAACATCAATAAGTTGAAAAAAAACCTTCACCGGCAACCTTTTACTTGGTCTTTGGCAGGAGTATTCACCTACCATTTGGTCAACCGTATCCACTCCACCCTTCGTTGAATTATAGTGCAATATTATTTCCGGTTTATTAGGAACTTTTGACGATATGAAGGGTTCTGTGTGCTGGGTAGACATTACTGTCAATTTTGTTTGGTCTTGCTTTATACCCCACGAGCATACAATCATCAGTAAAATAAAACAGAGACCCTTGCTGTTGCTTTTTTGCATCCAAAATTTCCTTAGGGACTTCTCTTCTTTGTCCACGGACTGTAAAAACAGATGTTGTTTTTCAAGCGACAAGCTCTTGAGCAGCTTTTACAGTACCAAAGAAATTATCAGCAGTAACTCCTCTACCTGTGTCCAAAAAATTTTGCAGCATGTCGAATAAAATTCTTTTTCCCTGGTTAACTTCTGGAGCATCGCCAATTTTACCAACATAAACTTGTAAGTTAAGGACGAATCTACTTTCAGAATCAGTCATAGCCCAGACTTTAATGCCGTAACGACCGGGTTTGCTCTTCATATAAACACGAAATGCACACCGGCCTCTGAATTTTACAAGCATCTCATCGACCGTCAGATTCGATCCAGGCTCATACATGGCGTACATATTTGCTGTGAAGTCTTTAACCGTAGTCCTTATAGCTGCCAGCTTGTCGGTTTGCTTTCGTTCTTCTCTAGTTTCGATGTCATCGAATCTAAGATACATCATTATCATTCGGAATCGCGATCTTGACATAGTCCCCGTAAATGCATGTTTCTTGTACAAAGGGTCTTTTCTCCACAACATTGCAGTCGACATTTTTTTGCATTTGTGTACCCCAGCCATTAGCAAAAGACCAACAAATACTCTTAGCTCTATACGGTCTACGTCCTTCCATACACGCTGGGGTTTCACAGGATTATTGACATTCCATTCAAGGATGTGACGGCTGGCCTTTAAATTTGTCCATTGAACTATGTCATCCATCATTTTATCATTCAACATAGAGTTGAAGTAATCCACTTTAGTATTTAAAGCTGGCGATCCAGGCCCATGGTCTCGTACCCCAATGCCACCAGTTCGTGTTGTCCATTTATTGAACTTTCGTCTACGTCCTGCCGGTGGGGGAACATTTGACCATTCTGTTCCATCAGATCCACGCCATTTTCTTTCTTCATCCGGATACGGTACTCTTTCAAATGAATTAGATCCATCCGGCCTCTGTTAGTATTAAAATTAAATTAGTTCTATAGATAATAACAATGGTTTTTATAAAAAGTACACATTCTGGCACGGTTTCTCTAGAATTTAAAAAAAATTGAAAACTGTGTTATCGTAGATTCTGAAAAGTGCAAAATATTCTATATACAGGTTTTTGTAAAGTGCAAAATGTCCCGTTTACTAGTTATTGAAAAGTGCAAAATGTTTTATATACTGGGTTTTGAAAATTGCAAAATATTCTATATACTGGTTTTCGAAAAGTGCCAAATGTCCCGTTGACTGGTTTTTGAAAAGTGCAGAATGTTCTATATACTAGTTTTTCAAAAGTGCAAAATGTCCCGTTGACTGGTTTTTGAAAAGTGCAGAATGTTCTATATACTAGTTTTTCAAAAGTGCAAAATGTTCCGTTGACTGGTTTTTGAAAAGTGCAAAATGTTCTATATACTAGTTTTTCAAAAGTGCAAAATGTCCCGTTGACTGGTTTTTGAAAAGTGCAAAATGTTCTATTTACTAGTTTTTCAAAAGTGCAAAATGTCCCGTTGACTTGTTTTTGAAAAGTGCAAAATGTTCTATATACTAGTTTTTCAAAAGTGCAAAATGTTCTATATACTAGTTTTTCAAAAGTGCAAAATGTCCCGTTTACTGGTTTTTAAAAAGAATAAATGACCACTTGTGTGCAATGAGCTACCTTGTGTGAGTATTTTATGTGTTTCATATCTGACACGATCACAGATTCGTATCCGACATTTCTTAGCCTAAGCCATTACTGTCCCATCTACGAATATTTAATTTTAGGAATTTGTACCTTGAACATAGCCCAGTATGTTTGTATGTGAGCAGACCTTGGAAATTAATTACCTTATGCAAAACGTTGTCATCGTCTTCATCGTCTGTGAGTCCAATCTCGCCTACTTCAGCGTCAGATCCATCACTTTCAGAACTCACGGATTCGTCTCCACTGCTATGTTCTGGTTCTGATTCGGATTCAAGACCCCAAGTGGGGTAGTTTGGCATGTCACGCCTTACACGACTAGGGCCACTGGCCATTGAATGTTTTTTAAATTTCAATTTATTCACGTGTAAAGCAATAACACTTAATAAAAATATTAATGTAAATATTCAATTTATTATTGAGAATAGATGCTGCCGGGATCGGATCAGAATTTCCTCAATTTGCAAAATTAATAAATGCGCGACCCAGTTCGAGCATTATACATATATGCGAAATATGTAAAACGCCTATGTTGTCTTTGAAACAGTAGACCTATATATGTGCATAATTAGATATGGAATTGCCAATATGTGCTATATGCTTGTATTTCAGTAACATTGCAGATGGTAAAACTATTTTTTTCTATGGGAATGTTTTTTATTTACGGGGCATTGAGAGCTCTGAGTGACGCAATTTCCCTTGTCAATGTCATTTCACAAAATTTGCAAATGTAATTAACCAAGGACTGACTGGGACTGGGGACGATTTGTTACTGCCTATATACATAATTGGGGTTATGTAATAACATTTAACAGGTTAGGCGAGGAGGGGGCCCACTCTGAGCCGAGGACCCTAAGCTCCCGTATACGTAATGCATAAGAACCAGTGGGCTGGGCCGATCAGGAATTCCTTATGGCCAGTCCGCCCCTGGTAAATGCAGTAGTTAATAGTGATAAAAGAATATATAATTATGTAACCCAATAAGGATTGTACGGAGTTAGACCAGGTTAGGCATACACATTAATCTAACAGTACCATTATTTATGCAAGTACCCCGGATGAAGCTGTAGTGCTGAGAGGTAGGGAACGTTTTGGCCATATGTTGGACTCATAGGGAATTACAATGAGCCTATTGCAAAACTACCGCCGCTCACGGAGCAAGGGTGAACTATTTTTCAAAAAGCCCATGTTAAATCATACGTATTCTTGAATGGCTTAATTTCCAATATGAGGCTTATAGTCTAAAATCAAAGATAAATGCACAATTAACACTTTAAGATCATTAAATTGGTAGTACCATGCCTGTGGTGACCGTAAAATTGATTCTCAGGTCGACGTATGTATTTCAACGAAAACCCCGTACTATTTTTATCTATGTCGAAAAAGACATTCATCACGCATTCATCAGATATCAGGGTTTGAATCGAGGAAACCGTGGACTGGTCCTATTTCATTGAGACACCTGTTTTTCGGATTTTAATTTATTGCGTCAGAACCAAGTGACCCCTGGAGGTCTACTAAAGTGTTTTATACCTACTAGTCAAGTGTTATCCAAAAATAATTATCTCGCCCTTGTTACCCCGCCTGGGGGGAAGTTAGACCGGAAAAAAGGGGTGGTCCTATGTCCTATTTCATTGAGAAACAGTGTATTACAGAAGAGCTATAAACCTGGGAGGTAGCTGACCAACCGGGAAAAAACATGTTCGAAAGGGGATGTATTTTGAGTAAACGAAATAATTATGAAAAACATACAAGGAAAATATAAAAGCTACTAGCTACAGCTACATAATTCCACCAGTGGCAGTGGCACACGGTATATTTATCACCGGAATTAGTAGACAGCATCCTCCCTCTGTCATCGCCCATCACATGCACATGGGCGACGGCGAAGGGGAAGGGACAGAATGAGTTGACGGTTGAGTTTTCGACGACGTTTGAGATAGGCAAACAGACGAAGGGTGCTGTAATTTCTGGTAGTTTGGAGGCAGAATGACTCGAGACAAAAGAAAATAGCCAGTAACGCGTAGCCATATTGGGCTGAATGTTAGAGCATCGGGAGTTGTAGTTTTCAACTCCAGTCTTAGCTTAGCCAGCAAAGAGTCCAGTAGTAGCTAGTGAGAAGAAGACAGGCAGATTTGATTGTGGAGAAGACCAGGGCCAGCGAGTCATTTTTTTTCCTTTTCTTTTTATTTTCATATTCTCCGAAAAGGGTCGGAAGTCAAGTAAATTAAAACTCAAAATCTAGACTAAAACTACAAAGTACCGATTAGGTATCAAAGTGGAATTTCGAGGATCATTCAGGTCAGTTTTAGTGGTCATCCGTTGAAAACCTAGCCGAGACGAGAGCCATTAAATTACAGCAAGACCATAGCCGGAACTACAAACTCATTCGTCCGTCCCCATTCAACTTCGCCATCGCAAAGATCCAGGTAAATTCTAATACGGATAATAATTATAATTAATCATACATATACATATTTATTTCATGATAATCCGATGGTTGTTTTAAATCATAATATAAGTATATAAACCATTTGCCGTGTGTCATGTATAAGCCATAGTGTACCGTAAATGCCAGTGTGTGTGTGTGTTTAGAGATATGTACAGACAAATCCGACTATAAGGGATCCGCTTTAAAGGGATATCTGGCTTTGAGGGACAGATTTCAAATATTTGGTTGGCCCGCTATGCTTCCAATGTTACAATTATCCGGATTTAAGGGAACCGATACAAGGGATAATTCGGTTACAAGGGACGAATTTTGGACTATTTTTTGGAAATTTCGGTCACTTACAAGGGATTTTTAAAATAAATAATAAAAATACATTAGGAAATGCATGAACAAAGTAGCGAGAACCTACTGTGTGTCAGCAAAGAACTCACCTCTCTTATCTCTTGTCATATCTCTCTCTTTATTTTACTTGTCCAAGCATTTACATTACATTAAATTATCTTTCACGTTTAAGTAGTTCATCGTATTAATAGATTTTAAAGCTGGTTAAGGTTGCTGATAGTAGCTCTGACTTTAAGGTAAACTTTATTCAGTTTAAAATGTCGACGAAGAGGAAAAGAAACTCGTTCACTACTGAACAAAAGTATGAAATATTGCAAAAGTTAAAGACTCTAAAGCAAATAGACGGAATCAGAGAAACCGGAATACTACTTATGATTTGTATGTAATGGACAAAGCTGTATACATCTTGACCTTGTTTAACTAAAATTAAAATTTTTTTCAGGCTGAATTATTTTTTGTCCGCTTACAAGGGAAATCCTTTAAACGTTTAAAAGGGATTTCGGTTATAAGGGACAGATTTTGCCGGTCCCGCGGAGTCCCTTATATTCAGATTTGTCAGTACGTGATGGGTGTAGAATCAGAATGCAATATTAATTAGTAGACCCATGCAGCACAAACGGGGTGTTTGATCCATATTTTATTTTATCATAATATAGCAAGTGTTTCTCCATCCGCAGGAAAATTCATTTGTTAGTTACATCATCATAAAAGGAGATGTGAGTAGTAGGTAATGCGCATATCTACATACATACATTTCATAAAATAATATAAAATAATTGTGAATCTGGCATTTTGTTGTAGAACTGTCCAAAATTGACTGCCGAGGCGAAAGCCATTTAATTACATCTTTGTTTGTGGCGGCGCAGCTTGCACCACCGGGCTGTGAGGGCAGAACTGCGAGTCTTTATTTTTACTTTGCATTTTAGGTTTTAGGTAGGTAGGCCAATTATTTCAGAGGTACAGAGGGATACTTCTGATTAATAGCGAATCCTCGGAAACTTCGTTATTAACAGGTGCGGGGTACTCCCTTTGTAGCTCCGAAAAATAGTTGGAAAAATCCGGGAATTTTTGGCCGAAATTTCGGGATTTTGGAAAAATTTGGGGAATTTTTGGAGATTTTTAGTTTGGATTTTTGAGTTTGTGGAGAGTTATTTGGAAGGAGTTTAAGGGAATAGAACGAGGGAATTGATGCACTACATCCTGCTGGATGGTGCTCATTTCTTATAATAATTTTAGAGTTTGATTTGTGAGATTTGAAGAGTTTTTGAATGACGTATGAATAGGAGATTTACGGTACGGCAAAATTTTAAATAGTAAGGCATGGGCATACATATAATAATAGGATGGTACATATGGTTAAGTAAATGGGAACAAATGATAGTAGTAAGGGATAGAATAAAAATTAGAAATAGGAAGGAAAATGAATAATTATTTTTATTACTGGATGCATAGTGAATAGAGGCATGATTCTTTAATTTATTCTTTCTTTTGGGGGCATAAATTTCTAATCTTCATTCTTTTATTTCACAGACGGTGCATGAGTCCCAGTCATCGCATGGTCATTTTACGTTTGCATAAGTAGCAGCGGAAATTTCTTACTTCAAAAGGAGAGCTCGAGAATTTTTCACATTTTGTAGCAGCAGCATCAAAAGGACATCGGTCATCGTCCAGTAATTGGTCGTATCATTTCATTTCATTGAGGGATTTTTGATCCTAAGAATGGTACAAAATAAAAATTAATATAATCAAAATAGGAGCATTTAAATTTATTCATTAATATCTAGGTAGATTTTGTGTGAAATAGATAGGCTGAAGGCCGCATAGGTGGTTAGTTGTGTGAGAACCTGACACTCACAAGCAAAGTGGAGTTACTCTTCACTGTCTGATCCTACACAACCCCACGTAATTAAATTAACTTTGAATATTTTGTGAACTTACCATATGACCGAGGTCATTTTCTTTTCAACACCCATTCAAATATTAACATTGAAATAAAATTAACTTTTACATTAATCGGTCATGAAAGGGGGAGATTAATGCCTATAATCTAATTTGTATAAATTCAATTAACTAAAAAAATTCTTATAATACAAATAACCTCTTTATAAAAATTTGTACTTTTATCTTGTCGTCCCCAAGTAACCTACAAATATTCAGAGTGAATTGTTGACGTCGAATTTGGTTCAAAAGGATTGAAGGTCAGCGTGTCCTAACAAGGAAAAATAGTGGTTATTTACATAAATTACAATCACGACTTGGGATACTTGCCTTGAAAACTATATACATACGTGGTAGTGGGCATAGTAAAATTTTTCGAATTTTTCTGCTGTGTGTGGATCCTTTCTTTTGTTACTAGCCTATGAGGGCATCGTCTTTCTTATCCTCGTCCCCATAATTCTACTGAGCTTGGTCATCGACATTCAAACAGGCAGTAAATCCAATAGTTATTTCTACAAAAACTTATCACTAAACTAGGTATATCTACATAATTATATTCATCAGTGATAAAACACAAGGCAATTGGTATTAGTGCGCATTATTTTGTGTACTTACCTATATATATTACCTAAAATATATTCATCAAATTCAATTTTGTTGAGGATCCATTTCGGTTGTGTTGCTTCGATTTAATGCAAGCAGTTGTCCACAGACTCTTGTTAAATTGAATATTCATCAGAATAAGAGGTTACCTATTCGACATCGAGCATTTCCAACAAATTAGTGGTGATTTTAGTCATCTATTCTTGTGACTGGTGATTATTCTCGTGGGATTTTCGACTGAGTGCACCGAACCACAGGCTGCCTGATCAGTGGTAAATAATACACTTACCTGTTGAGAGTTGAAATTTACTGAATATTTTCTCAAGATACCTACGTAAGGGATAATTGATAATTTTCGTTCGTCTCCATCATTCAGTCAATATATGTCATTTTCAAAACCTTTTGCCGAAGCAATTTCAAGTCATTTGTAAGCCATAATTTCAAAAACCGTTTCACATATACAATTAAATATCGAAACTCATTCTTTTTCACAAATTGTAAACACAACGTACTAAATCATTTTGTCAAAGGTCTAACCAAGGACCAATAGAAATTTGTAAATATCTATTTGTAAATTTCTAAACAATTTTGTATGGGCTGCGGCCAAATCGACAAAATGAATAAATTATTATTATTATTAAATCATTTTGTCAAAGTGCGAAATGACTGAGATATCCAAGGCCCACTAGGTACAAATATAGAAATTCAAACAGCATTGTTTTTATAATCTGAAAATAAAATCATTATTAATAAATCCCGTTTTGTGCGAATAATTTTAAGATGAATAGAGAAAGAAATTCGGAAGAGATTAGGAAGAAAGTTGAGGAGTTTGTCATGAGGGACATTGAATTTAGACAGCAGGAGGCAGAAAGTAGTAGAGTTGAAAAAGGTGCGACACTGCAGCAAGGAGCAGTAGGGAGACCAGCAGAAACGACTACATTTTGTCCCAGCTTCCGGATTTCCGAGGGCACCGTCGCCATAAACCCCAAATGCTTGCAAACCTTCTTGAGTTTTCCAACCTTGATGGGTCCAGTATCCATTGAGCGGTGGCTCCGATTGATTAGCATGTGGCATAAGTACATACCCGTGGTAAAAAGTTTGGCTCGCCCTCTGTTTAAGAAATTAACTGAGGACGCAATGTTCATCCTTGATGATGGCGATGACGAGACGATCGCACAGATTCAGCGAGAAATAGAGAGAGCTCCACTGATCATGCATCAGGGTACTAGTGCCGAGATCGCCTTATGGTGCATTGGTACTGCAAATCAGTCTACGTTGGCTATTCTACCCAGTAAGGACAATAGCCATGAAACGACATGTCCGATCCCAATGGATTTGAGTTGACAGGGATGGAGCCTCAGTCACACTGAGTGCCAAAGCATTATTCATGCGGGACAGCTGTGTTACCTGTTATTTTTGACACGTCCACTAAATGGATTCGTTGATCACAGAGCTTTCTTTCACTCTGTCACGCCGTTGTTAACAGGTTGCTTGGTCAACCTAAATTCACCCGAGAAAAGCCATGAAACTTTTGGGTTGCACGCAGATTCGATCGAGGGCATGCTGGAGCGTCTGAGCACGGATGGTACTGACATTTCACGGATATGTAAAAGGACCAGCCTAAGGATGGTACAGCTTTTGGAAGGGGAGGAAGCTGATTCATTATTCATCAGCATGAGTACCAAGGGAGAAATGGCGGATGTGCTGCAGGTGCAGTTTGGAGATAGGGAATATGGGACAACTGTACAAAATGTGATGTTGGGTAGGTTGTATGAGGACAGATCCAAAGATGAGCATCCTAGGGAACATATCTATTTTAAAGTATATATTGTAGACGTCCATGACGAAACACCAGATAAGGTTACTATTCAAGTAATTAGGGATGCAAATAAGGAATGCCAGGACGCCAATAAGGAAAATAAGGACAGCGAGGCAGCAGAGAACACAGGTACGGCCACGGAGGGACAGAATATGCCTTCAGCTCCACCAGTAGATGAGGAGGCGGAGGATACCTTCGTGTATGTAGGCATTCAGGACTATGACAGCGTAATCAATGTTGGGGGAAATCGATACTGCAATCCACATAGTCCATACTTCTTACTAAGGGGAAACATCCAGGACAATGTAGGCATAGACGTAGCACGGCTCAAATATAATTGCGCTACAGGTACAGGATACATGAATTGGCATGAATGGTTGCAATTCCAGGGCGTTGAAATTACGGCAGATGGTAACGTAGACATCCACCCATCCACTTGTACATCTCATTTCAATAGTCCTTCAGACGAAAGTCAGGAGTATGCTGCTAGGCCCTATACTATTCAGGAAAGCATACTGGATGGCCTTTTCCATATCACAGTCACTCCTCATTTCGTAAAGCTCAAAATTTCGAGTGAATTTTTAAATCATCTGGATCCCAAAAATACAGATGGAAAAATTCGCTTGTATTTTCAAACATTTAATAATGAAATGGCTAAGATCGAGGATCTTGAGGACGAGGCTTGGCAAAAGGTATTGAGTGCAATGATCAGGCACAAACTTACAGGCCAATATACCTACTTGCGTGCGCTTGACAGAACCAGAGTGCACGGTGGAGATTTCAGGGAAATCATTATACACTCAGTCGAAGATCATGGGGTCGACATAGAATTCCCATTAGTTCAGGACGCAGCCAATGCCAATAAGGATTTCACAGTAGAACGCACGGCACTAGGCGACTTGTATCATATTTCAGTCACCCCAACTGCCATTAAACTTAAGGTATCTAGCGATTTCTTAAATTATATTGATCCTGGTATTAATAAGGGGTAAATTTACGCGTATTTTGGGCCATTCGGGGATGAGATGGGTAAAATCCAGGGTCTTCAAGACGGAGTATGGCAAAAGAAATTGGGTAAAATGATGCGACACAATCGGTTCCATAATCGCAATGAGTCCACATACCTGTGTACCTTAGAAAGAACACCTGTGTGTGAGAACGATTTCAGGGAAATCGTGATTCACTCAGTTACGGAGCCCGTGGAGGAGGAAGAGTACCCACCCTTGGTAATTAATAAAACTACTTATTGCAATCCGGAAAGTGAGTTTTTCGTGGATAGGGAAGATATTAAGGATAATATGGGTATAGATGAGATGAGGTACCAGTATAATTATAGTACTAAAATCGCGTACATGGATAAGGATGAGTGGTGGGAATACCAGGGCATAGCTTCGGCATACAACGAGAATTACGATGTCCACCCAATTACCCGTCCCAAGTCCCCACTCCAGGACCCAGGTACAAAGACACCCAAAAATCCACGGGAAGCTGCCCTGGAGGAATTCATCGAGTTAACCAAGGGGCGGGACACGTACCCGAAAATCTACATGCACATAACTCAGCCAATGATGGACAAACTACTCCAGACCCTTAACGGCAAAGATCCATTCAAGGTGTGCAAGGACACGCCCCCCCCCCAGAAGTCACCTTACAGCAGATACAAGCATGGAATCAAGTCTTAAAGCAGATAATAGTCAAGTATAAACAAGTAAGGCGACCAGGCCCCGGAAAATACTCTTACGAACTGGATTTTACTGGAGGCAATCCCGACATAACACTCATGGACCATTATAACCCATTGGGCGAAAACTCTCCATACACCGAACGCTGCATCAAAGCCCTTTCAAGCGACCAAGACCAAGCACCCGTGAAAGGCTCCAGAATAAGCTCCGGCAAAGAAATCTTCCAGGTACTGGGTGGGACGAGAGTATCCACGGTTTGCTTCGGGAATTAGTAAGGGTAGTTAATCCCGAAGCAACGAAAGCTATCGAGGAAAGTGTCTCTGAAAGTGATGAGCCTAGAGCCTCCTCTTCGAATGTGGTAAATAATTAAGAGCTGAGGCGTCAGTACAATGAGAATAGGCAGGAAGGGGAGCCGCACATGTGTAAAAACGCGTTGGCAAAGTGTCACAAGGACAAGAAATCCCCAGATCCCAAAAAGTAGGTGCCACAGGAGGGAAAAAGAAGGTGTAAATAAAGTAATAATAATAAGACAAGTATAATAATTATACTAATTCATTTAGTAGTCAATATAGCGTGTGAAAAATAAATATAAAAACTAAAATAAAATAAAATAAAAATTAATACTTAAATAAGTAATTGGGGGTTAAAATAATATTGGTGATGGTGTGGATCATAAATTGTTTGGTGTTAGTATTTCTTTCAACATTTAGAAGATAAACAGTACGATTTTAAAGAAGCGTACAGAAGGAAGAAACGAATAGGGCAGAAACATAACATCTAGAACTGCCATGGAGGGAAGAAGAATTGGAGAGAGATAGCAGTATATGGAGAAGCAAAAATCCAACTTCAAAAACGAAGAAATGCGGGACTACAGCAGACAAATCTAATAGAGATGGCTCACGGTCATGGGCCATACCGTTCTGCACTCCAAAATACTTAAGAGAAAGAAGGGAGATGTGCCGGTTGTTGGGAACAATCAGTGGATGACCTGGAGATGGATGGAATGATGACCACCACGGATACAGCTGAGACTTGAGGTAAAAATAGAACAAAGGTCAATACAACATAGGTAAAAATTCATTTATCACAACGACCATCCCTTGAGCCTTGCTGGAGCTACGGGAGGGAATTGTCCCGTCCGTGCCCGGATCTCCGAAAAACGGTAGCGTAAGAATTCAATGACAAAATTCATTCACACTAAAATTATCAGAATAAAAATTATTACATGAATTATGAAAATGTTTACAATTCGCCCAATACAATTATTTATAACCAATAATTTAAAGAATGATAATGGGTATATGAGAGCAACGATGATGATATTTTGGGGAAAATTCATGTCATCGTTTACATGTGTCATACAGGTAATGAACATGCACATGGTTACAAATGCACCATAGAATAAAAATACGAGGTGTTGGGGAGATGTCTTGATAAAATATAGAAAGAAAAATATTATGTATATTATATTATTATGCTATGTATGTGAAAATTGTGGTGTGGTGACGACTCGTCACTGGGTCCTTTGGGGCTGAATCAATCAGAATATTATTAATTTGGTGGAGTGTGAATCTTACTTTTTCCAGTCAGATTTCAACGAGGATGAGCTCGTCATCGATGTGGATGCTGACGAGCTATACAACTTACTGGCGTACCTGCCACCACCGGTACCACCTAGAAGGCGCATCAGATGGAAAAATTTTTTGGGAAAGTTGGCAGATCCTTCTACACCCGATATCCAGACGCCAGCCGTCCAAATTCCTACTGTTCAAATGCCGGTTATTTCGGAAGAGATGGAGGAAGGAGAATTGGAACATGGAAATCCTGAGGATGTTGATGCTCCGGAGGTAGAGATGGATGTTATTAGGGAGGGAGTTGGCTACGATAAATTACCGGACGGTCGTGCGACTACTGAGAGTCCAGCAGGTGCAGTTTCTATGGATATGGATACTGATGAGTCGATGCTGCCTGGATACGCTCTTCAAAGACTGCAGTTCTGGAGAGAACGTAGTACAGAATACAGAGGCCGTCATCGAAAGCGCAGAAGGGAGAACCATTTTGATTATGTTTCAACGTCTGAGGAAGAGGGATCATCTGAGGAGCCATTACCATTACCACCCAGTTCCACCAAAAAGTTTAAGGACTCCGAAACGGAACAAGATTCATCATTGGCTATGTCATTTTCTTCAGCATCAGCAGAGCATGGACCACCACCTACTTCATTCCAATTCACAGGACATTCGTCACGCACTTTTAAATCTTATTATTGTAAAATTAATTGAGTGCCACACCAAATAACACACAGTAACTCTAAACGATAATTATAATATTATTCACGAACCTACATAATATTTTCTTAAAGCTACCAATATGTATTTTATATACGATCTCTAAATAATGTATTCTTTTTGCAATGAATCAATGATCTCCTCAGTCAGTATTTAATTTTGTATGTTCATTGTGTGTATCCGTAAAAGAATAATTTCATACTTCCTAATAATAGTTATGACATGTTTTCAGAGATCAAATCATTTGCATTGTTCTCCATAAGTTTAAGCAAGTGATAGAATTGAAATTATATCTCCTGTAATTTCGTGTCAAAGGAGGGTTATCCCTGACCAGGATAACGCTCCCTTGACACGGAATAAAAATAGCCCCTATGGGGAATTGAAGTGAAGGTGATTGACGTGAATTATTTAATTCTAGGGGCCGCGGGGGAGGATGCTCCACAGGGTTGTTTCGATATATAGCTACCGGGCATTTTTCTCCAAAGCATAGCTTGATTTTTTTAAAATAGCTTGGAGAGATGGAAGGGATGAGTTGGCAGTATGTATGAGTATATTGCAGATTGAATGGAAATTATAATTAGATAAAATATAACAATAAATATAGTATGAGTAATTACAATTATGAGGTAATTATAATATAAAATTGTAAAATATGCTGCTCAAGAAAATGTATGGTCTGATATTGAAACATGTACAAAACATACTACATTATAAAAACCTTTCAAATTTTTGTATTCCTAATAATCCACAATGGTACACGATATAACTAAAAATTCAATAATTACTACATATTTTGGCGGATCACTCTTGTAATACCGAATTGATGATCCTAGGTTAGTCATGATAATTAGGTATTCACCTAGCCTGAACGAATTTTGTTGGATCGAAGTGATTTTGCGATGACCGAGGTTGAATGCTGTCTTCCCCCCCCCCCGGGACCTTTGGCCCCGGTCTTGCTGGGGGCAACAAGAGACTGAGCAGGGGAGTTTTATCACCGGAATTAGTTGACAGCATCCTCCCTCTGTCATCGCCCATCACATGCACATGGGCGACGGCGAAGGGGAAGGGACAGAATGAGTTGACGGTTGAGTTTTCGACGACGTTTGAGATAGGCAAACAGACGAAGGGTGCTGTAATTTCTGGTAGTTTGGAGGCAGAATGACTCGAGACAAAAGAAAATAGCCAGTAACGCGTAGCCATATTGGGCTGAATGTTAGAGCATCGGGAGTTGTAGTTTTCAACTCCAGTCTTAGCTTAGCCAGCAAAGAGTCCAGTAGTAGCTAGTGAGAAGAAGACAGGCAGATTTGGTTGTGGAGAAGACCAGGGCCAGCGAGTCATTTTCTTTCCTTTTCTTTTTA
Organism: Dicyrtomina minuta; assembly: GCA_949802685.1. Classification (NCBI taxonomy): domain Eukaryota; kingdom Metazoa; phylum Arthropoda; class Collembola; order Symphypleona; family Dicyrtomidae; genus Dicyrtomina; species Dicyrtomina minuta. Next base: position 60,854,451 of record OX461810.1, read on the forward strand.
TTTTCATATTCTCCGAAAAGGGTCGGAAGTCAAGTAAATTAAAACTCAAAATCTAGACTAAAACTACAAAGTACCGATTAGGTATCAAAGTGGAATTTCGAGGATCATTCAGGTCAGTTTTAGTGGTCATCCGTTGAAAACCTAGCCGAGACGAGAGCCATTAAATTACAGCAAGACCATAGCCGGAACTACAAACTCATTCGTCCGTCCCCATTCAACTTCGCCATCGCAAAGATCCAGGTAAATTCTAATACGGATAATAATTATAATTAATCATACATATACATATTTATTTCATGATAATCCGATGGTTGTTTTAAATCATAATATAAGTATATAAACCATTTGCCGTGTGTCATGTATAAGCCATAGTGTACCGTAAATGCCAGTGTGTGTGTGTGTTTAGAGATATGTACGTGATGAGTGTAGAATCAGAATGCAATAATAATTAGTAGACCCATGCAGCACAAACGAGGTGTTTGATCCATATTTTATTTTATCATAATATAGCAAGTGTTTCTTCATCCGCAGGAAAATTCATTTGTTAGTTACATCATCATAAAAGGAGATGTGAGTAGTAGGTAATGCGCATATCTACATACATACATTTCATAAAATAATATAAAATAATTGTGAATCTGGCATTTTGTTGTAGAACTGTCCAAAATTGACTGCCGAGGCGAAAGCCATTTAATTACATCTTTGTTTGTGGCGGCGCAGCTTGCACCACCGGGCTGTGAGGGCAGAACTGCGAGTCTTTATTTTTACTTTGCATTTTAGGTTTTAGGTAGGTAGGCCAATTATTTCAGAGGTACAGAGGGATACTTCTGATTAATAGCGAAGCCTCGGAAACTTCGTTATTATATTCGGGTTTGCTCGTCAGTACATCCGGTTGGAGTTGGAGACTGCTGTTGAAGCTGTTGGGTACAAATAAAGGTGGTCAACAAACTACTCATCATGGTGGCTGATATTACTTTCTGGACCATTTTTTCGCTGGTCGTTTCCGAATCCGGTCAAGTAGCCAAAAATAGTATTTTATAAATAGGCTGTTTATTACATATAACACAATTACCAAATCTGAACAAACTGTTTTGTTTTCCCCATATTGCGCTTTAAATATCTTCCTTGATTTTTCACGCTGCATGGATGTAGTGCCACTGCACTGCCTTTATAGTGACAAAAATGGTTACATGGAAATCGTGATAATCGTGAATTCAGCTATTAGCGGGATTATTCATGATAACTAAAGGTTTATCGGTAATATATGGAATTTAATATGCATTTTTACACAGATCTCGACGAAGCTTAGTATTATAAATTATATAATAAATCAATTCACAAAGTATCATAACAGCGTTGACAAAGCACACCATTCTTTATCGTTTATGTAACTCATGCTTACAAATGTTGACAATTACTTTTTTACTTTTACACACAGAGCACAAAAAAAGAAAATAGAATCAGCTAAAGTGATAAATTATAAATTATATAGTAATGATCCAACATTTATTATTATAACCCTGGTTATTAACAAAAAAATGCAGCATACGAGCCATGTCATAATAATATGCTACTGTAAAATCAAAATGTAAAATATCAATGTACGCGGGCCTGCGTGGTAGATTTGGAATAAAGTGCTGTTTAGGTACGTACTTAATAGTTGGTATTTCATTTCACTAGTAAAGACCTATTCAATAAAAACAAGAATAGCATACTCAATACTCATGTTTGCTTATTATAATTAGGTATTCGATTTTTAAGGAAACGTGTCAACTGTAGCTGCAGGTGAAAGCCTACGTGTAATTTTCACTAAATTTAAGCTAGATACTGATTTAATTCCTCACCGTAATGTTAATGACACGCATTTTAGTGAAATTTAGTTTTCGTCTCACACGATATTAGTCGATACAATATATTATATAACATGGGGTAAGTTTGGGGGTTTTCAAAGGTATCGAAAACAGACCAGTAAATGATTTACAACTTGGGTATTTTTGTAAGCATCGCGAAAAGGTCAGTATAATACATTACATCTACATGCTTTAAGACATAATATCTTTTCATGTTTCTTTCATTGTTTGTCAATTTCCTTGGTTTCTAATAACAATAATAACAACCACGCAAGCCAAGAGTAATACACTGAAGGTAATAATAATACTTACGATCAGCAATGTTAACTAACATTTTGAGCCTGTGCACACATTTAAACTTTAACATTAAATTTTCATTTTTATTTATTTGCTAAGTAAAAATAAATAATTGATCAGCTATAGCAATTGTTACTATTAAGTCATCTGTACGGTACAGTTCTTATTTTATAGAATTATAAGCAGAGGTACAATTTTATACTGTCTGTATTTTCCTCGTTGATAATCTAACACGGTATAATCCTAATCCTAGACCATAATGCAACTTTTGTTTTATGTAAGTGATTATACAATTTAATGAGCTACTTCACTACGCCTGAGGATAACGACACGTTTTAAAACAGCATTATTTCTATCTTGTATATAGGTAGTTTAATTAACCCAATAATCTAAAGTGTAAAAAATTTTCACTGTTTTGCTTCTAATAATAATATAGTAATAAACATTATTCAAATTGTACGTCCGTCCAATTTAACCACCAGAAAATTATCACACGCAGCTAGTGTACCGAAATTGAATAAATAATTCTAAGTCGATATTTTATTGAGTAACATATTTTGTGATCGTCTTACTTGTTGTAATACAATACATGTATACATTAAAAACACTAAAGACTAATTAATAACATTCGCATTCATAGCAATTACAACTATAATCACCTACTCACTACCTGTCTCTGGTCTCTTAATAATTAATTTATTCAATAATTATATAACAGTTACAATTTTAATTAAAGTATTGATTTGATTCATTAGGTGAGCTTTAGCTATATGCTTGTTAAAAAATTGTATTGCTAATAGCAATTATTGGCTATACTATTACAATAATTATAATAATTAATTACTGACTGAATTATATATATTTTTAACAAAATGGAATCATTTTATGACTGGAACTTTCGAACTTTGACTTTGTGAAGATACGCAAGAGCAAAAGAGCTAACAGCATATGCTGTTAATATATAAGTAATGATAGTCATCATTTATACATGTACAATACGTACTGTAACAATTACATGATTTTAACGAGCAGTATTATTGCGACGTTGATATATGACTAATTTTACACTCGTTGTATTATAACTTATAACTAAATTTATTTTCTTCCATACCTTAAATTGCGTTATTTTATTTTGTGTTCGTATTGCTGCAACTGTCAATTGTAGTGGCTGTATCTGTATATGGCAGTTTGCCTTGTTTTGTTGCACAATATATTATAGACAATATGGATGTATAATAGTTGTAACTGTAGGTTTGGCTAAGCTGAGTTGGATAATAAAAGCTGATCCTTCTTCTCCCCTCCCATTCCCTTCTGTTCAATTTTGGCCATATTTAAGCTAAAGCTCTATGAGCTAAGGTATTCGCTTTTCTTATTTTAAGCGCTCGTTTCATCCCAACCATCGCTGTCATACTCACTCGACCCTGAGTCACTATCAGACATTTCAACGGCAACTCTTCTGGCCAAAATTGAAGCAACGTCGCAGTAGGTCGTACCGGTTTTGTCATCTTTTGTGGACGAGGCTTTAGTGTCGTCAACTTTTTTCAGGTGTATTCCTAATATTGGAATAAGAAGTAAAAGCAATTAAAATCAACCAAATTGATTAATGTAAAATAAACAGCGCAAAACAAAAATTATCTCCTCTATAAAGATGCACGATATTTTTCACAACGAGACAACAATGGTTGTTATAAACATAATTACCTCCACGAATAGCTTTAAGCAATTCCGATCGTGTATCCACAATTGGTGGCAGGAGTGTTTTCTTTTTCTTTACCAATTCTCCTCCAATTCCATTAGCTGACTCCGCTGGTGATTTAACTGGGGATTTAAAATCTGCCATAAGGGGTGGTGGGGGTGGTGGTGGTACAGGAGAATCTGAAGTATCGTCAGGTAACGGCGGTGGTGGAGCTGGAGGTAATATTTCTTCAGTAGGCGCTGGGGGAAGTTGACTTTGGCTTTTAGGAATATTTTCTTGCTCCTGGTACTGATCAGGAATAGGTGGTGGTGGTGGGAGTTCTTCCTCATTTTCTTCAACGTTGCCTGATCCTGAAGTTTGCTGTGCGGGTGGCGGGGGCATTGTAATCCCGCTGCCAATTCCTATCCCGCCTTGCATCTGACTATGATTCAAAACATTATTCGGAGGTGACGGGTAGCTACCTGAGTCATTATTATTATGATTTCTTTCTCCCATTTGAAATCCATCGCTTAAAGTATTTCCATTCGGAATAGCTGTAATGTCATCGACGGGTGGAGGCGGTGGAGGTGGTAGTGTTTCCCGGGCATTTGAGGGTCGACTCACCCTTCCGTTTCCATTTGGTGTTCCAACTTGTGAACTGTTCCCACTTGACTGAATTCCAGCATGGATGCTTGAAGGGGTGCTAAATCCAAATTGGAAGAATTATCGTAACCAAATAAAACCAAAATAAATTATGCTACTTGCATAAAATAACTTGAATACTTATCTGAAAACATGTCATCCAATTCTAATTATTTATAAATATTTTTAAAAGTATAGCAGACAACAACGTGTACCACAACTTGCACTTTGACATAACATGGACAACAACGAGAAATAATTGAATCTCATGCATGGTGCAGAATTTATAATTACCACATAAATTATTAAATAAATTATTTATCATTTAGTGGTAGCATTTTTATAAAAGCAAGCATATGAAATCGTACCCAGAAATATGTTTGGTATTTGAGCTGTTGGAAGTCAAGGCCGGTGGCGCTGGTGGGGGTTGAGTAGGTCTAGTGTAAATAGTTCCATTAATTTTTAAACTATTATCACTACTTTCAGAGCTTCTACGTTTATGAACTTTATTTAATTTCACTATCGATCCTCCTGTCACTTTTCTTATTAACGTCTGCCTTAGATTGTCTTGACCGGGATTCGGATTTTCACTTATTTTATCAGAATTTGAAGCATTAATACTATTAGAGTTAATAAAATTAAGATTATGAGTATTATTGCTAAGATTTTGGAATTTTGAGCTGGGACAGGAGTTTCCTTGAGAGTTCCTATGTCGAAATTCCGCAGAAATAGATGTGGAACCAGAAGCTGCAGAAGCTGAAGAAGACGTGGGTGACTCTGCTTCAATAGACATTCGCCCATTCGTATACTCATCATAATCGTGAATGTAGTTGTGATTGGAAATAAACTGATGGTCCTGCATACTGCTTAGACGTTCCAGTCTTTGAAATTTAATTCGCAAATAAATGCAAGAAAAATGGCAAGAAAAAAAACAGCAAAACAACACATTGCATTATTATAAACACAAAGACGAGCAAACGACACAACGGCAATAAGCATGCAAAAAAAATTGCTACCCAAAACTTGAATAATCAAAAGTGAAAATAATTCGGACACTCAACGTCAAAGGTGAAATCAATAAAATATCGTAAAAGTAAGCTACAACTACATTTTACTACGCTACTTTCTTATTAATCATCAGTTGTCTTTGACTGTTATATTAACTCATGTTAACGACAATACTATACGTACTTAGTTACAAGGTGATAATACATATAATATTAAAACAAAAATAGGTAGAAAAAAACATGACATACCTTTGTTTTGTATTAGAATTTGTTCTATCCCCTTTATCATCCATGTCTTCAAAACTCACATGTTTAATTTCCATGCTTGTAGGTCTTGATGAATGTTTCTTTTGCATTTCAGGTGGATAATAAAGTATGCCGTCGCCAATTTCTAAAGGCTTCATCATGTGAGAACCGTCCTGTGAGGATATTGATTACAAGACAAAACAATAAGTAAACCGAATTATTGACATTTACAATAAATTCAAAACAGTAATCAAAATTCGCATATATGTAATACGTAAATGTAGTAACGATTATGAAACAAACTAATACTATCAAAAGACAATAAAAAACTACATTTAATCAGATTTTAAAGGCCATCGTCATCATGCTTACTCTAATTTCAACAGCTAAAGGTTATTACTTGACTTACAGTAGGTGAAAGTATAGGTGACATAATATGCTCTCCATGTTGGATTGCCTTATATTTTTGGTTTTCCCGAGTATTTTGGGGTTGGCGAACACGTTTCTTTCGATGCTGACCACCCTCACTCTTTGGCTTGTGGGGCTATAGATTATTATTGTAATACCATTGTAAAATTATACAGTATTAAATGCATTTTTCTGGTTTCAAACTTAATTGCATTCAAAATAACTCAAAATGTTTAAAACACATCAAAAATATTCTGATACTCAAATTACTTACGATAAAATACAAGTACAAAAACTAAAAACAGCATATAATTAAAAGTAGCTTCAACAGTATAGTATAGTAATAAATTAAATGACGCTGCAATTTACATTCAAGGTCAGTGCAAATTATCAAACCGTAAATACGTCGATCTGCATACAATGCAAAATTTATTACTATACATTACATTTTACTAATAAAACAACAATAATATTTTTGATATTCAGTTTGACGCATGGCAATTATACATACCTATATATTGCACAGCAGTGGCAACAATTTAAATCAAAATTTAATTAAACTGTAATCTACAACAACAAATTATAGCCACTGTTGTGATTAGCGTGCAAGCAAACAATGAATTTAAGTATTATATCCTGTGATCGTGATCCCAACTAGGCTATCAGTTTCAGTATTTACTAAATAATTAATTTTTAAAAAACTATGGCACAACACGAGATACGAATCATGCAAATGCACAACGTAGGTGTGGAAAAATATAACTCAAATTGCCTGATTTTTCAACAGAATCACAAGAGCATACTAATTACTTTTTCGTGCTTCTTTGTTCATTTTTTTGTGTATTAATGCATGTCAGCTTTTTAACCGCAATTAATTTTAGTGACTTTCAACTTTCTAATTCTATTCTGACTGACCCGTGTGCACATTAACTAGTAGTTACTACATGCATTTTAAAAGCTGCAACTGAAACTGCGTTTTCAACAAAAAAAACGAAAACGACTGTAAGGTAAAGTAATAGCTTTAAACTTGCCTCCTGCAGCTCCTCGGATAGTTGCTTCAAATATTATAAAAACAAATAATTAGAAAATATGTTGAAACGAATAATGGAAGCGACTTAAATTTTTTAATACATTGGTAATTTTAATGATAAAAATATTTCTTGGCTCTATAATCATTAGAATACTTATTATTAAACAATTAACAATTCATCAGATTAGCACTGCAAAATATATCGTCGGCGAAGGATCAAATCCGTTTCCTTCCATTCTTCGCTAGAAGCAAATCCGTGTCCTTCTAATTTCCTCTAAAAGCAAAACCGTTTCCATCCATCGATATTGCTAAGGAAGGAAGCGGTTTTGCTTTTAGAGAAAAGTGGAAGGGCACGGTTTTGTTTCTCGCAAAGAATGGAAAAAAACGGATGGAACCCTTCATCGACGATATGCAACCTACGTCTGAGGTTACATAAGGAAATCACATCATACATAGTGTCATACATAGTTTTGCTAAACTTTCTTTACAATAAGCTAACTTAAAGGCAGAAAAAGATGTTTTTTTAAGTTACCTTACGAACAGCTTTTTCGGTATCCTTCAACATTTCCTGTCTCCATAAATCAAAAAAGTAATTTGGATCAGTATAAAATTTCAGGCCGTCCTTTCCATCGTCCCGATAAACATTAAGCTTCTCTAACGGTGGAGGTCGATCACAACTCATAAGTTTTTGTAACATGCTAGCTGACATTGTGGGCCTTGACACAACTTGTTGATCTACGGCCGTCGAGCTTTGGAATGGTTTGGAATTTAAACAGTCTTGCATGGAATCTACTACACAACCATTAATAGACCCCGTCAATTCAAATTAAAAATCATTTCTTTTAAAACACCTTTGCGACCTTATTTAAACGTTATTGAAAGAAATATCAACAGAATAAATCAAAATTTATATGTATTACATTCTTCGTGGACTCCATCCAGCTGTGAAACTTTTACTGTCAATCGATTTAGTCTCCCTTGTAAATTAATTGATCTAGTTGATAGATCAGTCGCAGAACGAACTAAATCACTAAAAATTTCTTCAGCATGATGGCTCAAGCTGTAAAGAATCAGACCCACAATTTAGCCACAAAAATTAAACAAATTAATTGTGTAGATGATACTAATAATAATAAAATACATCCAAACATGTTTCACTTACGAACTCAATTGTAAAATAACATCAGCCAAAGTTCCATTGGCCTCTGCTTCCAGGTCATTTTGAAATTTAAATTTCTCTGGCAAATTCCCCCTTGAAACGTAGACAGGCTCAACTTTTCTCAGTGGAAGCGGCATTTTGTATTTTATGAGCTATCACAGTTTCAGCCTAAAATGTAATCCAATTTCAAACCCAAATCCAATAAATTAAGCTTCAGGCACGAACTCTCAAAGCCGCACAAATTCAGGAGGAGCAGCAGCAGCAGAATAGCAGCCCGATTAATTAGCCTAGTCTAACGAACGACATAATACGTGTACAGTAAACGGGAGAGAAGAATAATGCTGATTTTCATATTTACTTTAAGTAGCAACGCAACCTCAACTGATTCTATCTATAGCCTATAAGTAGTAGGTATATCAGTTTTGTTAACTCCCAATATAACACACAATGTAAACTGACGATGAGTGTTGGATTTCACAATTATTATTGTTACTTGAAATTAAATGTAATACGAGGCGTGACTCATTCTAAGGTTAGTTGAGCATTTACTAAGAGGGTTGTTGATAGCTTGCTATGCACTACTTGGGCTTGTTATCAGCTCTCAGTATCCTTGGGTTGATGCTAATCTTAAGTTAGTCTTCGATTAAATTAAAGCTGTCTTGTCTCTCTTCATTTTATTAGCTCAGGATGTGGACATGGATGTGAGAATGTTCTGGAAAATTGAAAGAGGCAATTTTTTAGACACACAAGAAATCTTTTAAAAGCATCTCACGAGATTCATTCCCCTAAATGTCAAAATTTTAAATGCTCACACTGCTATGTAGTGGTTACTTAAGTTGAACTTAACTAAAATCCTTACTATGTATTTATAGACTAATATTTTTTATGTAAATAAAACGAAGTTTTGAACTAGTTACGAGCTTAGTTAGTTAAACTAAATTTAAATTAATGCTAGTAAAAATAAAAAGCTTTATACTGTTCCCTTTCTGTGTTAATATTATATTTAAATTTGAAATGAAATGTGACGGAGTAAATCCTATGGGTAGCAAGGGGAAAATGCGCACAACAACATACTAAAAGTATATTATCATTTGTCGGAACTCTGATCCTGCTCTGTCCACGGGTTTTAAATAAAACTATTATAACTATTAACACGCATTCGTTTAAATTAGACAACAAATAAAAAGATAAGAACGCAGGGTACAGTAGTACGAAAGTAGTGCAATATCTATAAGGGCATACCATTGTACTTGACATATATAGGTAAATAAAAGAGAATGATTCAATCGAATTATCACATGTTCTTGATAGATTATTGAAGTAACTTCCTCATTTAAGTATTCATTGGCATTTTCCTGCCCTCCACGTTTAACTCAAAGTCAAACTGCCTACTAGCCTACTAGTATATTTTTTCCCTTCGCTTTCGCTTTGGGCTTTAATAACTTTTAATTAAAATCTAGTTGAAAATTGAGATCATTTACGATCCTTTGCACCGCATCACAGAATCAGAATCCAAAGGAACGTTTTCAGCAGCTCCAGTCCAAAACAGGGTGTGTACTTAACAAAATTTAAAACGGATGTGTTCCTGATTCTGATTTGTGTGTGAGGCATAATATGTACCTATTTACTAACAAGCACACAGATAAAATATTACTGAATAAGATGCTAGTACTGTAAAATCGACGTGACTCAGAAAATATTACATAGGTTAATATACTGCTTGACAATTTTAGTATTGATTCTATGACTTCTCTTGTCCTGAAAAACAATATAATCTAAACGTGGCATAAACGTAAAAATTACAAATACACAATCTAATATAAAATAACTCCAAATGAAGTTGAGGACCTAATTTACAGAGCACGTTTTACTCGTAATATGCATTTCAAATAAAATACACAAGATTTCTGATTGATACAGCGTCGACTAGAAACCCCGGAGGTATTGAAAGAATTTACGTGTCAGTGTCAGTGGGGTTATTGTTAACGTTGTTGTCGTATTTTTAATGCATTTCTAGAATTTTTTGTTGGCCGTCACTTACTAAAGTCAAACTGGCCGGCACTTACTAAAGTCGATTTGGCCGGCACTTACTAAAGTCAAACTGGCCGGCACTTACTAAAGTTGGCCGGCACTTCCCGACTTGGCCGGCACTTATCAAAGAACACCCGTCAGTAATGTTAAAACAGAAAAAATTAAACTAAAAACTGCACGAAGTATTTTTCCTTTTTTAATAATTGTCACAATCATAAAAAATACTAATATAGCTAATAGCTGTAACGTATGTTACACAAATATTATTAGCTGCAGTTTTTATAGATATTTCTATCAATTTTAATAATTTGTTTGATACAAATTTCCTCATACAGGAAACGCTACATTCAGTAAATAATCAAGTATGTCATAAAACATTATCAATACTTCATAATTATTTCAACCAGTTTCAAAACAGTATAGCTTACTAATTTATGAATTAATGACATGGACATGCATGTAGGTTTTATCCGTAATTAATAAAATAAATGTTGCTTGCTATTACTTATACATAGGTGTAAATAAAATTTACCAGTATTAATTTGTCAATTCGAAATTAATACGCCTCCACACTTGTGTTGGTACTGTCACTGTTGAATTTCGGCTTGCAATGGAAAATTTAATAATTTAATATTTTCAGACAACTATAATTTTATACTTGATGCAACGTAAGCAGTTAACGTTGAAATTGTACGGTTGAAATTGCACGGCCGACTGTACACGCCACTGTTTGTAACAGTTTTCGAAAAGAAGGAACTTTAATTTTATTTATGTATTAAAATAGACGCAGCCCGTCACAGTATCGAAGAGGCAGCACTGCCACTTTAATGACTTTAATTATTTAAATATAACATGGCATGTTAACATAAATGTTCAATGATGCACTGGACACAGGACAATACTTGATTGTATATTAGCTATATAATTCGCAACTAATTATTAAATTGTAAAACAATGATTGTCGAAGTTTTTACCAGCAACTATCACTAATTATTACCGATCCGCTGAATTATATAATTCATGGATCACGCAATTATTCACATAATATTATTATAGTATTGCAAATCCATATATCCATACTCTATTCGTGAAGGGCTGTTGGTTGTTCTGTATCACAAGGAAGGTTTTAAACGTCAACAGTTTAGTGTATTATCGTATAATTACTTGGAATTATATTTACTTTATTTTCCACTAATGATAAATTAAATAAAAACAATCACTATTTTTTTTGTTCAACATAATAACTATCAACTATTGATTGTATCTACCATCAACAGTCAGTAACACCCACTCGGAACACCTTACACTACTGAATCTCCAGTCACAAATCATAAATCACAATCAGAGATTTAATGACAGATTTCATGTTTACGTCATGCATACGTGCAGCGTACAATCCAACAGCACACAAAACTAAAACTCATGTAGTAGGTACTTTAGATCAGCCCAGTCAATTGGCCAATGTCAAATACTAGCCAAGTTTGAAAGAAATTTTCAACTGTTCACAAAATAATATTGTTTCACTTGCTTCTAAAGCCAAAAACATTCGTTTTCAATAAAATTCATGAGAGTAAAAAGAGTAAAAGAGCAATAAGTAAGTACAGACTTCTATACTTTTACGACCAACGATAACGATTGTGATTGCCAATTTTAGGTCGAAGTTTTCAGGGTAAATCAGAGAGAATAAAATGATGTCTTTTTAATATTTAGCGTAATTTTTTTTTAATTTACCAGAATTCAGAAGAAATGATTATATTTGAAGTTCTTTTCTTGTTGTGGTTTGAAGTTTCTAATTACATACTAGGTACGGTACAACGGCACCTATACTTAGGAAGGTTGAAGGCGAAGGTTGAGAACACAAAACTGAAATTGGAGCTGCACGCAATACACAATAATAATTAAAACACTATAGTAATTTAAAACTGAGGCTCACTCGGGTTTGTAATCCAATTAATTAACGTTCTCAATTATTTTATGAAAGTATATTCAAGACAACAAGAACTTCTCTTCCCCTTCTTCTTCTGAATCCTGCCCTTCCTCTAAAACTCTCTGGGCTCCAACTCCAACTGCACTGCACTGCACTATCACTACTACACTCACTACTACTACTACCAATACCTATGCTGAATTTCAGTGATGATACAATAATTTAACCGTCCCTCTCGTTCGATCTATTCGATCCACTGCAGCCACTACCAGCCACTGCTCAGAGAAGAAGATCTCCTCGACTTATTACTACATTGGATGACTTCCTACAGTCATTTCAGGTTCTTTTCGTTTATTTAACCGTTTATTACCGTTCTACGCTGCCTTTATCTGTTCTACGAGTGAATCGGTCGACGTCGTTTTCGTTCGTGCCCACTGCCCATTCAAAGCAACGTACCAAGTAAAATTTGCGAATGTTAACTGAAAAATAGATGAGGCAAAAGCAATGTACGTTCCTCAAGGAGGAACAACGAACAACAAAAACCTACAACCGACCAAGTCGTATCAGTATAGTTGCCAAAAATCATAGAATGCCAATAAATGTTAATAAATCATAAATCACATCATCCCTATCACAATCATTATATTTTCAAAGCATTGATTCATGTAGGTATATACTGTAACATATTCCTTTTTACCCAGTCAACAATCAAAGGGTAATGGTCCACAATTAATTTATTCCCGTTCACAAACTTGGTATGTATCATATATAGGCACTTACATCTATAGTTGATGCTAAATAATTAACTATACTATAAATTTCTCTTTCTGCACCACTGCCTATTATCGTCGTCGTCTCGTCGCAGTGAAAAGAACGAGGGCACTAAATGATACGAATAATTAATGGTAACTAATAATGTGGATCAAAATTCCAACATACAATAAGGATGAATAAACTTGATTTTTTTTAGCCCATATAAGTACATGGACATATTATTATGGAGATGTACTTTAATAACCCTATTTTGACGCTCTCTTGCTTTTCAGTCCAAACTGCAAGATATTTAGTTTCATTGTTACTTATATCTTTTTAAATGTACTCAATGATCTTATTTTAGGAAAATAACTTAGCGCAATATCTATTGTTTGTGTTTGTACAGAATCTTTGATAAAGTCAGGATCGGACGAAGGAATTGCTTTTAGGCAGCAATTTATTTCTATACAAAAACCACCATTTTTATTTTATTGAAGGTTTTCTTTGGTAAACTTAATTGTTGTATTTATTTTTCGAAAAGTTTAAAATGTTCTATTCACTTGATTCTGGAAATTGCAAAATTTTCTTTTTACAAGGTTTTTTGAAAAGTGTTAAATGTTTTATTTGCATGTTTTGGAAATGTGCAAAAAAATTTTATTTGCATGTTTTTGTAAAGTCAAAATGTTCTAATTTACTTATTTTTAAAAAGTGCAAAATGTTCCATTTACTTACATGTTTTTTTTAATTCAGACAGCGGAGGTTGCCTGCGCTGGCCGCATTATCCGGGCATGGATATAGTTTAGTTTTATCATGGCGACTTAAACCTTAGGATGAAATTAAGAAGCTATTAATTTGTTTTGCAAACTTGAAACTTAATGTAATTTGCACGTTTCAAAATTTGCTAACAAAATTCTGTTTATTAGAATACAGTATTATATAGTTCGACGTAGTTGTGAACGAGGAAACACACTTCACATTAATGTAATTATTTTATATTATATGACCTTTGCCTTTAGATAATAATATGAAGATGTTATCACAACAATATATTCCATTAGAAAGCAGATAGTGAGTTTTGCAATCTGAAATTATACTTTTATTATATCTGTATATACTTTTAAATTAACATTCCAATGACCCAACGACCTTTCCCTTTTTGAGTATCATTATTTGTATATACAGACTTCATTTGGAATTTGAATTAAGATAGTATCTGTATATGGGAAGGTAATTAATTATAGAGAATGTAAAATAAGTACGTGACATGTTTATGATTAGATAAACCAAGTATTTATATATGTTTATTATACCTTGATAGTTGCAGAAAATTAAATTTATTGCATATACGAATATTTTGTAAGTGTTAAATATACGATGTAAATATCGTAGCGAATCCCTTTTATCCGTCCAGTGCAGTGTTTAAATCAGTAGTCTTTTGATAATTCTGACAGCGGCAGTGGCATAACATATCATCTCATTTTTCATGAAGTATACTGACATAATTAAGTTTTGAAGCTATTGACGTGGTAGTAATACTATTAATTCAGAAAAATAGTTTTAAAAATAAATGAAAATGGAAAACAAGCCCAACGCTAATAGCTACAACAAAATGTACATAAAAACGCCTCTTCTTCATAGTAAACCGCTATCAGACGTACTCTCAACTAAAGTTCTGGTCAAATTGGAAAATGTTCAGCTCTCAAATTCGTTCAAAGTGAGGGGGTTTTCACGGGCTTGCTCCAAGGTATGTAATTAAATTTTATTTAATTAAATTTCATTTAATTAAATTTCATTTAATTTAATTTAAAATTATTTTAATCAATTAGGTATGCCTATGCTTAAACCATTTCGAACTATATCGTCTGTGAAGAACCAAAATGACCCGTACCCAATTTAAGCTAGAATCAAAATGAGCTATGTCAAAAAACGAAATGAGAAACATGCCTAAAATGTTATTTAGGAGTTTTGAAAAGCGTAAAATGTTCTATTTACAAGTTTTTGAAAAGTGCAAAATGTTCTAATTACATGTTTTTGAAAAGTGTAAAATGTTCTAATTACGTGTTTTTGAAAAGTGTAAAATGTTCTATTTAAATGCTTTCAAGACGTTTCAATATTTTTGTAGATAGTGGATATTGTTTTTAGCTACAAATGGATGTGGGTAATTTTGGTTCTTCACAGACGATATGTGGTGATATTCATTTAAATTTGCATTTAATATATTATTCAGAAATAAAAATGAATTCTTGTCATGCTCGCAGAAATTAGCTGAAAATGAGAGCTGCGAAGGATTTATTACTGTATCAGCTGGGAACGGTGGCCTGTCTCTTGCCTACGTTTCAAATATGTTAGGAAAGCCATGCCATGTATTTATGCCCTCTTTTTCGTCCTCAAGAATGATCAATAAAATAAGGGATTATGGAGCGCACGTTCATGTAAGAATATAATAGTAAAAATAATCAGTGCTGAATGTATGATTGGTTTAAGTTTTTTTCGGTTCTAATGTTAAGGTAACCGGTAGCGCCAAAGAAGCGACAGACCAAGCTTGTTTAAAAGGAGCTGAAAACCCAAATTTAGCATTTATTCATCCTCACAAAGATCCGGAAATATGGTAAAATATCATGTATAGTGTGATAGAATACAATTGAGATAATTGACTTTAAAAATTTTAAATCCCCATTTTCACCAACCTGTATTGTGCCTGGCAGGGAAGGATACACAACAATGATACAGGAAATAAAAGAGGATCTTTCATCGAACGAGAAGCCAACCTGCATCGTGGTATCTGTGGGTGGAGGTGGGCTCCTAACAGGCATTCTTAAAGGCCTTGAGAAAGTAAACTGGAAGGATGTGCCCGTTGTAGCGATGGAAACTATCGGGGCACATTGTCTCAGTAAATCATTGCAAGCTGGCAAATTAATCGAAAACGTTCCCATGACAAGTATTGCCACGACCCTTGGAGCTCCTTTTGTGACCTCGACCCTCATGGAAATGATACCAGAGTTTAACGTCATTTCCTCAACTTTACCAGATGAACGTGCCATTGAAGCTTGTCTAAAATTTGCTGGTTAGTCTAAAATATTTTGTACAACAAACATAGTCATTGCAATGAATCTAAGATTATTATAGTATTTATACTGGCGGTTCTCCATTTTAATTTTTTACAGAGGATCACATGTTTCTAGTAGAGCCAGCTGCCGGCGTCTCATTAGCCACAGTCTACTCACATGTTCTTCCGGATATATTGAAACAAAGAGGTTTTCATCTAAATCCTGAGAACGAAACGGGCTCTGGACCTGTAATTATCATTGTTTGTGGTGGGAGTGACATAAATCCTTCAGTGCTTCTACAACATGCAAAATCCATGAATATATTCTACCAAGTTATTAACTGAATCTTGGATGAACATTGCTGTTAACTGTGCTTAACAAAATTAGTATGTAATATTAATTCAATCCATTAAAAAAGCAAACTTTTAAATTTACAAGATGTATGACCTGCGATTGAATTCGTTTTAATTCTTTATTTACTTGTATAGGTGATAGTGCATATGATTATATTGTACAGGAAATTTCACAAAAATACCTAGAGCTATAATTTTTTATTTATATAAGTACTAATACACATAGCCTAAGTCAACTGCTCAAAACTGAATTTAAGAAGGTTAAAAAATATACGTTAACTAGAAGCTAAAACTTATTTCAAGAATGTTTTTGCTGAAAAGTTATACAGCATGACAGCATGTACAGTCAAGTATTGCTCATTCATATTTAAATATAAATAATGTTAAAATCAAAATCAGTATTAAAAAATGCATAAAATCCAGGGACTGAATTTTCAAAGCATTCGCAAAAAATGCATGCTCAAATCTATTTTTTGAAATACGCAAAAATCAAAATATATTTAGTTAAAAAAAGGAATAGTAGAATATTTGCTGGATAATTAAAAATTAAATTTTAAGGTTACAAAATAGTATCCGGCCGGATCCTGAGTAACTTGACAGACTACACGGAACTACTGAAAGAACCTAATACAATTTCGAGTAAATTAATAATGACACCTCAGTCAGTAGCTAAGAATTTATGGAAACATATTAGTTGCAACCATAATGGAAGCAGAAACTCCTTGTGGATACGCTGGGCAAGAAAAGTACTTCATGCACTCACAGTTGATCTCTTGCTCAAAATAATCTCCTCCAATAATGTTATTATTATTTTTCCCTTCAAAATGGGAATCAGAACTGATGGGGACTGCCACGAGAGAATTGGCTACTATTGGTTTAAATAATTTTTTGAGAATATTTAGACGTCGACCATCGACGGGCATGAGTGGAGAGTGGTCACATGTACAGAGTTTGCACGGAAGTCTATTTCTTCGACAGTCACAGTCATTTCTACGAACTCTATGGGAAAAGGTAGTATTCTTCCGGAAATTAGATTTTAAATCCGCAATTTCACCAATCTTTAAGATTCCGGACTGCATGACGTTGTCAAATTCGGAAGGTGTCATGAGGGGGAAGCGAAGCTTGTAAATGGCTACACCTATAATCTCATGAATGCTCTTGCCTGCGTTTTGAGGAAGACGACTCTCCTCTGTGCACCACCTGCAAAAACAACAAAAACGAACAATATTAAAATCATAAACGCATATTCTCAATATTCACAATCCAAGCAACAAAATATTATTTCGTTATTTTTGTAGGATGACGTTTTTATTTTTATTAATATAATATCTAACCTATAAACTCCATGAAATAAATCAATTTCGCCAATGGACAGTCGATTATTTTCCAGAATTCCACAAAGGTTATCCCATTTTATGTAGGGAAACTCATCGGAGCGAACAACTTGCAATGTTTGCTTCTCAATCACCGACCAACAGAAACCCTCGAGAACGTGTAGTCCATAAAATTGTGCGTGGTCCAAAAGTTCCAGGATATTGTCTGCTGTTGCATTTCGATGGAGGAATTTTATTAGAAAAATTTCCAAATCAACCACATTGTACTTGTGAGCTGCGTAGTATGTGTCCAGAGCCAAAGGTACATTCAATAAACTGTGTATTCCCTTCACGCCGGACGTGACGCTCTAGACGAAGCACAAATTAGGAAAAGATAGGGCAGATAGTTCATTAGTTTTACATATTTCTGTTAAAAATGAAAGTACCTAGGTACCTATCCTTTTAAAAATCCTCATGTTTATGAGCTCTCATAGTATAAGTACATTATTCAAAATGCATTACTTCAGAAAACGTAAAAGCTATATAAACTACACAACGCCGGGGGTCAACATTTAATTTAAATATATGAATTTTAATGTCGGGCAAGAGAGAACTCACAATTAGAAGGAGCTTGAAAGCTTCTGGTTTAACATCCACAATAGTAATAGTATGACCCTTATTCCAGTGCGGTGACTCCAGCATCCTTCTGAAAACTTCGCTCTTGGATGACAAAATTTCAGGGTGAGCAGTGAATTTACGCTTTTGATCCCCAACCCGGAATGTCACTAGTTCAGCCGACAATAACTCTTCCTTGAGTTTGCGGCCTATTTTTTTTTAAACACATAAAAAGATAAGAACTTATTAATGTATAACTGTTATACAAAAATATACACATCAATGAAGTTCACACATGAGAAGGTATATCAGCATATAGCAAGGTACCATATTATGGTATTCATGCAATCCTGTTAATGCTATTCGTGCGTATGCTTAACCCCATGCTATTAGTAACTTAAAGTGACAACTTGAGGTTATTAACATTATCAGAGAACAATAATAACAATAAAAATAATTGAAACTTCAAAGTTAAAGAGCAACATTTTAAAACTATAATGATTAAACGGAATCTTACGTATACGCGGTGGTGAACGTGATGTCCCCCAATTAGCACGATTAGGAACCAAGGATGGAATGCTTCGAAATTTAAGTTTATTTTTATTAAATTTATTCCTGGCCAGCAAATTGCTACTGCTCACGGATTCTCTCCGATTCAGATTAACTTTAACTTTTACACCGATTACGGGAGACATTTTCAGTCGATATAATTTACGTACTAAAATTAATAAAATGATACAGTAATTACTAACGGCTTGGAAATTGTAATGGCGAAGGTATTTTCGTGCTCCTTAACTAAACCAGAAATTAAGCGGAGTGACTCAGAAAAACAAACTCCGCAGACTAAAATTAGAATGGCCCAGGGGAAAAAAACAATTCCAACTGCTTCGACAGCATAGTAGTAGTTTGTTCAGAAGTTTCAAATGACTCATTTTATTATGTATAAATTCAATATGGAATATCAACTAAAATATTATCATTACTTGTTGTAGCTACAGTTCAGAAGGAAAAGGAAGAATTAAAGAATATAAGCTGTTAATCGGTGGGTGAAAACCCTTACTATAGTATAGCCTATAGCATAGCTTAGCATAGCATTTGCATTATGAAGTCTGAAGCTGACGAAACAAAGTGTGGTTATACAAATAAGTTGTGATGAATTCAGGAAATTCAAATGCTGTCACAATTTCAATAAATATTTGACATGCAAATTTAAGAACATCAGCAGCTACAATGGTGGGGGCCGAGCAGGTTCCTGCATGATCCTGCTGGGACTGAATAAGTTTTAGTTGAGCAAATAATTCCCAAACATGTTTGCATACTAGAGACTTGGTTATCTTTTCCTTGGTCCCGTCTTCAAATGTTGCCTGATGACAAATCCATTGCCAAATCTGGGATCGGGAAATCTCTGCAGTTGCTGAATCTTCAACAGCTCCATCCAATATGAAGTGACCTTGTCCACTTTGTAACCAGGAGAAAATAAAAGAAACTCCCACTTTGATATTTTGTTTCAGACCCGCCTGAGTGACGCCACCTTGAGGAATCTGAGAATATTTCAAAACAAATATTTAAAATAGTTTTTTTTTAAAATAATGATGTGCATTGGCATAATAATTACAGCATCTACAGTTCCACAGCTCCATTTTCCATCGGATGTTACATCACACAGTGAAATCAAATCTTTCAGTTTCAGCTATACATCTGACTAGTGAATTATTTCTTAGTTATTAATAATTTATTACTTGGAGTAAATCCTTTGCAGAAATTGTAAGAGTTTTATGTAGCACGGATGATATTTGATTGGGTTCAGTTCCACCGAATTTTTCCCACAATTCATTTATCCACGGGACCAGTTTCGTATCGTAAACCATAAATCCATCAACTCCAGAATGAATTTCTCTCAACTTGGCTTTGCATATCTTCTCAATGGTATTCATTCTAGTTTTTAAAAAATCCATAGTATACTTAATTACTCATGTTTACAGATATTTATTGATTTCTTCAAACTAATAAAATGTCATGGATTACGCAGGAGAACCAACTTTTCAGTCTGCGTAAATTTTGGGTCTAGAATTAAAGCAGCCATTCCACCAGTAGCCATGGCCCCTCTTCTATGACATGTCTGAACAACAAGCTTCATGTAACTTGACAAAAAATGTTTTTCCATATTCACATATTTATTCCTGTCTGGCAAGAGGAACTCCGAGCGCCGCCCAAATTTATTGACAAAGGAAGCCGCGTAGTCCCAAATCCCACAATTAAGACCCAATGAATGATCTTTTAATTCATATAGGATTTCCTCCATT
Organism: Dicyrtomina minuta; assembly: GCA_949802685.1. NCBI lineage: Eukaryota > Metazoa > Arthropoda > Collembola > Symphypleona > Dicyrtomidae > Dicyrtomina > Dicyrtomina minuta. The sequence goes on from OX461810.1 coordinate 60,875,107, forward strand.
TCAAAAGATGCCAGAATATTTTCAATTAAGACGCAGGCTTTTATCGTACCTATATTAGTTATTGAATCGTGTTTTGGACTTATAGCAAAGGCAAAATAACCATGTCAGGAGCGGATTTTTGGGGTGGGCAACAGGGCAGTTCCCTACCCTAAAATGCATTTTTTTAAATAGGCTAACATGAGGGCATTTAAACCGAGATGGCCGACTTGTTTCGTGAGTGAAGAATCAAAATGATTCATTTCCATTTTTAGCTATCGAAAACAAAATTCACTATCTACACAAATATTAAAATATCTCATATCTTGAAAGCATATACATGGAACATTTTACACTTAAAATAAAACGTGTAAATAGAGTACTTTGCACTTTTAAAAGAACATGTAAATAGAGTAATTTGCACTTTTCAAAAAACATGTAAATAGAGTAATTTGCACTTTTCAAAAAGCATGTCGATAGAGTAATTAGCACTTTTCAAAAAGCATGCCAATAGAGTAATTAGCACTTTTCAAAAAACATGTAAATAGAGTAATTTGCACTTTTTCAACACTCGATATTAACATTTTACGCATCTATCTCATTTAGTGTTTTGTGATATAGCACATTTTAACTCTAGCTTAAAATGGATTTGGACCATTTTGACTTTTAACTCACGATATGTAATGCCCACCCCAAAAAATATTTTTAGATCCGCTCCTGAACCATTTAACCATTAAAATTTTATTTTATTTGGGAAGAAGATTAAGATCTAATCAAAAATTCTAGTAAATGTGAGAAACTAAATTGGATACAATTATTATATACCATAAGCTAAGCCCAACTTTGCTTGAGCCCATGTAAATATATCGTTCCAGAGCGCAGCTTCCTGTGCCCCTTCTACTTTTGACAAATAAAAAAATGGACCAATTCCTTTGCTAGCGAATTCCTTTCCCACATGGAATATTAGTAGGCCAAAATCCATGAGCGGTCCAGGTATCTCTCTTCCATTAACCTTTTACAGCAAATAATAGCAATATTGTACTTTAATTATTTGATTGAATCGTAAAGATGATAGTGCCCTAAATCTAAACAGTAAACAAAATAAAAACCAACCAAAACATTGTGCTCGTTCATGTTCCATGCTCTTGGACGTAACATGAGGATAGGGGCTGACTCTGGAGGTGGTACTTCTCCAGGATAAAACTTCCCACGAGAAAATGCGACTACATTATACAGTCCTACAATAGGGAAAAAAATGTCATTAATAATCGTATTTAAAATAAAATTATTTAATTAAAATGTGTAGTGAAAATAATGCATTTTCAAATTTCCACTTTCCACCTTAAATTACCAATGATTATATTTGCCCACGATGGACAGCAACCATCATCATAGTCAACTTGTATTCCCTGCACATTTGCATTCAAGGCACGTTTGAGATGTTCATCGTTGGAAGGGGCAACATCCCCCAAATCTAAATGACGATTCAGTAATTTTCTCGGCAGTGGAGCTACTTTCCAGCTCGAGTTACAAACTTCCGGTGATTTTTGGGTGAAATTAGGCAAGTCACCAGATGCCTCTAGAATCAGTTTCTTGATTTTTCTATTGCGTAGAATCTGGCGCCAAGAATAAAAAGGAATTATATAAGTAGGAAAATTACTTGCAAACTTGCATAATTACACGAATCGTGTGTAATATATTTATGACAGTGAGAATTTTATAATTTACTAAATAAATATCGTAAGTAATAGTTTATTAAAGATTCTGTGATTATAAGTAGAAATTACCCCATCAACTCTGTATCCAAATGTCAAGACAAGTTCTTCTAGAAAATTGAGTGCCTCCACAGTGAATATTGTTTGATATTCCACTGTTAGGCCTGGAGGCGAGTCAGCAATCTCCATTTTTGGAACACGCATCCAGATAAGTATTTTACACCTAATTATATTGTTATAGGTTTTAAATAATAGTAATTGAATTATTTTACGAAGTAAGATTTAAATCAGAATAATAGTGAAAGGCTGCAAATATTCTTCCAACCACTATTGAAAGTTATTTGTGTTTCGTGCAAACGTTTCAAATGCATTGGGATTTAGTTTCTGCTGATAAAACCCAAAGCTTGGTGATAGAAAAAATACTGTGTGCACGAGATTAAAAGGCATCCAGAATAATTTAATTTTGCAAGTGCAGGGTAAAATTCCTTTTGACAACTGTCAACTATAAGCTTCTGCGTTTAAGAATGGCATGTTACTATATAAGACTCTTTAATGCCAAAACGCTTCAAAACGCAGCTACAACAACAGATCTACTCGTTATGCTGTTTAATTAAAAACGTATGCGCAGTAATTAACTTCCTAGAACTTAAAATAAAATTGTTAGCATAAGATAAGAAGTAAACGAAATATATAATCCACGTTCTATTCAACATATAGGCAATGTGTATATCGCCTGTGAAGAACCAAAATGACCCATATCCAATTTAAGCTGGAATTAAAATGAGCTATGTCATAAAAACAAAATGAGAAGCAGGCGTAAAATGTTAATTTGGAGTTTTTGAAAAGTGTAAATTGTTCTATTTACATGTTTTTGAAAAGTGTAAAATGTTCTATTTACATGTTTTTGAAAAGTGTAAAATGTGCTATTTACATATTTTTTAAAAGTGCAAAATATTCTATTTAAACACTTTCAAGACATGTTTCAATATTTGTGTAGATAGTGGATATTGTTTTTAGGTACAAATGGATATGGGTCATTTTAGTTCTTCACAGACGATATAATATGTAGCTAGTATTGTATAATTAGGGCTGAACATACATTAGTGATTGCGTCATAGATTGTCGCAGATGGAAAAATTGATTCTGACAGCTGGAATCTCGTGTCATAGTAGGTCAACAGAGGACGACAACATACAAAGTCAACGTCGTATGTCTTAAATTACCAACAAAATTTGGTAGTGTTTTGATGCTTATATAATGACTAATTAGTAATTAGTACGTACAACATTTCACTTATGCCGGAGTAATAAGCCAGCAGCTGATGTATATAGTTTTACACTGTTGTTATTTTATTTTTGTTTAATTTTCTCATCAATAATGAATTGGACATATTATACAGAATGGTATGAAAAAGAATATTTTATGTAAGTAAGCACTTGTATTTTCACTGATTTTATATCTTTGAATCGATTATTGAACATGTTACAGACAGAAAATTTAAAGAAAGGAGTCATTTTGCTATGTAATTAAATGTATCTATATATCTATACTTATACTCACACTCACTGCTCGTTCTCATTGAACTTGATCTTCTGAATCTTCTCATCCCTTTTTTGCCCTTAACTATCTATACAAACAAGCTACGAAACTACACGACTGAAGTGTGGAAAAAGGCACATTTTTAGCTTCGTTCTTACACTAGTATTTTAGTTGCATAAATATAAGAAATGTAGATTCGGCGATATTATTACTACGGCACAAGCTGCAAGCAATTATTATTAAGCTAATCCAAAAAAATTCCACGACCGGCTACCGGCTCCGGCTTCGGCTATCACATATACTATTTACTATTATAATATATTAAAACTATAAGAACTGATATTATTCATACTGCACACACAGGAGTAGTAGTATGAAGCATGGATTATTAATTTTGAGGCTGTTCAAATTGGATATTGATTACTATAGATAGTGTTTACAACTTTACAAATTCGATTTCGAAATGATGAACTCGGGATCGGGAAATTACAGCGTATTTGACTCTAATTTAATTTGGTACATGCATCCCAGCAGTTCCTTCATCGCTCCTTGAACTTCTGCGTCGCGAGAATTATTTATTACGATTGTAGTCAAATGCCACAAATTTCCACTGAAAACTTCTACGGATAATTCTGGGTTCTGGAAATTTAAAAAAATACAAGCAAAAATTAAATACTATATTGTATAAAACGAAGTATGAGACCTCACAAGATAAACTTTATTTAAATTTCGTCTGTGAAGAACCAAAATGACCAATACCCATTTTTAGCTAAAACAATATCCGCTGTATACAAAAATATTCAAGTATATCTTGAGAGCATTTAAATAGAACATTTTACACTTTTCAAAAATATGTAAATACAACATTTTACACTTTCAAACACATGGAATTAAACCATTTTGCACCTTTTCAAAAACATGGAATTAGAACATTTTGCACCTTTTCAAAAACATGGAATTAGAACATTTTGCACCTTTTCAAAAACATGTAAATAGGACATTTTAAGATTTTTAAAAACTAACATTTAACGCATGTTTCTCATTTTGTTTTTCGACATAGCTCATTTTGATTGTAGCTACAAATAGAAATGGGTCATTTTGGTTCTTCACAGACGATATGACTATGTAAATCTAACCCATATAAATCTACTACCTAGAGCTGTAAGTAAAATACTAAACAAGACAAAATAGGGAATTCAAAAAAAGTAACCCAGTTCAACTGAAAACTGTGCAATTTAGGCATCTCCGCAATTCCGTATTGAATCATGTCATTCGTCATCACAAGTCCTTCCGGGTACATGCTTTGTGTGTACCGACCAACAATGAGCTTTTTCAAATCTAAATGCAGTAGGTAGATACATGATTTTTTTAAAAAATTGAAGAAATCTATACTATAGCTTCTAGTGGTGAAACAATGCAGAAACCCAAGTATATATAATTTATTTATAATAATCTAATCATCGCACATACTAGGTAAGTCACGCAAGGAAGGCATGATGGCAGCTTCATTCACATTGTAACCTTCTTCCACAAATTGTTTTAAAATCAGTTGATTTCTCCCTGTAAACAGATGAGAGCTCAATGGACTTTTTGTATCTAAAATCAAAGTTTCTAGATGAGGAAGATTGCGAATGACGGATCTAATAGCTTCATCACTCAACGGCATTGTAAGATCTAAACTCTTCATTTTTGGGAATTGTCTCCGAATGTAAAAGAGGAAAGAGTCAAATTCCTCATCAGAATAGAAACCTTGGTTACCACCTTGACCTTGTGACCCCACACCCACACCTTGTGGACATTCCACCACGATCTTAATGACACCTTCATGTGGATTATAAATAGAATCATCTCCCTCCTGATGGTCTACGACCAGAATACTTTCTAATTTGGGTAATCTGTATGCATCAAATACACCCAAACTTCCATACCATCCATCAAGACTTATTTTTTTTAGTTTAGGACAAACGGGAAAATCGTCATCACCAGTGTCAGAGCTCGAGATCCATGACATATTTAATTCTTCTAGTGTGCTTGAGAAATTTCGAACCATGTTTTGTAGAACGGAAGAAGATACTTTTTGATCATCGGGCATAGTGTCGATTTCAGATTGGAGTATTAAGGATTTCAAAGATGGGAGTTGGAGCCCAGCTAAAATCTCTATCTGTTTCCCAGTTATACACTCTGCATAAATATTTTGGATCGTACTCAAATTAGAACGGGTCAAAATCTCATTCATGACATTAGGGTCAGCACTACTTGAACAGAGTTGCTTCAGATTTGGAGCTGCCTTGATTATGTCCACGAGGAAGTCGATACATGCGGATTTATTTGACGCTGTTCCAGCCGGTTGATGATACTCCCAAAATCCAAAATCTTCCAAAGCGGGCAAGTATAATTGCTGGTTCTGGTCATTGTTGTTGTCATTGCCCTGGCTTTTATCCTTTGCAAGATTGATCCCATCTTGAAGTGATAGTCGAAGGTATCGTAAACACCACCCATTCTTCACTAAAACATCGTGAAATTTATTCTGAAAGTCTGTCTCCGACTCAAAACTGTTCAGCGGGGGTGGTTTATTCATATACAGCTCCACTACTGCAGACTCTTTCCTGTTTATAATTTCATTCAGAATCTCATCAGCAAAGGACTCGATGGACACAAACAATCTTTTAAAAGGCGTTGGCACACGTAGTACAGTTCCGTTCTCTCCAGGGCTTGCGCTTGGCGGTGACATTAGTTCTAAAAAATCACGAGAGCGCGGTAAGTATTCATGGAGAAAGACGTGACTTTTCTTTTGCAAGGCTCGGCAAGCTTCCTGATTCCATGCTGGACTTACGAAGCGGTAGGTTTTCAATTGCTTCGCAGTTACATACTTAAATACGTGTTCCATTACCTTTCAAAATTAATTTTACAATGTACTTAATTTAAATAAAATCATTAGTAATTATTATTTGACCGTGTAACTTCAATAATCATCGCATGTCTGTACCTCTGGGATATTGATTGTGGCAAGACTGTATTCGTTAATGTTATTGTTAACGCTGCTGCTGCGACTATCGTTATTATTCAAATTTAAACTGGAGGAAGTTTCTTCCATGATGCCAATGCCGATGCCTGTCCTGAGTAGCTCAGGTTGACATAGGCCTGCAGGTAATTTTAACGCCATACTACTGTTACCAAGAGGATCGGGAAACGACATGGTTTGAACTGATGTACAGTACAGGTACAGTATGCGTCGTACCGTAATTACGTGTTACGTAATTAGTACGTACTTAATAGTCAATGCCTAATAGAAAGCTTTTAATTCAAAAGAATATTTTGCCTCTGCCTGAACGCCTGCTGACGTCTGCAACCTGCAACTAACCAAACGACCTTGATTTCAAAGGCAAAAACTAATATTTTCTTCGAATTTTATTTAACATGCATAGCTCACTAAGTAATATTTTCAAGCCCAAAATGTATTGAAAGTTTTGGAAGTATGACTATATTACTACTTATATTAATTACTGTCCTCTTTTGTAAAGTCAGTCAAGAAGAATAAAAAACGTAATCCACTGGTTAAAAGAAAGAAGGCTAATAAGTGAGCAACTTAAATATTTTTAAAAAATTTGACACGCTGTGCTGCGCCTGCGCTGACTTCACTTGCCATGACAGGGTGGGGTGTAATAAACGTGATTAGGATTATCGATGTGCAAATAAAATTAATGTTGCAACTGATCAGTTATTTTTAATAATTATTAAAAAACAAACAAGGGTAAATAACTAAATCCATCGAAACAAGGTTTAATTTTATTATTACTTTAATATAGCACTTACTGCACTTACTGATAGCCAGTAAAGATTACAGGTATGGTAAATGACAATCAACACAGCAAGCAGCGCGCTAAGTTAATTGAATTATTCGCGCTGCGCTGTGTGGGCTGGCAACAAATCAACTACTAATAAAAGTATATAACTACGCTTATTAATTATTAGTTTGAGCTCATATGGACGTTTGAAAAGGAAATTTGTCACTGAAAACATTTTTTTTTAATTTCATGAGCTTGATGCTAGTTAACGTTGACATACACATTTTTGAACAATGTACTTTTATTATTAATTTCATGCAAATAATTAACGAACCCAATCAAGCGTAATAGCAGATCGAACAAAGTCATGAACCGATATTGGAGCGCAAGTTTTTGAAGTTTTAATGGTTTTTGCTTGCGTAACCTAAGCTAAACGTAGCCACGTAGCATAAAATTTTATTGTGCATTCTCAAAATTCGCTGTTCTATAATATTTATATAGACGCGTGGCCTAAATTTAAACACACGCCTAAGTGTGAATGATGAAACTGTTATTATCAAATACTTTCAAATCTTTAAATTTGCATCCTGTGGAGGCTATAAAGAACTCCATATCACATACTTGAAATTTCAAAAGTTTTCGTGCAAAATGGGAAGCTTGAATTCAAAATTTCAATTCCTTGGAAATTCGGAAAACGGATTAATTTCGAAGGTAATAGAGTATAGACTTTAGTACTGAGCAATCTAATTGTCTTGGCTTTATTAGCATTGTAAGAAGTAGCCTCATCAATACCAAAATTAAAAAGTCCATTGGGGTATCCTAAGTGTATGGCAGTGTCAATTTTATTTTTTTAAATATAAGTTTGCCTTTATATATAAAATTTTGATCGTTCAAATTTAGGCGTTACTCGTTTTATAAAGACGCTATCGCAGCAACTTTAAAAAATGCTCAAGAAATTAATGCAATTATTATTACTAATTTAAAAAAAGCACAAGTAATGCACAATGCACACAATAATAATTTAATTCATTAATAATTAATGTATTTATTGAATCCAAATCAAACAGAAACAAACTAAGTGTAAGCAATTTAATTACAATATTACTAACTATATATCTTGGTATGTAATTTACAGTAATAATAATAACCGGTACCGGATAACCAGTCTTTAACCAGTCCATTTCCATTTCAGCTGTTTAGAACGCTACTGAGCAATCCCTTAATTAAATAATGCGCTACATCTAATATTATTGAAAATTTAAAAATCATTACTGAAAATATAATGCTTTTAAATATAGTTTAATAATACTAACCACTACCATAATAGTGAACAAGGAACTATATATTTTAAAACTGTAGCATATATGCACAGGTTTTATGTACGATGTGCGCAGTTCGTAATTTGCAGAGTGCTAATCACACTTCTAATTGCTATTTTAATTTAATTTAGCTATAATAATAATTATTTAATCAGACATTAGCTGGTATAAGTATGTCTAAATATGCTAATAAACACTTTGTTTCTGACATTGCGTTTATATATTAACGAAATTTTAACATTTTCAAAAAACACATTTCTAATTGATCTAATAATTTATTATTATTACTATTATTGTTATGTTAGTATTTTCCTTTTGACAGCTTTTATATTATTAATCACAATAACCAGAACCTGAAGAAACTAATCATTCTAATCAGTAATAATTTTCCTATTTTATTGCGCAGCAGAATGAACAAGGCAACTTTCTTTTTATTAATTAATATTATTTCCCAACACAGAAAACTATTTACCAATAATTAGCTCAAGCTATTATTAATATCATGGACACGGATTATTGGTCGTCTAGGCCGGAATTTACTAGAACAATGTTTACTCCATTGTGAGTTTAAGTAGTAAATATTTAAATATTCTCCTATGTAAATAGCTGAAGTTTATAACTACAAATGTTGGTTATTTACGAATAACATTAGAAAAAATCAGTTCTTAAATCTTTGAAAAACATTTGGAACTTGGAACAACTCCTTTGAACATTTTAAAGTTTTTTTTTGACAATGTGATTTAATAAAATGTGATCACCTATATAAGTAGAGACACTTTATTTTAAATGTATTTTCATAATATAGAATCTCCAGTTTTTTGGTTTTGGAAAGTACAGCATTATTGCATTTTTTTTTAGATTTAATTCTCTTCAACAGATATAACAATACACAACTAACCGTAAGCATTAAATTTCTCATATTGTGATCTAACCAAAATCAATTAGCTATGATGCGACATAACGTGATAAGCTAAATCTTCAGTATCAGCATTAGCATTTTTGTTTATAATAATTATCATATCGTCTGTGAAGAATCAAAATGATCCATATCCATTGTTAGCTAAAAACAAAATGCATCATCCACAAAAAATATTAAAACCTCCAGATCACGAAAACGTGTAAATAGAACATTTTATACGCTTCTCAAAAACATGTAAATAGGAGATTTTAAACTTTTCAAAAACATTTACGATATTTTACACTTCTCAAAAACAAGTAAATAGAAAAATTTGCACTTTCCAAACACAAGTTTCTAACATTTTATGCATCTATCTCATTTCGTATTTTTTCACATAACTCATTTTGACTCTCGCTTAAATTGGACATGGGTCATTTTGATTCTTCACAGACGATATGAAACTTTTGGCTTGCTGTTACACAAAATTATTCCAATTTAAAATCATAAGCGGTACTAATTAATTACATTGTACAGTTTTAGCGCATACATTGTTTTTTTTACGTTTTTGGCAGTTATAACTAAATTTAATATTATTTGAAGAAATTAACCACAACACACTTGACACTTTACAACTTTGGTTCTTTCTTTGTGGCTCTAAACCTTCTAAATCTTTGTTTTTAATTTTTAATATTATGTATGTATAATATATAATATAACTATATAATTGTATATAATAGTATTATCAAGTATATCAGCTGTATAGTTTTTAAGGAGAATGCATGCTGACGAATCAGAAGATTTAACATTGCAAGAGGAAGAAATTCTACATCGACAGTCACCAGGAGTGATGTGGAAATGTTAATTTAAAGGTCCCCACTTTAATTAAGTAAATGATTAAGAAATCAAATTATACACGTGTAATATTAAAAAATATTGTTAGGTGTGTCCGCCTCTAATTGGCGTCGTGTACTTGCCTCTTAAATTAATAATTTTTGTTTTAGCCACACTGTCATTATCGTATTTCCACTTCTCCCGTGTGAAAATTTCACACAAACACGGAAATATATAAATTTCTTAACCCTAAGTAGGAAATACAAAATATTTTAAGTAGATAGGAATATTTATGGTCGTGAGCGACTCGTGAATAATATTCAGAATAAAAATTATATTACTACTTACTATACTAGTGCAAAGTTCAGAATACAAAGAAACTAATATTTACTTGATAGTTATACTTTTAAAGTATACAATATATAATTATTAGGAAATATTATCTTATCTAATAATACTACCATTATCTAACTAAATATATAGCCTACCGATAATTCATTATTTTTAATTTCTAGAACTAGTTAATGAATTACGTAATTAATATTATTTAGTATGTCCTACGTATGTATTGCATTCGGTCCGATTGGAAGGCTATAGGAACGAAATTGGTTGCTATTTTTTTGTGAATTTCAAATTATCACATTAATTTTTTTTTTCAAGTTTCTTTTTCATAATTGTATTTGTATTGTAGCATGTATTGTATATTGTACGTATGTATTTTATATTAATAATTGCTTCATAATATTTGATAAAAATTTATAATTTAACAAGATGCTATCGATAACAAGAACAACTATATGAATAATTACACCATACTACGTATTATTATAGTATCTAGCGAATATAGCGAATAAAGTGACACGTCTATATATTATTTGATAATTAATATTACTACTTATACTTGATGAAAGCGCTGTTATGTTCTGTTTTTGTTTTTGGTAGTATAATTATTAATTTATATTTTTACGTATAGGACAAATATCTTTTTTAATAGTCTCAACAAGAAGGTTCTTTCCAATGTTTCTGTAGTAAGTTTCAAAATTCAATCGCTGTCTACTTGGAATCCTGTTTTTAGATTTATATTGAGCTATTACGTCATTTAAAAATTTTCTCACAAATATATGTAATAAGTAACGTTTGAGCTGATCATATCGATGCTATTTAATGCGTATGATTGGTTATTGTAGAGAGCTCGAGAGAAGAAATAAATCTGTACATATAGGTAATGTAATAATGGTAGTAATAAAAGAATGACAAAGATAAAATTAGGAATTATTTATACAAATGACATTCGCACATTTTCATTTAACTTGCATATTTGCTTCCCTTAAATAATGCATTACAAATAGTATTCATTCTTTTGAATGTCAATGCGAGTACTCACAAAATATTAGAAAAGTATGTACATACAATAAACAGAGACAAACGAAAGGAAAAAATTAATTCAGTCCTATTGTTGTATTGGTATATAGTTATAATATTGATTTGTAATATAAGTTGAAAATGTACTACTAACTACTAACTCTGCATTTTTCTTACGACATAATGAAATCAAATCTAAAATGATTTTTTAAGTCTAGTTTTTAGTTTATAATATTACTTCACACAGTTTTCTTGAATTGTTTTTGTTTTTCGTTGTTTTTTTAAAGATTCACATGACTTGAAGGATTTGAGATGCTTCAAAAGCAGTGCCTGGAAGTAGAATGACGGGAGATGAGACATGCCCAGCTTCTACACAAACCATGTTCGGGTACTCATCATCCCCAAAGTCCCCTATCTCTTTGGCTCCCTCCGTCCATGGATTCCAGATGACTGTGTCAGGAAAATTATATTTTTGAATCCTCATTTTACGTCCAGACACAACATTGGTTATGATGTGTTCCTGTGGTGTATTTTGATAGACACGATCAGTCCACTCTCCGATTTGGACAACGTCTCGACCTTCTTGGTAAACGGTCGAATCTCGTGTCTACAATCAGGTGAGCAGAACCCATAGTTAATATTTGATTAACTATTGCTTATAGAAGTAGGAAACATTCGCTCATCTTGTTTAAATAATCAGCACACAATAATATACTTACTTTGTCAATAAAAGTGCATCCTGTGAGCCCTGTGATTTGACATCTTCGAACATCTGGAACTTTAAAGTAGGTGTGAAGTAGAAGATTGAAGCTGAAAGTGAGATCTTTGCTGGGGTTGTACACACAAATATTAAAGTGCAGCTCTTTCTCACGAAGAATTAATCTGTAAAGAAAATAATAAAATATCAATTCCTAGTTTTGATTTAGTCAACCATTTTAAAAATTTATACTGAAGTGCATATAATAGTTTTAATTTGATTACCTGTAAGTTAATCTGAAAGGAAAATTCCACATTGATCGGGAGAATTCCGAATCCATGAGAGAAAAGACTGCTTCTACATCTCCAGATGGTAACCTTTCAGGACTTTTTTCCAGAGTCCAACGAATGATTCGTGCAAAACCATGTTGTGGTCCGTAATTCCATTGTCCGAATTGCGCTGTTATCAAGCAAAAGTTACATAATTAGCTAATATTTAATTCCATATTGGATAATATGACCATCAAGAATCGTTGCTAAAAATATATTATTGTTCCACACCAAAAAAAAATCAGAACTTCGTTACAATGACTCTTTAAAATCAGAACTTCGTTACAATGACTCTTTAAAATCAGAACAATATAAAAACGTTACAGGAGTCAAAAAATACAACTTTAAAAATAATACACAAAAAACAAATAGATCCACTCACGAAAAACAAACGGGATTCCACCCCGAATAGCTTTTTTCCCATCAAATACTGCTTGTTTTGACACAAAAAGTTGCTCTTGATTGTTAACACGCCAAGATACGACTGTTGCACCTGAAAAACAAAAATCCAATAGTGAATGTGCAATATTGTGTATATTATAATGGAAATTTATTTACTGATGACATCTTGTTTGTATTATTGGTTTTCATTTACCCACCTACACTAATACATGAATGAATGCAAGCGTTTGTAATTATATAAACTTGTATTCAGGAGAAAAATATAAGCACAGTTTATGTATCGAGTCGGCAACAATAACTAACAGCAATAATCACACACGTTTGCAAGTAGTCAAGGATAACATAAAAATATGCTTACCCCCGTCCCGTAATAAAAATAAATAAAGCGGGTGAACGTACCATGTAAATTGATGGTGCACGTAGTATTATTTCCACGGTCCAAAACCACGACAGATGTTGGGGCAGCCATAATTCAAATTTAAACTCCTTTTGAAAATCAAATCTGTCTGTATGCTTATTTAAATCTTCAAAATGTTACTGTGCTGTTGATGTCGAATCTAAACCACACACCTGAAAACAGCAAATTTTAAGTAATAATAATAACCTATTATCTCGTAATGAATTAAAAATGGCCAATGTTAAATGCTAAATGACATCTTGATAACTTATTAGTTAAGTTTTCAACGATCTCGCCATCAGCAATTTAATGGTCAAGATCGGAGCTGAGTAGATCAACAACTACCAGAAAACGACAACTGCCAACTGTGAGCTTAGTCAAAGTGTGACAGTTTAATTGAACTACCTATATCTTACATTTTTCCTAGCTAATTTTGGACTTCTGTGTAATTACTGTTGACTGTATGTTTATTTAAGTACATATTTTTTCCATCTCATTATTTGTTTTTTGTTTCTAGTTTGATGTTTCAGGTGTCACGTTTAGTTGATCTAACAATAAGTATAAAATGCAATAAGCCTAGCCGTATTTTGTTTATTTATTACGTCTTAACTAAATAAACAAGCTGTACGTTCTTTCTAGGAGCCCCAATCTACTTCTAACACTTTGAAAAGTTTGACTAGCTAGAAGAAAACAATGAATCATTTACTAAATGCTACATATGTAATTAGTTTTGTAATATTTACTAATTTACACATACTCTATTTACGTGTTCTCAGAAAATGCCTCTACGTCTACCTGTAGAACTTACCCAACTTCCTTTTAATTCCACAACGCACCACTACAAACCACAAAAACCAATTAAGTTACCTATTCAAATAATTTACAAAAACTGTTGTCTAATAAAACTTCTATTTAGTATCAACGAAAAATCAGTGCGCAGGAAAAATCTCATACGCAGCATTTAATGACTCAATGACTCAAATAAAGGAAAATTTCACAATTTCGGCAATCAACATTATTCAATTCACTCCATATTATTATTATTGATACTGGTTATAGCACTTAAACAAATGGTTGAAGCAATAATTTAATAGTAAACGTTCAAGCTTATCCCTCCAAAACACTGTTTGCCTTCTGATACTATAATTATATGACTGCACCGCAATGCAATTTTATAGTGTGCATTGTATGAATGAACTGCATGCACTACTGGCAATCAAAGAGCAACTTTCGACTTTCGCTGCCATAAATTCTGATTCCTCCGTAGTACTTACGTAGTTGTCGTTGGTGTTGTTTATCTGGCGTGGCATAGGAGTTGTTAGTACTTTTTTTTGAAGCTTGCAGTAGTCAACTCTTTTAAATTAAAATAAGCCCACACGATTGACGAAAATATATCAAATTAGTGCATAATGATAATTTCACCTAATAAAACTAAAACCCGTTAACAGTCAGTCAGTAGAACTAATTATTTGTACACATCTTTGTAACGACATATACGTGCATAAATGATTAAATATAATTATCCTTTTATACGTTCAAATTTCCAACTCCTTTCCGTTTCAGCTTGCTTTTTATTATTCAGATTATCAAAATCGGCAGTCGATTTCGGTCTCAGTCTCGGCATCGATCCTCAATTCTACTTAAGTATATGTTTACAATCAACTATATTTAAGAATTCTTGTGGATCTTAAACTTGACCTTTATAATTCTAGATGAGGGAGTACAAGCAACTAACTATGAGTTGAGAGGCACGAAAGGAGATGGGAACGGCAAATTTGAAAATAAAACTTGTCTATACTATTTTATCCATCCCCATAAAATAAAATGTAACCTATACATATATAATTATATAGAGCTGTTACAGCTCTATATCGTATTATCCTAATCGTTTTCGTCTCGTCTCGGTTAGTATTATAATAGTTTGAACGTGGATGTTGGGAGATGGAAATGGAAGTACCTATAGTAGTTTGTAGTTTCTCCTCTATAGAGTATATATGTATAGGTAGTTGTCGTTTCCTTTTATTGATATAAAAATATATACGTAATATATAGACACTATCCCTGAAAGACCGCGACTGGAGTAAAAGAAGAACTGCCTTCGTACTGTGGCATGCAATACGATACGATGCGAATAGGATGCGATGATAGGGATGTTATAAATATAAATATCCGTATATATTTCGTTTTCTTTTACACAGGGACGAGATGAGGATACGATACTACGATGCGATGGGATAGAATACCTGAAATTTGGATTAGGATTCCAGTTCTTCACGAGATGATACGAAACTTGTGTAATAGCAATAGAAATAAGCAAGACTCACTTTCACAATTCAGACTTGAGATGATGATAGGGCAGACCAGAACCAGAGTTGCCGTTGCCGAGAGGACTGACTGACGACGAGCAAACTAAAGACCAACACCAACAGGGAAGACTTTTGTGTGGGGTTTTGAGCCGTGTGTGTGTGTGTAAGAGACAGAGAGAGAGACCCACCGAAAATCTTGATGTTAATCTTCCTTTTTGGTTTTGAGCTTCCTTTGCCGTTTACTCCTTGGTGTACAAAATGTTCAATTTTACAGGACATTGAATGGGGCTGGGATAATATGGGAATGGAAAATCCAGAGTCAAAAGCGGCAATTCAAAATGGTCTCCAGTCAGCAGAGATTCAGAAAGAGATGGTGAGATGGTCTTTCTTTTTTCTTTGCTTAGAGACTCGGAGAGGAGCTCATCTCTCTCAAGATGTAATGTACTTTAACTTGAGGGAAAAAAAGCTCTCTCACAATTCCTTCACAGAGTAGTCAGTAGTATATAGGAGACCATAGGCCTGGCGGCTGGCTAGCCTTTCCTTCTGTAGAATCTTTTAGGCTGGAGATACTACTCTGAGATACTCTGATAATAGTGCATTGCTTACTGCAGGACTGCAGTGTATAGGCACGTAAAAGACGCTGTCTAATGTCTGTTACTTAGTTCGTGTGCTTAAAGTCTTGAGTCCTGTGTGATGTGATCTCCAAGACTATATACTATATAGTTTGTAGACGTAGACGTAGACCAACACCAAACTCACGTACAATTCTCCAATAGATTAACTTTTACTATATTATACACATTAATGTAGCTATATCTATATATGGTATGTCCTACGGTTACAGTCTATAGCGTCACGTAGAATTGAAAGCTTTAGCTATACATACTGTAGTACAAGTATATCCATGCCATCAGTGTCAGAAATGGCTCTTTTTTTCTGATTCTGTTCTCTTTCCCCCCAAGTTTGATAGATTAGATTCTCATTCTCCAACTCGAGCCTTCGACTTCGACTTCGCCTTTTCTGTCCTTGTTTCTCTCTCTCGCTCTCTCACTGAAGCAATGCTGTGGAGAGCACTGTACGTATTAGTACATAATAAAAATATGAAATGCAGTGCATTAGTTAGTGCCATACTGCAATATGCAATGCTAGTTGACTATTGGGATTCGTCCTATGAGCCTTATTAATTTTCTTCCTGGGCTCTGCCTGTGCAGTTCTCTTATTCTTTCTGATCTGACGATGAGATCTCTGGAATATGGTATAGAGTATAGCCGCTTTTTTGACTTTGGTTTGAGTTCCTCCTTTCTACTACAGATATCTGTACTGCTATAGAAGTTCTGTCATTAACTATATGCGTATAATAGTAATGTGTATATTAGTATTATTACATTAGTCTTTATGGAAGGGTACATGTTGTAGTGTATAGACAGATTTATATAGTGTAGCTATATGATAATGATTGAACTTGGGTTTTTCCATTGAGAGTGACGAATGATATGATGTATTATGATTGTCGTTCTCGTTCCCAGTATGTTGTCTGTCCCGTAGCTTATATAGTGGTTGCTACTTTTTGCCTTTTGCTTTGGGAGCTATAGATACATGCATATTAGATAATGATTATATTTGAGAGGTATATTCATTATTGACATACACGATACTAACTATACTGACTTGACTACCCTTGGAACCGCTAACCAAAATATTCCATAATTTTCCTCATCGCATCATAGCATAGTCATCATACACGAACATATCTGTCCTTTCCTTATTTTTTTGCACGTGTGCTTCATATTTACTTGTCTTTAGTTACATAGTCGGATTAGAAGCTACTTTGGATATTTCATGTTATTACTGTACTTGGTTCATACTAGAAAATAAAAACTCAAACTGAATCCAAATTCAAATGAAAAATGCTGTCAAGTTTTTAACTGCATTTGGCTCTATTGCAGCGGATGATGATGTAGCTTGTGGGCGTCTGTTAAATTGACTTGACTACTTGAATGCAACTTGTATATCACTTCTGTTAAAGCAAAATTGCCGTTCTCTAATTCCCAAACTAAAAGCAAATTTGCAAATTTGCTCATCTATATTTGTGAATGTATTTAAATTGTGTATAATTTTTTTGCGGTGAAATAAGCAGCTATAAGGTATATTTCCTATTGTTTGTGCTGGAAAACCAAATTATACACTATTTGATTCAAAAAATGGAGATAGGCAATTTTGCTTCTTCATAGATGCATTATCTCATATACTATCTATAATAATCATATTTCACTTATCGCCACTTTAAATGACGTTCAGTGCACTACGACTAAATACAACTAATAACATATCCATACATACACAAAACTACGAAAGCCTACTACATACTGTATTAGCTACAGACACACTACGTAAGTACTAAGTACTACACTAAGCTCCTTCGTGTTCACTTCTCTTCATTTTTAAATTACAAGTGGAATTAAAAGCTGTTGAAATTTTAAAAAAGTTTGCAAGTTTTTCAAGCATGATGGGGTTTTGGTACTTTAATATGGCTTTTAGGGGAAAAAATCAAAATTTTAATGCTACTTTACTAATGTCATAATATGTAGCAGGTACCATAAGTTTAGGGAGCAACGTAGTACGTAAGTACATACGTACCAAATTATAGCAGCATATTCGACTTCGATTTGGCATTTGACAATGACCATTAAAACTTCAAGGTTAAAGTTTTGAAGTTTTTTGAAAAAAATGTGTATAGTGTATACGTTATGGACCATTAGGCAGTTTGAGATTTAGAGGCTGAGAATTTCAGTGTGAACAACTTGCAACGTGGAGTAATTATTATCCCGTACCTGTCAAGATCTTCACTCTTCAATATTCCCGTACATGTGTGCCTTATTATTCGCTCAGGGGTGAGTCGAGCGTTCGCTTCGAAATTCCGTCAATGCATTCTTTAACGATTTTAATAATAATAAAATGTTTTTAACAGTTTTAAATTCATTTAATCTCTGCTAAACAAATAACTTCTGGAGAACACTAATAGCAGTAAAACAGCTCATAATTTTATTATAATTTATCTATAGTTAATTTAATCGACCCAGGGCGAGAGCATAGGTACTGATTTACTGATATCTGTTATAGTAGGTGCCTAATTGAGGATATGTTACACCGAATTCATTAATAAACACAGCTTTGTAAAGGGGGCAAAAAATAATATTTAATTATCATTGGTTCGAATTGTAGCTTTGTGTGGCTTTGCAATATATAGTAATTTGTAAAATTATATATCTAGTGCACTGTGGCTTCGATACATAGTGTTTTTAAGTCTTGTTGCTATTAGGATTGAAATAGGTTTTTAGTTAAGAGTTTCGCCTATATTTTTCAGTCCATACTTAAATTATAATTAGATGCACGAGAAATTAGAAAACTGCTCTTATACGCAATTAAATTTCTCCAGCTTTAATTCCGTTTCTATTTCCAGTTCCAGCGTAGAGGTTAGTTTTAGTAGTGGGAAATCATTAGTGTATATATACATAGTATTTAAAAGCCAAACTAGAGGAGCAGCACCGACTCTACGAGGAGCTGTTAGCACGGACAAAAACACTAGAGGAGTCTGTCACCAACCTTACGACCACTAACACCTTTCTGGAGAATGAACTGGCCAAATGCAAAAAGCAAATTGAGAGAATCTCCAATGACGCCAGACAATACAACATACTTATCAAAGGAATAGCTGAGTCAGGCACGGAATCAAAGGACAATCTCAACCAGGCAGTAATCAAATTAATACATACCGAACTTAAGATAAAAGCGGACGTTGAAGGAATAAGACGTCTCGGGCCGTATGAAGAAGGAAAGAGCCGTACCATCCTAGTCACCTTTCTAAAAAGGCAAGACAGAACAGCAGTCCTTAAGGCCAAGCAACAGCTCAAAGGCAGAAGCGGAGGCCCAATATTTATAAATGCAGACCTACCTCCGGAATTAAGTAAAAAGAGATTTGAGGAAAGAGAGAATAAGAGACTGAGGAAGACGGAAATGGACACAAACAATGGACAAACAGCATAGGAACTCGGCAGGCACATACAACACCATGTAAAAACTGTAAATACAATCTTATACTGGAACATAAACGGGATAAATAACTGTACAAACGAAAAAGCAAATACTGTTTTAAAACTTGACGTGGATATCTTCTGTTTATCTGAAACTTGGACTAGCGTAATAACTGACGGCTTGGAAAAAACTTTCTACGAATTTAAATTAAATGTTATCCCAGCGGTAGGAGAAAGAGGAAGAAAGAGTGGGGGAATGATTATCGGCATACAAAACAGAATAAATAAACAATGCAAAATTATCCATGCTGACAGATTCAAAATCCTTATAGAAGTTTTACTAAATGGCACAAAAGTTATACTCTGTTTTACTTACATACCGCCCACACCACAGTATGACGAACAACTGGACAATCTCATGGAAGAAATGATAGCCACAAACAATTTTAAATACGTCCTCATGGGTGACTTTAACAGCAGAGTAGGAAAATTCCAAAATCCAACTAATAACCCACTAATCTTTAACCAGATACGACACACAACTGACGGTGGTGTAAACAAACGGGGCAAGAAACTGATTGATTTTATTCTAACCAATCAGCTAGCAATTCTTAACGGCAGAAGTACATCTGACAGATTCGGAAAACCAACCTACATAGGACAAAACGGACACAGCCTGATTGACCTATGCATTAGCAGCAGCAATGCCATCGACGAGTTTAATGACTTCAAAGTAATTGAGAGTATCGAATCCGACCACCTTCCTATACTGTTAAGTGCTCAGAAAAATAACCAGAATGTACAACAAATCGTGATTGAACCAAGTAACAATATAAGATGGTGCAAGGACAAAGCCTTGACCTTCCAACAAAATCTAAGCATGAACAGCACAGAGCTTGACTTCAGCAATTGCAGCTACTCTCAACTACACAAGCTAATACAACAGACTGCAAAACAAACAGAAATGGCCCCAAAACGTAACAATAACAGACAAAACTTTGGTCCAAAATGGTTCGACAAGGAATGCAGTGAAGCTAAAAGAAAAACACTTTCGTGGCTCCATAAATATAGAGAAACCAAATGCTCAGATTGCCTTGACACGGACAGTCTAGACCGCTTTCTACAAGCCAAGAAAACATACCGAAGTCTTTGCTGTGACAAAAAGAAAACTTTCTACAGTAAAATCCAAGAAGAAATCCATCACAGCAAGGACTCGGCAGGGTATTGGAAAGCCATCAATATTTTCAGAGACAAAAAGTACAGTTTTAGAACAAATCATATTGCAAAGGAGACTTGGGACGCACACTTTAGATCTGTTTTTGAAAGTGTTAGCGAAAACGAAGTAGAAGTTGTCGACCAAGAAAAGGAAGTCACTGCAACTGAGTCCCTTGTACTCGACGGAGAGATAACCATAACGGAGTTGATAAGAGCCACCAGCAAACTAGCGAATAACAAATCTCCAGGGGCGGATGGCATACCTAACGAGGTATGGAAAACTCTAGACAGTACTTGTTATGATTACTTACTTCAAATTCTCAATAAAGCCTTACACGAACGGATACCAGAAGAATGGGGAGAAATCATAACAGCACCAATCTACAAGAAAGGTGACGACTGCCTTCCTAGTAATTACAGGCCCATCGCCCTTATCAACACCATAACCAAGCTCTACACTTGCATCATGTCGAACAGACTCAACTCTCACTGCTCTATAAACAACATCATATCAGAAAATCAGGCAGCGTACAGGAAAGGAAGAAGTTGCACAGATCACCTATTTGCTCTTTATACATGCATTCTTAAGCAGCTGAATAGACCAGCGCTGCAAAAGAAAGGCAAGCTCTTTGCTCTTTTTGTAGATCTCAGCCAAGCTTTCGATTCAATTAAAAGAAACAAGCTATGGATCAGGCTAAGAGAAGCGGGACTAAGTGAACAGTTTGTAACAAACATCAAAGAGCTGTATGACCAGGCAAAAACCAAGGTTCGCTGTAAGGATGGCTTCACTGACATGATCAAAGTGATGGGCGGTGTGCTGCAAGGAGAAACTCTGTCTCCAACTCTTTTCAGCATATACATTGACAAAATTACTGAGATTCTCCGAAACAGTGGAATTCAAGGAATACAAATGTTTACAATCGAACTACTTATTCTGCTCTATGCTGACGACATAATACTACTTGCCTCAAATGAATTGGATCTACAAAGACAGATCAACACGCTTAGTAATTTTTTCAAAGAGAATGACTTAAACGTCAACTTAGGCAAGACTAAAGTCATGATCTTTAGGAAAGGAAATAAACTACGCAACTCAATAAGATTTTACTGGGAGAGAGAGCCACTAGAAATAGTAAATAAATACGTCTACTTAGGAGTCCCTTTCACCCACAGTGGAATCTTTAATGAAGCCAAAACGCACTTCTTTAACAAGGCTAAGGCGGCTCAGTCAAAGCTTTTCGAGCTCTTTTATCGCGCCAAAATAAAGGACGTAAAAATACACCTCAAACTCTTTCAATCGCTAGTCAGCTCGGTACTTATGTACGCAGCACCAATATGGGGCCTTCGCTACTGCGAAGATTTCGAAACTTTCCAGACCGCATTTCTCCGACGGCTCACAGGCACTACCAACTCAACTCCTGGATTTTTTCTTCGATTGGAAACAGGAGCACAAAACATCAAGCTAATATTATTTAAGTCGTTGATTAAGTTTCTACTGAAGACACTAAATGCAAAAGAAGACAGCATTATCTCAAACTGCTACCAAGAATCGCTGAAGCTTAAAGCCTCAGATACCCGATATAACTGGATACTTCAAATCAAGAAGCTTTTGGCGGACGCATCACTTGAAGAAGTCTTTGAAAATCTAAACGGGGAATATCTCACAAAACACAGAAATGAAATCATCGAGAAATACCGACTAAGCTGCATTAACAATGACGTCCTCAGAATGCAGAACTGCAATGCAATGAAATTCTATACCTCTATAAAGACCCACGCACTAAAATCAGACTACTTTGAAATGAACATAAAATGGAACATGGCAAAGTTTGTACTAAACCTGAGAACTGGCCTTCCTAGAATAGTACTTAGGGGGAAAGCAACCAATCTAAACGGCATGAACAAGATATGGAAACGAGATGGTACTGACTGTGATCTATGTGGCAAAGATGTGGAAGATGCTTTTCATATAATGCTTGACTGTCCGCATTACAAACCACCCCGGACAAAGTTCCTCATGAAGCTATCCACCAGCAGACCGACGAAGGAGAACCTCATCTCAGCAATCTTCAGAAGCTACCCTGACGCAGAGGGCTTTCAGCAACTCTTTAATTTCTGGGATGAAGCTCTACGAATCCGAAAATTCTACCTAAGCTGCATCGAAGGAACATAACTCAACAACCATAACACTTATCACATAACACATTATTTATCTATCTATTATTTTATTGCATTATTGCTTTATTACTTATAGAAATGAAATATATGCTCTGTAAACTCAATATTACTTGAAACTATAATGACATGATTACTATACGAAACGCAGTTTTTACCATTTATTTTTACAGCACAACTAATAAACCAACACAAGAAACCTTTACTTATAATATATTTAAATTACCAAGGATCATTTGATCTTTGATCAAATTGTAAATAACCACTTTGTAAAAACTTAACAATGTTGTATGGGCTGACGCCAAATCGACTTAATGAATAAATTATTATTATTATATTACATAGTATTTAACTGAATTTTACGGCCTCCTACAATAATCCATGACCACCGTCTATATCTATATTCAAATGTAAATACAGGTGTAGTTGAGCATACTGAACATAACATAACTGCCTAGGTATATGTTACTGCATTCAAATTCAAGGTTCAAAATTCGAAATAAAACTACCCTATCTGTATTACAGTTAGGTAGTACCTACACATTTTATTTTAATTCTGGAATGGACGGACCTCCCCAGAGTATAATGATAAAATGGAACAGGAGGACAGGAAAATGAGCCAAAACGTATATAAAATTGAAAAAATCGTTGATTATATCGTTGTGCGAAATATAATTACACGTAAACTGGTATAATACACTTAATACACCACAGAGATATATATATGAAATTTTTTTTGAAAAACCGTGATTGGTTAATTTTTTTAAATGAGATTATATTCGTTATTTACGTGTACTTCTCTACTAGATACGCTGCTGTGTCGCATGCTAAAGGGCAATGTTCAACGCAAGCAATTTTTTAAAATAGTCAAAACTTTATTTTTTGATAAAACGGGATAAGGCCATTAATTGTAATTATGCAAAACGGGGCAAGTCCACCTAAAACATGCAATTCTGATTTAACTTTGGCTTTGAATGTTTTTGTGGTTTGTAGATGGCAATTCCTGTGCGTAACATTTTTTTAATTTTATGAATGAAAAATTTTACAAGTTAGAAAAAGTTTGGTTTCACTCAATAATGCGATTAAAATTTTATTTCACGGAATTTTTAATTCATATTAAGTTATTGATTTTTTTTCAAAACGGCTTAAGTACACAAAATTTTGATTTTTGAATATTTTCTAAAAAGTTCAAAAATCATTCTAGAATTAAGCCACTACTTGTCGTCAGGTACAGTAATACATAATATGTATGTGGAAAAATATGAAGCTTAAAACAATCATCCAGTCACATTTTATTTGAAATTCTTCCTTCTTGTACTTGCTTTCATGGACTTATCCCGATTTGCCGAAAAACTCTTCACAGAATATATTCACACATGCACAGGTAAAGTGCGTACACTGCGACCGTGAGCAAGACCGTGTGACTATAAAATGAATGGCCATCCAAATGACATATGTTAGGGAAGTTTCGTGTCCCGTGTCACGAGAGGTGGGGGTAGTTGTTGCTGTATTTTGGCGGTATACAGAGTATAGCCACACCGACCCACGTCTGACTGACGTCTCCATAATCTAGGCATTTAGGTACATCGACATGTATACGGAGTCTAGTCCCCGGAATTAAACCTAACAACAGAATTAAAGTATATCACGCAAAGTTTATTGATTAGTAATAATTAAGTGTGCTTGTTCCTGGTTCTATAGTTCTGGACCTGGTTAATTATTTAAGCAAATCTCAGTTGCGTGGCAGAAATAGGTAGGCTCAAGTTCACTCTCAAGTTTACATTTTAACGTTTAATTATTTATTCTTATATATTTTGGATAATTTTTACTCCAAGACCAAAAGGCTCAATAAAATTGCCATCTATTCCCGCTCCCGTTAAAAATTTAAGCGTTGATAATTGTGCAAATTGCAAATTGAGTTTTCGCCCGTAAAAAAGAGATAATAATAGAATTAAGAAATAATTAGAACTCCAGGTATACATTTGGGATGCACCAAGAGTTTAATTACTAGACAAACTCTCTGAGTTCTTTCAAAGCTTTATTATGGAATTTGGATAGACTCGTTTAACTTTTGAGATTTGAGATGCTTGCGTGCTCTGATGCAGTGCTCCGCTTCGCTATTTGCTACACACACTTTAAACATCGCATCGCATGCATTCAATTGATAAGGAGAAACAGGATTGTTGAGCGCAACAGTCATCTCGTCGTCATATACTACTGACTGCGGCACACACTGACTGGACGGACTGACAGACCGACTGACTGATTAACTATGTATAGGGAGAATCATAGACACGGACACATCAAAGCATAAATATGAACATGACATGACATGGCATGGCATGGTCAGTTATATTACAGTGTTGTTGTATTATTACGTTACAGATTCGGGTTTGTCATGCATCCTTCCAACACCACGGCACATCAGCAACTTGCATAATAATATTATGCACATTCTAATTTAATGTCTGTCTCTACAGCTTTATCTGTAAAGAAGATGTTGTTTTCACATAAAATATATTTATACAGCCTTTTAAGATTCTGCGGATGTTCCCTGTTTTATTATTAAATCAATGACAACTTCGTCGCCGCTATACTGCGAAATGAATACATTTTATTAAGATGAACTTGTAATTTATAAAATAAATAGTTGCATTTTGCATTATAAAAGAAAATCACAGGTATAGCGCGCTGCCTAAATGAAACTACCAAGTGTGAACGATGAAAATATTAATCTTCCATTTTTTTCACTGTTCATAAAGGAAACTTTTAGTTCCCTGTGTTGCATTTAAAAAATAAGGCTAGAAATTGCTTAAACTTTCTTATTTTGCGTCCAACTACAACGAGATAAAAACAAAAAATATTTTCAAATTAAGACGAATTTTTCAAAGTTTTGGAGACATTTAGTAGTAGTTTTTAGGAATGAGGAATGTAATATTGAATGAGGCTTTTTCTTCTTATTTATTTCAAAACCTGCGGATTTCGGATGTACTTGCGACTAAAATTATGGATAGGTGTATATTACTGTGTAGCAGTTTCAACTTCAACGACACCATAATATGCAAATTACTTTCAATCAATTATCGATTCCGATTCTGCAGTATTTTGCAGAAGGAAATGTATAGAAAATAATTAGTCAAATCGGCCTATAAGGGACTCCACGGGACGGGCGAAATCTGCCCCTCATAGCCGGATTCCCTTTTAACGGTAGAAGGAATTTCCTCTATAACCGGACACAAGACTTAATTTGGATGTACGTATTTGAAATTTTTAGTTAAAACATGGTACAGTTATACAGCTTCGTTCATTAGATACAAATTATTTGGATTATTTAAAAAAGTCCGTTGGTGTTTGCTCCTTTTCTTTATTAGTTTTGCTCTGACGAACACGCCAGATTATGTTGTGTTATAAAATTTTGCGTCGTCAGTATTAACTTGCACTACAAAATATTGTTGTCTGCGCCATTTCTGAAACTTTCACAGAAATTAAAATTCACACAGGTCTATCCTTTTCAGTATAAAATGTTGCTGACAGTCTGTTCCGCTGTCACTTCCTCCTCAGAAGCTGTTTTCTATAGATGCAATAACAAAATTGTCGGTGCCTCTACTGCAGAAGCTTCCGTCGTCAAAGCTGTCACAGCCATGTGTCTGCGATGTTTTCAATTTCTGACCTAATTATTATTATTTATTTTTAAACCAACCCTTACAAGTGTTCTAAAGTTCCAAACAATGGTGTAATATTTGTCTCGTTACTTACATCGGTTCCCTTGAATCCGGATACTTTTAACATTGCATGCGTAGCTGGTAAACGAAATAAATTACATTTATCCCTTTAAGCATGATTTCCCTTTAATCCTGTACCTTACAAGCGGATTTAACTAAATCTTTTGGATAACAGATTTTTGACAAAATATTGCAGATTTCAAAGGTTTGATTTATTCAGCAGAATTCCTTTTATTTATGGGAGTGTGTAAATAATTAAATGGATGAAATATAGTCATACGTTCATAATTGGTGTAGGTCGTAGCCGTAGTCGTAGTCGTAGGTGTAGTGTAAAATTGATATTATTGTAAATCACGTTGCCGAAGTTCCCGTGTTCCGCAGTAAATTACCTTGTTGCTTCTCTGTCGGTAATTGAAATAGATGAACCTTGGTCAGACCATGACCAGACCATAGTAGACCCAGACCCTTTTGCCTTCATCTTTTTTTACAGTATATGTGCATGTCAAGATATTATTTGGAACCGAAGATGTACATAAGAGATTGAATTTGACGTTTGAACTTGTGTTGCCTGCTGTTGGTTGATGTTGTTGTGCTTTTTCTCTTATGCTTTTATTTACTTTACGGAGTCCGTGTTCATACAGTTTTCACTTTCGTTTTCATAGGTTGCGTTTGGTTTTCGTTTTCGATAAGATAGACCAAAGTCATGACAAAAGCCTTGCTCCAACACGTGTAATATTTCTGGCCTGACCAATTTGGCTTTGGCTGGAGCTGGAACTGGGAAGTCAAAGCTGCCACACTGCATGCATGCTGAGCTGCGTTCTTCAGCATTCAGCAGGTCTTTCCTACACAACAGAACTGAAAAATGGAAAGAGTGTGTGATGACACAAATGTAACAGCTCACGCACATATACCCTTATGAAAAAATAAAAACGAGGTTGATGAGGTGTAAATTGAGTGCATTGCTTTGGTTCAGACTTTGGGCTAACGTGAACTTTTCATGACATGACTGATTGTAGGTGTAAAGTTCCTTCACTTCTCGGTTCCTATGTATCTTAAACACACTAAATTCTACCATTGACCTACTGTCTGTGTGTATAGGCAGCACAGACAGTGAGTTTTGACTTGGAATTGGTCTTGGTTGGGTGGAGGAAATGAGCAATAAAATGGTTGCATTTTAAAAAGATGTAACCTTTACATGCGAAGGCTATTCCGCTCTTTCGTTTTCATTATGCATGGTAATAACAATATAATATTCACATTATACATAATATATTCTCTTGTGTAAAGTAGACACGACTATGTGTGTGGTTTAAGCAAAGCATACAACACAATACCGTGTTGGTTGCCGTGAAGTTCTCATGAAAGAAAGATGCAAAATATGCTTTCTACTAATGTGTGCAAAATATTGCATTTGCATATTTTGAAATAGCGCACAAATAACTGTCTCAAGGAGATGCGTTGTATTAGAAGTGTGACTGCGCTGGTGGGATTAATAAATTGTCAGCAGTCAACATAGCTCAATAGCAACAAGAGCAGCAACACTTCGCTCATAATAATAATAACAGTAATAATACTTTGTCAGTGGTATTACACCACACCAGACTACTGGCACTGCCATATTTATATACGTGTTTGCTTGACTCAAGAATAAATGTAAAAGCAACAGCCTAACACACTTGCACATAATAATATGGTTTAGAATTTCATGAATCCTGATCCAACAACAACTTATTTACTATGTCCGAGAAGACAGTTTGTAGTTTGTCGCCTGTAGTGAATGACTTTCTAACATGAAATCCTGTCTGTCTCTTTGCACTCAACGGAAACTCAATAATATCAAATAACAAATAAGCAAAACCAAACAAATCAAAGCCTAATACTTTAAAATGATATCTTGCTTGTAATATTGGTGCACCTGTGCAAATACAGCCCATCGGCACATTAAACGTAACTTTATCCTTTGACAAGAAATACTTGCTTTAGATAATGCACCTACAGTTAATAATAGCCATGAAAATATTACCAATATTCTCACTTTAATTATTGATACAGTCCGGTGCGATCGCAATTTTAATGTTTAGCAATAAGATGCACATTCAAATATTAGATATGAGCGTAGTGGATCAGACTACGGGTATCGCAGATTTTAAGATTTTAAATTGTACAATTTATTAATTTTTCACACCACTTAATCACACTTAATCGAACCACTTAATTCATTGATAAATGATCAGGAGAAATCAGCAATCTCAAAATTAAAAAAAATATTTCGAATTAAATTGAAACTTTACGAGAACGAGACGTTTAACTTTCCTCTTCTGCTCCCTTCCATGTCCGCCTTGATACTAAATCTAACAAAGGAAAACCCTGCCTTTTATTTCCTGCAAACACCCAGCATGCATTCATACACACAATTTTCCTGAAATAAGTTCGACGTATTCCCCTCTTATCGTGTAATGCACGCAACGACGGTATCAAAAATACGAAAATCAAACCTATAACAGTTAAAGTATTAAATTTAAATGATGACTTTCAATATTTAGGGGTTAATACTACTAATAGAATTACAATAAATAACGCAAATTTTAAAAGACGAAGCTGGATCAAAAATGGAAAATGCATTTTCCGCTTAACACTGTGGCTTCAATTGCCAACTCCTTGAGCCACATAAATTTTTACTTGTTAAATCGAAATTACATGTATTGCAAACCGACAGCCATACAATAAGTTGGTACTTAATAATAATCAGTATTAAATTTTATGATTTTGAAAATTCACACATAAAGAAAATAAGTAGGTACCTAAATAGTATAAAATTCAACATAAAGATGGCCTTCAATCGACACTCGCTGACTCTGCATCTGGTTCCAACAAATGAGTGAATGCAAGGGTTAGTAATTATAATTATATAATTTTGTATAAGGGAGAAACATACTGCTCTGCTGACGTTGAATCTAAACCAAACACCTCAAATGAACAAATTGTAATAATAATAAATAATAAATAACCTATATTATTCGTAATGATTTTAAAATGCTACGAATATTAATCGAACTACCTACGAATCTTCAAATTTTCCTATAGCTAATTTTGGACTTCTGTGTAATTACTGTACGTGGATTTCAGTACATATTTTGTCCATCTCATTATTTGCTTATTGTTCCTGATTTGGTGTTTCAGATGCCACGTTTAATTGATCTATCAATAAGTCTAGGTGTGTTGTGTCTTCTAATGTCTTAAATAAATAAGCTACACCAATTTTCTAGGAACCCCAGTCTACCAATACTTTCAAAAGTTTGACTAGCTAGAAGAAAACAGTGAGTCATTTACTAAATGCTACATATGGAATTAGTTTTGTAATATTTACTAATTTACACATATTCTAGTTACGTGTTCTCAGAAAGTACCTGGATGTCTACCTGTAGAACTTACCCAACTTACTTTTAACTTCACAACTCCCCATTACACACCACCAAAAACCAATTAAGTTATACCTATTTAAATACTTGACAAAAAATGTTGTATAATAAAACCTCTACTTACTATTAGTATCAACGAAAATATCAGTGCGCAGGAAAAATCTTACACGCAGAAATGACTCAAATAAATGAAAATTTCACTATTAGGCAATCAACATTTTCCAACTCACTCCATGTTATTATTGATACTGGTTAATAGCACTTAAACAAATTGTTACAGTAATAATTTAAGCGTAAACGTTCAAGCGTTTCCATCCAAAATACTGTTTGCTTTTTGATACTACAATTATATGACTGCATCGCAATGCAACATTATAGTGCATTAGTAGTATAAATGAACTGTATGCACTCGCAATCAAATCGCAACGTCTTTCTTTCGTCTTTCGCTGTCATAATTTCTGGAGACTTCAGGCGGGGCGAACTTGGGGTAAGTAGGTGTTGTTTTGTTAATCTAACCAGCATGCGTGTTGTTAGTACTCATCTTTTTTTAAAGGGAACTGCGCAAAGTGGACAAGCTCGTAGAAATTAACTCTTTTAAATTAAAATAAGTCCATACCATTGACGTCAATATAAATTTAGTACGTATTTAATATCACTTACTAAAAATAAAAAAGAAAGAAAGAAGTTATATTCCAGTCGGTAGAAATAATCATTTGCAGTATTTGTATATACACATCCTTATAGCGACATATACGTGAAAATTGATTAAATATACTGTTTTCTACTTTCAAACTTACTTGTGAATCTCGCCATTTATCGTCAATTCTATGCATAATATATCGTCGGTGAAGAAGCAAATCCGCATCTTTTCATTATTTTTAAAAATCAAATCTGTAACTTCCAAAAATGTTTAAAAGTAAAACCGCATCTTTTGAAATTTGGCGCGTAACTGTGTATAAACGGCACAATTTGCGACCGAATTATTTCAGGGTTGACGTACACTTTGGTGAATTAATCGATTCTATCTAGATACCTGTTTCTGTAAACATTTTTGGAAGGATACGGATTTGTTTTTTTTTAATTGGGAAGATGCGGAATTGCTTCTTCACCGACGATCTGCTTACAATCAACTATAATAGTTCTTAAACTTGACCTTAATAACTCTTGATTTGAGAGTACAAGCAACTAACTAGGAGTTGAGAGGCAAAAAGGGAGATGGGAAGCGCTTATTTAAAAATAAAACTTGCCTATACTATTTTTTATCCATCCCCATAGAATCAAATGTACCTGTACATAATAATATATAATTATATAGAGTTGTATAGTGATTAGTATTGTAATCGTTTTCGTTTCGTCTTGGTAAGTATTGTAACAGTTTGAATATGGTTGGGGTATAGAAGCATATCGTGGGCGAAGTATCAAATCCGCTTCCTTCCAATTTTGATTTAAATAAGCGTTTTTGTTGACCAATTCATAATTACATGCATATGAAAAGTGCAAATTGCTCTAATTGCATCAAATCCTAAAACGCAAAACGTTCTAACTACATGGATTTTAAAACTGCAAATGGTTCTAACTACATAATTTAAAAAAATCAAAATCCACTAAATACATGATGTTAGTCAAAAAACCGTTCTAACGACATGATTTCAAATTCAATTTGTTCTAGCTACATAGGATTAAAATGCAAACTAATCTAACCAGTGACCAGGTACATGATTTAAAAACATACAAAATGTTATAACTACATTGTATTAAGTTGCAAACTAATCTAATTACATAATTTTAAAAAGTGCAAAACATTCTAACTACGTGATTCAAGAGCGCAATTTGCTCTAACTACATGGTTTTAAAAAGTTCAAAATGTTCTAACTACATGATTTTGAGTGGCAAACTGTTCTAACTAGGTGATTTTAAAAAGTGCAATATGTTTAATTGCATGTTTTTAAAATTTTAAACTATTTTAGTTACAAAATATGACAAATGCAAAATGATCTAAATACAACGTTTAAGAAGTGCAAAAAGCTATAACTACGTGTAATACTCAAAACCACGTAATAAGAACATTTTGCACTTTTCGAATCTATTTATTTATATTAGTGTGAAACTTGCTATTTTTTTTTTTACTTTCTTAACTAAGACACATCTAGCTAATACATCTATTAGAATCATGTAGTTAAACCATTTCGCAATTTGTTTATTATGTAGTTAGATAATTTTTCAACTTAAAACCATGTAGTTAAATTAATTTTCAACATAAAACCATACAGTTAGAACAGTTTGTTACTAACATCATGTAACTGTTATTTAGATTTTATTTTTTTCTCTGGATTTTGATTTTTTTAATATTATGAAGTTAGAACCTTTGGCAGCTTTAAAATCCATGTTGTTAGAACGTTTTGCGTTTTATATATGATATGATGCAATTAAAACATTTTGCACTTTTTAAAATTATGTAGTTAGATTAGTTTGCAGCTTCATACAATGTAGTTATAAAATTTTGCAACTTAATACAATGTAGTTATAACACTTTGTAAGTTTTTAAATCATGTACCTGGTTAGATTAGTTTGCATTTTAATCCTATGTAGTTAGAACAAATTGCATTTGAAATCATGTCGTTAGAACGGTTTGTGACTAACATCATGTATTTAGTGGATTTTGATTTTTTTAAATTATGTAGTTAGAACCATTTGCAGTTTTAAAATCCATGTAGTTAGAACGTTTTGCGTTTTAGGATTTGATGCAATTAGAGCAATTTGCACTTTTCATATGCATGTAATTATGAATTGGTCAACAAAAACGCTTATTTAAATGTAAATTGGAAGTAAGCGGATTTGTTTTTAAGGTAAAATGGAAGGAAGCGGATTTGGTTCCAGGGAAAAGTGGAAGGAAGCGGATTTGATACTTCGCCCACGATATATTGAAGTTTGTGCTCTATAGAGTATATATATTGTTTCCTTTTATAGATAAAATAGAAAATAATCATACACAAAATACAATATTCCTGAAAGACTGGAGTAAACGTAGAAATGCTGGTGATGGTGAGCGGCCTTTGTAATATGTGGTGTGCAATACGATACGATATATAGGAATAGGACACGATAGGGATGTTATAAATAAAAATATCCGTATACATGTCGTTTTCGTACACGGACGCGACGTGATCAGGATACGATATGATGCGATGGGATAGAATACCTGAAACTTGGATTTGGATTCCAGTTCTTCACGATAATACGAGAGTAGTAATAGCAATAGAAATAAACAAGGCTCACAACCACAATTCAGACTTGAGATGATGATGGGGCTGACCAGAACTAGAATTGACGTTGCCGACAGGACTGACTGAGGACGATCAAACTAAACACCAACAGGGAAGACTTTTGGGTTTTGAGTTTCATTTGTCGTTTCCTTTTTGGGGTACGAAATTTTCGATTTTACACGGCAGACAATGGGGCTGGGACTGGGATATGGCAATGGAAAATCCAGAGTCAAAAGCGGCAATTCAAAATGGTCTCCAGTCAGCAGAGATTCAGAAAGAGATGGTAAGATGCTCTTTCTTTTTTCTTTGTTTAGAGACTTGGAGAGCAGTTCATCTCTCAAGATGTAATGTACCTACTTTAACTTTTAAGGAAAAAAAGCTCTATCACGATTCCTTCTCAGAGAGCAGTAAGTTGGCAAGTGGTATATAGCCAAAGAACAGGCCTGGCTTTTCTTTCCTCGTTTGAAACTTTTAGGCTGGAGATACTACTCTCAGAATACTCTGATAAAGTGCATGGCTTGCTGCAGGACTGCTGTGCATAGACAAAAGTAAAAGACGCTGTCTAATGGCTGTTACTTACGTTCAACGTTAGTTCGTGTGCTTCGTCTTGAGTCCTGGGATGTGATCTCCGAGACTATATACCATCCAATTAAGCTGAAAAGAAACTCCGGCAAGGTGTCCAAACCCTCCCTTTTGTACTAGGTATCATGGACAAAAATTGTTTGGACACCTTTCACGAGTTTCTCTTAAACTTAATGTTAGAGTAGTTTGTAGACCTAGACCAACACCAAGCCAAAGCCAAAAACAACTCACGTACAATTCCCCAATAGATTATAACTTTTACTATATTATACATACATTAATGTAGCTATATCTATATATGGTGTGTCCGTACAGTTACATATAGAAGGCTGGAAGACTTTAACTAATACTGTACAAGTATATCCATGCCATCAGTGTCAAAGTCAGAAATGGCTCTTATTCTGTTCTCTTCCCACCAAGTTTGATAGATTTTTCTGTCCTTGTATCTCTCTCACTCTCTCACTGAAGCAATGCAATGGGGAGCACTGTACATACCTACATAATAATAAAATGAAATACAGTGCATTAGTTAGTGCTATACTGCAATATGCAATGCTAGTTGACTATTGGGATTCGTCCTGTGAGCCTTATTAATTTTCTTCCTGGGCTCTGCCTGTGCAGTTCTCTTACTCTGTCTGATCTCTGGAATATGGTATAGAGTATAGCCGCTTTTTTTACTTTGATTTGAGTTCCTCCTTTCTACTACAGATATCTACTGTTATATATGTAAGTTCTGCTATTAACTATATGCGTATAATAATAATGTGTATATTAGTATTATTACTTTGGTCATTATGGAAGGGAATTGTGCATGTTATAGTGTATAGACAGATTTATATTGAGTAGCTATACGATAATGATTGAACTTGGGTTTTCCCATTTAGAGTGACGAATGATATGATGTATTAATAATATATAATATCATAATTTAATATTATGATTGTCCTTCTCGTCCCCAGTTTGTTGTCTGTCCCGTAGCCTATATAGTGGTTGGTACTTTTTGCTATAGTAGCTATAGATATATGCATATTAGATTATGATTATATTTGAGGTATAGTATATTCATTATTGACAAACACGATGATCACTACTGACTTCACTAGTGTACCTCTTGGATCCGCTATCCAATATTCCATAATTTTCTTCATCGCATCATACATGATCATACCTGTCCTTGCCTCATGTCTTGATACTTGTGATTCATGTGTACTTGTCTTGCTGTGCTTAATCTAGTTACATATTTGAATTAGAAGCTTCTTTGGATATAATTAACGTTATTATACTAACGTACTTGCTTTATACTAAAATATAAAAGCTGAATCTAACAATCCTAACGAAATGCAGACAATATAGTCTTTATGTTGCTGAGCAGATTTCGAAGTAAATATTGATTTTTTGTATTTTGAGAGCCTGCGTTTTAGTGCCATCTCACTATGGTTAATTTGGAGATCCAACGCGAATCACTATAAACTTAAATTTAAAAAATGTAAACATATGAAAATCAAAAATTAACTCTTTTGAGTACATTCATATATTATACATGCTCACAAAGTAATTGCTGCACCCCCACCTTAGTAATATTAACACCTTTAAATGAGCTAATGTGTGAAAACTTAACATGTATTAGTAAAGAACACAAGATTAACCTAAATTATAACGATAACAAATTATGTAAATAGGTAGAAATTATCGTGTGCTCACAAGGGAAGACGTTTCCATGTTAATTAAATGACAGTGCATGGAAGGGTATTCACATGTACAACTTATGAACATACTCTATCGCACCATGAAAAAAATAATGTCTTCAACATTTCATTTCCCCGACTGTGGCAAAAACGGGCAGATAATGTCTACTGATTCCAGTCCATAATTTTTCATTATTTTTAATGACACTAAAATGTCAACGTAGAACCGTTGGGATTAATTGCAAAATTTTAATAGTCACTTAACGGGCTTAATTTGAGTCGAAGATCCAATATAGTGTACCTAAGTGCATCTGCGGCAACCAACATTATTTTTTAATGTAGAATTTGAAATGTGCGTACCTAATTGAATGGCTTAGTGTGCGATAGGTAGCATGGGATTTGGCATATATTTGAAGGTTGTATTTTATTATATTGAAACATTTGAAAATAATTAAAGTCGTAAAAAGTATTTGCATAGGATTTTATGAGGGGGTTAGTTGAATGAAATAATACGTTTTTGTCTCGTGGTCTACAATGCGATGGGTTGATTGGGCTTGTGAAGTGGGAGCAAGTTGTAGTTCGGGAAAACTCACAGCCAGAAATGAAATGTTTCCGAGATTTGGATTAAAATAAAGTAAAATTTTTAAAGGGAACTTAAATTAGTTTCAGTGGTCTGATACAGTCGAATTAATTGTTGCAAAGTTAAAGGAGAGAATGAATTGAATTAAGCTTTTTATAATTAAGTATGAAAATGAATCCCTTTGAGACAACTCACTTGGTTGTCAGCCAAGACATTTATTGTGCATCGCCATTGTCAGTGGGTTGTGCATGCAATTTAGTGCATTTGATTTAGGGTCAGACTTTTTTCAAATCAAATTCTACGAGCATTTTCAGTATTTTTTTTCAGCCTATTTACACGACAATAATTTAACTGTATTTGGCTCTATGACACTGGATGATCATGTGGCTGATGCGCCACTTTTAAACTGACTTAACTACTTCAATTCTTGTATAATATAAAATTTTCATACAGTGGAATCGCGATATAACGTAACCATAAAGTACAACATACCGAAATATCCGGAGTACGTTATGTGACAATTGCACTGTATACTATACATGTGATAATCATATTTAACTTATCGCCACTTTAAACCAATTACGTTCAGTGTTCAACAACTAAACGACTATAACAGATCCATACATACATTCTACGAAAGCATATCGTCTGTGAAGAACCAAAATAACCTATTTCCGATTTAAACTAGAAATAAAGTGAGCTATGCTATAAAAACAATAAGAAAAATGCGTAAAATATTAATTAAGTTTTTGAAAGGTGTAAAATATTCCATTTGCATATTTTTGAAAAGTTCAAAATGCTCTATTTACATGTTTTTGAAAATTGTAAAATGTTCTATTTACATGTTTGTGAAAAGTATAAAATGTTCTATTTACATGCTTTCAAGATGTATTTCAATATTGTTTTAGATAGTGGATATTGTTTTTAGCTAAAAATGGATATGGGTCATTTTTGAACTTCACAGACGATATATTGTATTAGCTACAGATACGTTACGCACTATGCTACACGCTCCTTCAATTGTTCACTTCTCTTCTTTTTAAAATTGAAAGTGGAATTAAAAGCTGTTGAAATTTTAAAAAGGTTTACAATTTTTTCAAGCATGATGGGGTTTTGGGACATTAATATGGCTTTTTGACCATTAAAACTTCAAGGTTAAAGTATTGAAGTTTTTTGAAAAAAAAAATTGTATACGTTATGGACCATTAGTTAGTTAGAGATTTAGAGGCTGGGAATTTCAGTGTGAACAACTTGCAACGTGGAGTAACTATTATTATCTCGTACCTTTCAAACTCTTCTTTCTTCAATATTCCCGTCCATGTTTCGTGCCCGCCGAGGGAGCCACAGAAAGCCGCGTAAAAGAGTCGTTACTGCGGCTATGTGTGGTGCCATCCGCGGGTCGCGGGTACGATTTATTCTTTTGTGGTGCACTCTACTGTTACAGGCTTCATTGCGGCCAACTGATACATGTAATAGTGAGTACCTAATTGAGAAAAAGTTACAGGGAAACCATTAGTGCACACAACTTTGTAAAGGAGGCAAAAGGCTATTTATTTATTATTGGTTGGCGTTAGCTGTGTGTGGCTTTGCAATATGTAGTAATTTGTATAATTATATACCTAGTACACTGTGACTTCGCTCTGTAGTGTTTTTAAGCCTTGTTACTAACAGGATTGAATTTGGTTTTTGGTTAAGAGTTTCGTCTATATTTCTCAGTGCCTATATGAGTATAAGTAAATGCACGAGAAATTAGAAAATTGCCTTTATACACAATTAAATTTCTTCAGTTTCAATTCCATTTCTATTTCCAGTTCCAGCCTAGAAAATGGTTAGTTAGTGGGAAAGCATTATAATGCATACTATATTTAATTGAATTTTACGACCTCTTTCAATGTCCATGTCCACCGTCTATATCCAAAAAGCTAATGTACGTTATAGGGAAGTATACCATATAGCCGCCTATAATATACTGCATTCAAGAGTTCGACTTCGAAATTCGAAATAAAACTGCCCTATCTGTATTACAATTACCTACATATTCGATTTTAATTCTGGAATGGACAGACCTCCCCAGAGTATAATGATAAAATGGGGCAGGATCATGAGTCAAAAAGTGTATAAAATTGAATACACATAATGACATATATACGTATACACATATATAAGGAAAGTAATCGCTGATTAACATTGTGCGATGTATAATTATACGTAAATGGTATAATACTTAATACACGAGGTATATATACATAGAGTATTATGTATATATAGCATATATGAAGAGTTTTTTGGCAAAACGCGACAAGTCCACTTTTTTCAAAAATAGTTCGTTAAATGTTATATTTGCGTTATGTGTGATATGCTCCTGCTACTGATAAGCCACCACTTGCAATAATTGTACTTCGCTAGGTGAAGTATATAATAATAATAATTTATTCATTGAGTCGATTTGGCCTCAGCCCATACAACATTGAGGTGCAGTATATGTATATAAATCTAATCGTCAAAACAATTTCTCACATTTTATTTGAAAGTTGTTCTGGTAAAATTTGATTTGATGGACTTATCTTGCTTTACCAGAAAACTCTTCATATATAAAATATAAATGACATAAGGTATAAAGCGCCCACATCGATGCCGAGACCAAGACCGTGTGACTATAAAATGAATGACCATCCAAATGACATGCTAAGGAAGTTTCGTGTCCCGTGTCACGAGAGGTGGGGGTAGTTGTTGCCGTATGAAAGCGGTATACAGAGTTCGACGTATGACGTCTGCATAGTCTACATCGACGTAGACACGGAGCCTAGCCGCCGGGATTAAACATAACAACAGAATCAAAGTATATCACGCAAGATTCCTGATTAGTAATAATTAAGGGTGCTGGTTCTAGTTCGGGGCCTGGTTAATTATTTAAGCAAATCTCAGTTGCGTGGCAGAAATAGGTAGGCTCAAGTTCACTCTCAAGTTTACATTTTAACGTTTAATTATTTATTCTTATACATTTTGGATAATTTTTACTCAAAGACCAAAAGGCCCAATAAAATTGCGAGGACCATAATAATATATTCTCGCTCCCGTTAAAAATTTAAGGTTGATGATATTAGCGCAAATTACAAATTGAGTTTTCGCCCGTAAACGAGAGATAATAATAGAATTATGAAATAATTAGAACTGTAGGTATACATTTGGGATGCACCAAGAGTTTAATTATTAGACAAACTCTCTGCGTTCTTTCAAAGCTTTATTATGGAATTTGGATGGACTCGTTTAACTTTTGAGATTCTTGCGTGCTCTGATGCAGTGCTCCGCTTCGCTATTTGCTACACACACTTTAAACATCGCATCGCATGCATTCAATTGATAAGGAGAAACAGGAGCGTTGAGCGCAAGTCATCTCGTCGTCACACTACTGACTGCGGCATCACAGGCTGACTGGTCGGACCGACTGACTGACTGATAGTGAGAATCATAGACACGGAGACATCAAAGCATAAATATGGACATGACATGACATGGCATGGTCAGTTATATTACAGTGTTGTTTTATTATTATGTTACAGATTCGGGATTGTCATGCATCCGTCCCAACATCACGGCACATCAACAAGTTACATAATATTATGCGCATTCTAATTTAGCGTCTTGCTCGACAGTTTTAAAGAGGATGCAGTTCTCACATAAAATATATTTATGGAGCTTTTTAACTTTCTTACTGTACTCTATTTCATTATTGCTAAATCAATGCCAATTTCCTTGCCGTTAAACTGCATGTAAAATGAATTTATTTGTATTAACTTTATACAAGCATAAAATACACATTATTTAAAGTAAACGATAATAAAGTAGGATATGCATTCAAAAACAATGATTTCCCCCATTCTTCGCTTTTAAAAAACGAGAAAGTTTGGTTACACCTGAGCTGCATTTTTTAAAATACAGCTGATAAGCATTTTGTTTTTTGCGCCCAACGAGAACAAGTTTTGGATACATTTTTTTAGAATTAGTAGTTAGAATTGTAATTCTAATTTTTTAATTTTTTAAAAGGCCTGTCACCTAGATGCACTTGAGGCTAATTTCGATATATGCTACTGCATAACAGTTTCAACTTCAAGGACGCCGTGCAAATTACTTTCAATCAATTATTGCTTCCAGTATTTTGCAGAACAAAATATAATATAGGAAAAGTGAAAATAAATATTGCAGATTTCAAAACTTTTGACTCGTTCATCAGAATTCATTTTATCTGGCTATTTTTAGGACTTTGTGAATTTTGAATTCAATGCATGAAATATATTACGCATGGCATACGTTCATAATTGGTGTAAGTCGTAGCCGTAGTCGTAGGTATAGTGTAAAAT
The DNA here is from genome assembly GCA_949802685.1 of Dicyrtomina minuta. Taxonomy (NCBI): domain Eukaryota; kingdom Metazoa; phylum Arthropoda; class Collembola; order Symphypleona; family Dicyrtomidae; genus Dicyrtomina; species Dicyrtomina minuta. The sequence goes on from OX461810.1 coordinate 60,915,693, forward strand.
TGATATTATTGTAAATCACATTGCCGAAGTTCCCGTGTTCCGCAGTAAATTACCTTGTTGCTTCTCTGTCGGTAATTGAAATAGATGAACCTTGGTCAGACCATGACCAGACCATAGTAGACCCAGACCCTTTTGCCTTCATCTTTTTTTACAGTATATGTGCATGTCAAGATATTATTTGGAACCGAAGATGTACATAAGAGATTGAATTTGACGTTTGAACTTGTGTTGCCTGCTGTTGGTTGATGTTGTTGTGCTTTTTCTCTTATGCTTTTATTTACTTTACGGAGTCCGTGTTCATACAGTTTTCACTTTCGTTTTCATAGGTTGCGTTTGGTTTTCGTTTTCGATAAGATAGACCAAAGTCATGACAAACCTTACTCCAACACGTGTAATATTTCTGGCCTGACCAATTTGGCTTTGGCTGGAGCTGGAACTGGGAAGTCAAAGCTGCCACACTGCATGCATGCTGAGCTGCGTTCTTCAGCATTCAGCAGGTCTTTCCTACACAACAGAACTGAAAAATAGAAAGAGTGTGTGATGACACAAATGTAACAGCTCACGCACATATACCCTTATGAAAAAATAAAAACGAGGTTGATGAGGTGTAAATTGAGTGCATTGCTTTGGTTCAGACTTTGGGCTAACGTGAACTTTTCATGACATGACTGATTGTAGGTGTAAAGTTCCTTCACTTCTCGGTTCCTATGTATCTTAAACACACTAAATTCTCCCATTATGCTACTGTCTGTGTGTATAGGCAGCACAGACAGTGAGTTTTGACTTGGAATTGGTCTTGGTTGGGTGGAGGAAATGAGCAATAAAATGGTTGCATTTTAAAAAGATGTACCTTTACATGCGAAGGCTATTCCGCTCTTTCGTTTTCATTATGCATGGTAATAACAAATAATATTCACATTATACATAATATATTCTCTTGTGTAAAGTAGACACGACTATGTGTGTGGTTTAAGCAAAGCATACAACACAATACCGTGTTGGTTGCCGTGAAGTTCTCATGAAAGAAAGATGCAAAATATGCTATCTACTAATGTGTGCAAAATATTGCATTTGCATATTTTGAAATAGCGCACAAATAATAATTGTCTCAATAAGATTCTACGTTCTTCGAGGAACTGTTGGTAGGAGATATAACATCCTGCACCTTCAAATGTTGTTCTTAAATTCAAAGGAAAAAATAACGCGAGTGAGTGACTGTTGATCAAGGACCGCGTGCCTAGGCTTCATTGCGATTTGTGTGTGTGGTTTATCGCTTCGGTTTTGAATTAGTACCTAGTTTGGGATTGCGGGAAAGAACCCGTTATTTGCCGCGTGTTTGTGTATGTCTATGGAGCGGAGTAGACTAATTTTGAATAATGTTGAATGTCGATGCAGGCTGGACTCCTTGTTCTGGTGTTGTTTAAATGTTTAAATAGTCAAATATAATGGTAAGTTATGTTCGTGCAACGTTGGAGGGAATAATACATTGTCAGCACTAGTCAGCAGTCAACATAGCTCAATAGCAACAAGAGCAGCAAGCCAGCAACACGTCGCTCATAATAATAATAATACTGTGTCAGTGGTATTACGAATATTACCATACCAGATTACTGACACTGCCATATTTATATACGTGTTTGCTTAACTCAAGAATAAATGTAACAGCAACAGCCTAACACACTTGCACATAATAATATCGTTTAGAGTTTCACGAATCCTGATCCATAAACAACTTAATTACTATGTCCGAGAAGACAGTTTGTCGCCTGTAGTGAATCCCTTTCTAACGTGAAATCCTGTCTGTCTCATTTCACTCAACAGAAACTCAAAAGCAAATAACAAATAAGCAAAACCACTCCAATAAAAAAACAAATCAAAGCCTACAAATGCCGCCTTGTTTGTATTATTGGTTTTCATTAATCCACTACACCAAAGCAAACTTCAGTAATTATATAATCTTGTACTCGCGGGGAGAAAATAACAAGCGCGACGAGTCCGTAAAAATAATCGTACACACGTTTACAAGGAATGAACGATAACATGTTTATTTAAATCTCCAGAATCCAGAATGTTAGTGCACTGTTGATGTCAAATCTAATGCAAACCCCCAAAATTGCAAGTAATAATAGTAACCTGTTATTTCGTAATTTAAAAATGCTCAAATTGAAATGTTAAAAATAATAGATAAAATCTTGAAAACTTAATAGCTATTGGTTATTGTATTTTAGTTATCTTTTTAACAATCTCGCCATCAGCAATGTAATGGTCAAGATCGAGACTGAGTAGACCAACAATTACCAAGCAATGACAACTGCCAACTTCGAATCTTAAATTTTTCCTAGCAAATTTTGTAATTCTGGTAGCATTATGCTACGTAATTACTGTGTTCTTTGTTGATCTTACGACAGTACATATTTTGTCCGTCTCATTATTTGTTTCTTGTTTCTGGTTTGATGTTTCAGATGTCACGCTTAGTTGATCCATCAATAAGCCTGGCCTATGTGTGTTGTGTATTCTTATGTCTTAAATAAATAAACACCAATTTTCTAGGAACCCCAGTCTATCAATATTTTGAGTTGTATGTCTGGCTGGACGAACACAATGAATCATTTTTCTGAATACTATACATATTGCATTTTCATAATATTTACTAATAATATAAACATATTCTAGCTATGTGTTCTCAGAAAGTGCCTCTACGTCTATGTACAAGTAGAACTTACCCAACTTACTTTTAATTCCACAACTCACCATTACACACCACCAAAAACCTATTAAGTTACCTTGTTACCTATTCAAATACTTGACAAAGTTGTCTAAAATCAGTTCACAGGGAAAATCTCATATCTTCAGCTCATATGATTCAATGACTCAGAAGCAGGAAAATTTTGCAATTCAGCAATCAACATATTCCAATTCACTACATGTTATTATAGATAATAGTTGAAAGGACTGACAAGTTCACTTAAGGGAGCCTATATTTCACATGCTCCATTAAGGGAAGTCCGTTAAACGGTTAACAGGGATTCCGGCTACAAGGAACAGATTTGGTCGGTCCAGCGGAGTCCCTTATAAGTGAACCCTTCAAAGTACTTGTTGCTTTTGATACTGTAATTATATGATTGCACCTCAATGCAATTTTATGGTGCATAGTATGAATGAACTGCATGCACTGGCAATCAAAGAGAAATTTTCGACTTTCGCTGCCATAACCCAGTCAAGATTCTATTTTTTAAGTTATAATGATATGATACTGAGCTCACTGTGATATGATGTCCGCAATAAAGCGTCAAAAAGTTCTTAAAATGATCTCACATATATGTACTTCCCACGGCTGTGAGGTAAATATGATGGATTTATAAGAAGCACTGCCATCCAAATCTTGGTGAATGAAATTATTGAGAGTAACAAAAAGAGCTCACTAGTCAGTTTTAGCCAATTGCATTACTGTGATATTAAAAAATCCTCATTTTAATATATCGTCGGTGAAGGGTTCAATCCGCTTCCTTTCATCGATATTCTTAAGAAAGGAGCGGTTTTGCTTTTAGAGAAAATAGGAAGGACGCGGTTTTGTTTCTACCGAAGAATGGAAGGAAACGGATTTGATCCTTCACCGACGATATAACCTTTTAAGAACTTCTGAGGTATTCATGATCTCATTACGATATTGAAATGTTGACTAGGCAAATTTTGATTAATTGGTCATTGGTGTTGTCTGGCATGGGTGTTGTTAGTACACTTTATTTTGAAAAGAACTGCACAAGCTTGCAATAATCAGTTCTTCATTTTATCATACATAAAATTTACACATTGGAGCTGTAAAGTAATAGCCATGTGCAGGGGTATTTTTACCCCATAGGCCAGAGGATTAAATTTATTGCTCCTTGAGTTAAATTAAATTAAATCGGATTTAAAAGTAATATATCTCCTAAGTTACATGCAATAGACTATACTTCATCCACATTTGATATTCTACTTTCTGTCAGGAACTTCCCTTGTCAGGGTGTATGTGGTGTTCAGAGAAGTAAACTTAAGCTCGTTTATTTACATGTATATGCAAATGTCCTAGGTTATGGGTAGCAAATGTCCTAGGTTGGGTTTTGGGTAGCAAATGTCCGGGTAGCAATTGTCCGGGTAGCAAATGTCCGGGTAGCAATTGTCCGGGTAGCAAATGTCCGGGTAGCAATTGTCAGGGTAGCAAATGTCCGGGTAGCAAATGTCCTACAACCAGTCGGCAGTCGGTCTCGGTGTCGGTATCGATCCTCAATACTATGGTCCGTATATTCTATAATAGTACGCCCCGCGTACTATCCAAATTTGGACCTCTCAGACCCGCGTACTATTACAGACCCGCGCCGCTTGCTAAATAAAATGTACAAATTCCCAGTTTATGAACATTATTTTCTCCAGCTTTAACCTTACAAACAACAAGATTATCAAAACGTATATTTTATTTCCAAATGGATTTTAGCAAAACCAGTTAAATACTTTAATCAAAAATTTAATGACGTTATAAATTTAACTTTTATCCTTACTGCCCACCGGCGTACTAAAACAGACCCGCGTACTATTACAGACCCGCGCACTATTCAAACTTAGACCTCTCAGACCCGCGTACTATTAAAGGCCCGCGTATTATTACAGACCAGCGCATTATTATAGAATATACGGTAGGTATATACAATCAACTTGACTGTAAACAAATGAAAACACAAAATGATTCTTGCGGATCTTAAACTTGACCTTTATAAAACTCTTGATCTGGGAGTACAAGCAACTAGCTAGGAGTTAGGAGGCAAGAAGGGAGATGGGAACCGCTTATTTGAAAATAAAACTTGTCTATGCTATTTTATCCATACCCATAAAATAAAAAATACAATAGATAGATGTACCTATACATACATACATAATTATATAGAGCTGTATAGTTATTAGTAACGTAATCGTTTTCGTTTCGTCTCGGTAAGCATTGTAATAGTTTGAAAGTGGATGGGGGACGGAAGTATAAAGTATAGAAGTCTGTGCTCTATCTATAGAGTATATAAGTAGGTAGTTATCGTCTCCTTTTAGAGACATAAAAATATACATAATATATATACAGACAATATTCCTGAAAAAGACTGGAGTACTGGAGTTGGAGTAGGAGTAAAAGAAAAAGAAGTACTGTGGTGAACTGCCTGCCTTCGTACTGTGGTATGCAATACGATACAATATGAATAGGATGCGATAGGGATGTTATAAATATAAATGTCCGTATATATTTCGTTTTCGTAGAGGGACGTGATCAGGATACGATACGATGCGATGCGATAAAATACCTGAAACTTGGATTTGGATTCCAGTTCTTCACGATGATATGAAAGTTGTAATAGCAATAGAAATAAGCAAGACTCACTTTCACAATTCAGACTTGAGATGATAGGGTAGACCTGAACCAGAGTTGCCGTTGCCGAGAGCACTGACTGACGAGCAAACTAAACTAAACAAGGGCTGCCAAGTCAAGTCACATTGACTAGCTGACTAATGACTTGACTTGACTTACAGTACAGGCTATCTTTTGGGGCTTGACTTGACTAGCTCAAGTCTTTTTGTTGGTTGACTTGACTTGTCTAACGCAAGTTTATGAGCAGATGCCTTGAATTGACTGTTCTAGTTTTAAAACCAGTGATTTCGCTTCGCCGGAATGCACAGGCATCTTTTTATACAAACTCAAGTTAAGATTTCACTAGTTTTCAAGTATTTTTAGCTTTCAAGTTCAATTTTTCACTAGTTCAGGTAAAATTACAGCACTATGTATTTAGTGTAATCAAAGAAATACTATTCATATTTATATTACTACCTTTAAATTGAACTGCGACTTTTCCTGCAGAATTATTTGTTCTAAACTTTTGTTTTTTAAGAGTGCGCAATTGTGATCATTGCAATACTATACAAAAAATAACCATATCAATTAAATTGAATAATTTAGCCAATTATTTTAAGGATGATGAAAGCAGTAATTAACAATGTGACTATTTAACTGTCTTACCTTCATTTTTATAGGATGTATTTATATTAGACAACGCGAAAGAATAAGAGTATTTAAAAAAAAATAGTACACCCATACACTGGATGGATTAAGTCGAAAATTAAATCAGAATATGTTATTGACTCTAAAAATTAGTTTACTCCACATATTTGTTGAATGTGATTTGTTTTATTAGAATTTAGCACTTTTACAAAATAAATCGTGCGTTTCTTGCAAGTTTTTTGAAGTTATCAATAAGTGATCAAGCCTCCGTGTGACCCACTTACCCGAATTTATGATTTTGGAAGTCCATTCGACTGACTTTAGTAAATAATATTTTATGAAACTAATAGTCGAGTAATTCGAGTGATATTTTGGCGAAATTCACGTTATAATACATAATATGTACTTTTAGATTGAATAAAACATGATAACTTCAATTTCTCAATGGGAAGAATAAAACTTTTCCAAGGAGTGAGATCACAACTACCCGCCTTTACCATTGTTATCGATATTTTCATGTTTCCGTTTACTTACCTCCGAAACTTCACTTTATTTTTGTCCGCAACTTTTTGACGTATTTGAATGAAATACATGTATTTTGCATACATTAACTGCCACTACACAAAATACCTTTTAGACTACTATATATATAATATATATATAATATTTGTTTTTAACACACATAGTTTCGTTTCGAAAGTACTTCTTCCATGCAGTGATGTGGTACTACCCTACTTGGTAATATTACGAGTACTAGGAGTACAAATATGATAGGTAGGTAAGAAGATCAAATAGATAGAAACGTTGCACATAATATTTCAAAAAAAAAGTTCGTTTTTCAAAAAAGTCAGTATTCAAAATTGGTGAGTTCCTACTCTTACTTGCTTACTAGTACTAGGAGTATCCCTATTAGGGGTGGTTTTACGAAACTTTAATAGTTTTAGTGCTAGTACTATTGCAACATAGCTAAAATATTGGCTAGAGTAGTAGTAGCACTAGTACCCAATTTTTTTGAAAGTTATAAAGTGTATAGATATTTCAACAGTTAAGTTTTGCTACAGTGTAAAGATGTAAAAAAGTGTTTTGCTCAATATTCGACTTTTTCTCGGTATTCTCGAATTTCAATATTCGAGACTTTTTCTTGGTATTCTCGAATTTCAATATTCGAGACTTTTTCTCGTTATTCTCGAATTCAAATTTTCGAGACTTTACCTGGATATTCTATACATATGTACTATCCTCGTATCAGTGTTGTTATCATGTTATACGTATTGTATTGTATTGTATTGTATTTGAAGGGATCGCACACAGTATGATACTGTGTGAAATGCCGCTCAGGCCACTGATAGGCCCATTGCAGACTACCCTTATACTATAACTTTAATTTAGGCCTTACGCAAAACGACCTGTTGCCATGGTATAGGACAACAAGTCTTTCGGTGTAGCCAGTAGTAGTTGATCAGTTGTCAAGATGCATGCACCCAGATAAATGTTTCTGATCATAATGTATCTCGGACACTCCGCCAGAAAGTGACGTGCTGTTTCCTGCTCTAGTCCACAATGTGAACAATGTTATACGTATACGCAGGGTTATTTAAATGCATCATATCACACTACTAGTTTTGTACTCCAATGTTTTGCCCATGATTTAAGAGCGGGGTTCTGAAGTTCTGTTCCATGGTTAGGGCACTCTGCTCCACTCCGTTTGGAACTCACTAGTCAGAAATTTCGGAACTCAAACCACACTCAAACTCGGGAGCTCAAAGATACATAGGAACTGGCGTGGTCTACTCCACTCAAGAGAAGAGTGGAGTGCATCTTTGAGCATTGAGTTTCGCCATCCACTCCTTGATTTTGGACACCTATGGCAGGCGAGATTGTCTTTTTTTCTTTGGTTTTAGAGACTCACAGATCAGCTCATCTCGCAAGATGTAATTTATGTACTTTAACTTAAAGGGGAAAAAAAGGCTCTCACAATTCCTACACAGCAGTATTTTAAGTAGTATATTCTAGCCACAGACAGAGGAGACCATCCCTGGCTGGCTAGTCTTTCCAAGTCTGTGAATCTTTTAGGCTGGAAATACTTGTATGAGATATGAAGCGGGAAATGGTGCCTGTGCATTCAAAAGTGAAGCTGTTCTCCTATTCGTCCTCAAATCCACAGCTGCTCTCCAATCAGGAGCTACCCTCCTTCTGAGATCCACTACCTCCACTCCAGAAACCCAGAGCTGAGCAACAAGAACGCCATTGAACCAGTCGCTCTCAAATAACATACACCTGGGGTATTGACTCTTGAAAATACAAATAGTTAATTGTGATTTATTCTTATTTCTTACTGGTATGATTACCTGCCTTACTCATTACTGACTCTATCAAATAGTTAATTGTGATTTCGTACTGGTGAGTATGATTAATATTTTAAATTCAGATTCAGTGGAACTTTTGAAGTGTAAAAAGTTAAATTCATCTCTCCTGCCTATTATTAATGAGATATCTACCTTTACCTACCAACCTGTGCAACTATGCACTCTTTTTTTCTACCTCTTTTAATGTGCATGGTGTGGCGGCGAGAAATTGGAAAAGGAGTACTACATTCTATTTATGACGTTGGTACTCAAATCTGAAATTTTGAAATTCGTTCATCGTTTACTTTTGTGCAGTTTACAATTTCGGTAGAATTTCTTCATTTTAGCATTTAAATTACTTGTGAGTATATATTAGAGATTGAGCAGAGTTGCAGTTCATAAAGCCCTTAGGCTGCTCTGGCAGTCAAAATTACGATTGGGTACCTACAACCTACTTTTAAATAGTTTGCCTCTTCGCTCATCGTGTTTGTTCGTTGTCTAAAACTCTCTAAAGTTGAAAGTCTGAACTCGGATGTGAATAAATAAATTTGTTAAGTGTCTGTGTATACTTATCCGTTGTGTGATTTAATAACTATCAACTATTAAGTTTAATGCTAAAAATCCTAAGCAGCAGACTAATATAGTTTATGACTCTGTCTCTGTATATGTGTGGGTATACTGACTGAGGGTCGACGTATATGTGTGTTGTCTGACTGTCTGTTGAATTTATCATGGCAATAAAAAATATTTCAAGTTAACAAGTCACAAGTTATTGTGCAAGAGGACGAGAAGTTTTGCGTAAGTTTCTCATTTGTATTCTACAGAAATTTCAAGTAGTTTTGGAAAAGAAGACACGTATAACGTAAGTACTGTGTGTATAACTATGTCAGAATGTATACGATAGCTCTTTTCGTAATCCTAATTCTACGTCCACCTCGTCTATCTGTCTGTATTCCTACCATTTTATATATCTATAATTTAATTTGATATAAAATATAATGCCTTGGTTTGAAGTTTAAAGTTGAACTTTTATAAATTATGACGACGATGACGATTACAATACGATTATCACTATACAAGTTACATGTTAAATTGTTAAATACGCTGCTTCTACCTAAAACATAATTATAATATGTTCAAACTTTAGAGACATCCGTATATAATTATGTCGGTGTCTATGTCTACCTAAAGAAGCTCACTAAACACTATGTAATTATTCGAGTTCGACACTTTTTGGTAGTAGTGCTAGTACTAGTACTAGTACTGTGAGTAGTTTGTTTCATGTATTATGTGTTGGTTGTATTGTGAAGCAGTGGTTATCTGTATTTAGTATAGGTATATAAAGACACAGTTATAGCTATAACATGTAGAAAACAAAAGCCGGATAGTTGCATAGATTAATGGTCCCTCCTTACATACATATACTTATGGAGGTAGGTTTAGGTAGACTATTTAAAAGAGATAGGCTGAGTTGTTCTTGCAGTATTTATAAGGCCACTAAATCATACTAACCTAACCAGAATAATTAATTGTACGTAAGTATAAAGTTGCGAGCTGAGAGGAGTAACAGTAAGTTGTTGAAAGACGTTTTACCTGCCTTGTTGGTACCTGGAAATATATCAAATATAATTCATTTTTCGAAAAAAATCGATTTCAAGAAAGTATAATAATTATTGTGTACTTATATTCCAATTTCCAAGATTCTTTTCCGTGTTAAATATCAACATCAAAGCCAAACCTGTAATTAAGCTCATTATAATAGTTATTAGATATTTAACTCTGAATAATATCCACACACAAAAAAGTTATGTACATGAGGTTAAGCAACCGACCGACAGAAGAATCCAATAGTCAACGTCAATGTGTGCATCGACATCTTTAAGTGCTCATTACACTAATATGTTTTTTTTAATTATTGAGGGTAATAGGTTCATGCATTGAGATAAGAGCACACACAGAACAGATACAGAACAACTAGCTCTGTCGATTTAACTGCGTTTTTTTCCCTTGATCACCTCATCTTTGTTTTCGTTCTTCGTCGCTGTCGTTTTCTTGAGAGTTATATTTTGAACTTTAGACTTTAGAAGGCAGCATTGCTATATTATAAAATGATAATATATGATTATTTATAGAAAATAATATACATATACAGCCGCAACAGTAGGATGAGGCAGTTTGAATTTGCCGCCAAATCTAAAATCCGGCTTTTCGACCGGACACTCACTCATCACTGAGTTTCTACACTAGAAAATCCCCCTAAAAATTGTTGAATGTGGGCTAGATGTCATCAAAATTGTTGCAAATTATGAACCTTTAAATAGGTAGAAATTAATGGGGCAGGTGACGATGAATAGGAATTCTAGGAAATTTTTCTTTTAGTTATTTATACTAAACATATACACAGTTAAACATTTTATAATGTTTATGATTGCAGAGTGGATGAGGAAGAGATTAATTCAAAGTACCCAAGAATGGATGACGAAAATATTCAAGACAAAGAGCGATTTGCCAGGTAAGATGAAATGCAAGGAGGGAGGATATATTAATTGAACGGTCGTATCCCTAAAGACGGAAATGTTTTGTCGAAGTGGGTTTGTTCTATTTTTATGCAGGGAGAACCATTGCGAAATAGAGAGGCGCCGACGAAATAAGATGACCGCCTATATCACTGAATTGTCGGACATGGTTCCAACATGCAGTGCTCTAGCAAGGAAACCCGACAAACTTACTATTTTACGGATGGCTGTTGCTCACATGAAAGCTCTAAGAGGTAGTGTCTATATATTTTGTACAATTAGATTATTGTTCAAATAGATATGACTAATTACTTATATATACTTATTCATATTGTACTTTTTTTTATTTGAATTGGTTTTGGTTTTTTTGTAGTACGTCGCTTTTAATCGATTTTAATATTACATTGCATGTCAATATAATAATAATCTTCATAAGTTATTCCTGCTCCTGGTCATTATTAATGATACATATTATTAAATAATTTATAAAACTTTAGTCTCAGTATATTATTCGTGTGTATCATATTTCTGCTGCTTGTCATTGTAATCATAGTTTTTCATTTAACAAGTTTGGTGGTGATCTGGTGTTAAGTTCATATTGCAACTCAATTCAAATTTATTTCAAGTCTTACATTTTTAGATCTGCCTTAGTTTTTATTTTTTCTCTTTAAATTTTAGAATTATAAGTACAAGTACTAGACTATTACATATAATTAATTGTTATATATGTAATGCAATTAATTATTAGATGTCAGTTATTATTTTAATTATATACTGTGCGCCTACATTTTTTTATAATTATTTAATAATATTATACTCATTATTGAATAATTTGCAAAACTTGGCTTGAAATATCTCTGAGCATGGAAACTTGTTATTTGTACGTTATAATTAAATTCTAAAATATTCATAAATTTAAATTAGTGTTGAATACTTTTTTGAGACCTCATTAGTCACAATAATTTTCGTTATAACTGTGTTTCAGATCAGGATGATAAGAGCATTCACAGATCGAATGATCCTAATTACGCGAGACTAGGTATGTTTTTCACATTTCTTTAGGCTTCATTCTATCCGAAAGTTCAATCCAAGTCTAAAAGAAAAAAAAAGCAAATAGCGTTGAGGAAAACACTTTTGATTTAATTTCGGATTTCAGTGTTTTAAACTTCCTTTTATATCATTATTCAGAAACGTCATCAGTAATCATTAAAATTCAGTAATAAAAACTTTTGATTTTATTTGAGTACTTTAATTTTAATTTAATTATAAAATTCAAGCAGCAGGTTAAAATCTCTAGAATATATAAATTAAAATTATGCATACAATATTGATAAAAAAGTAATTAGTTGTAGTTTTATTGTGTAAGATTATTGACATGACTGTTATAATCATAATTATTCTTAAACTATGCTGTAGGCACAGGAAATACAAGCACCGATGGAACGTACAAACCTTCCTTTTTAACGGATCAAGAATTGAAACACCTGATTCTTGAAGCAGCAGATGGATTCCTGTTTGTTGTGTCCTGCGACTCTGGCCGAATAATCTATGCTTCCGACTCCGTCACCCCTGTTTTAAATCAAGCCCAAACGGACTGGTTTGGCTCTTGTATATTTGACCATTTACATCCTGAAGACGTAGAAAAAGTTAGGGAACAACTGTCTACTCAAGAACCTCAGAATACTGGGCGAATCCTAGACTTGAAGACAGGCACCGTTAAGAAAGAAGGTCATCAATGTAAGACATTTAATTTTAGTGTCACTAAATTTTATTGTCTTAACTTGTAACGCACCTAAATACATTGAATTAAAAATTAATAACGTAAAGCATGCGTTCTACGTGCAGTTAAAAATATGTATGTAATTTACCGAAATGTGTATAAATAATTATAGCGCTGTCGGTGTTTTTGCAGTAATTTTAGAAATTGAAAATTCAGATAGTGAAATTTGTATCTTCCTCAAAAATAACGATAAATATCAACTTAAAGTAATACAATGGAATAAATTATATTTTCATGTGGAAAATATTGGAAAGAGGAATGTGACTGTCACAATGATGATAGTTCTAGCAAAAGTAATTTAATTTGGGATTGTCCTTTATCGATCTGTTTGCAGCATCGATGCGACTCTGCATGGGCTCACGTCGTGGATTCATCTGTCGAATGAAAGTTGGGAATGTACATCATGAATCGATGAATTCTGGACATTTAAATCGACTCCGCCAAAGAAATACATTAGGACCATCCCGTGATGGATTAAATTATGCTGTAGTGCACTGCACCGGTTACATTAAAAATTGGCCACCGTCTGGCGTTGCCATGGATCGTGGAGGAGATGACTCCGACTCTCATCAATCTCATTGCTGTCTAGTTGCCATTGGAAGACTTCAAGTCACATCTGCACCAAATACATCGGATTTAGCCTCATCTCAGTCTGCTGCGGAATTTTTATCAAGACATGCTATAGATGGAAAATTTACTTTTGTTGACCAGAGGGTCATGGGCTTGTTAGGATACACTCCACAAGAATTACTTGGAAAATGTTGTTTTGACTTTTTCCATCCTGAAGATCAGACACATATGAAGGAGAGCTTTGAACAAGGTCAGTCGTCCTCGTCAGTCCAATTAAAATACTCATAATATATTAGACGTCTACTTTTCTGTATTGTACTGTCGTGTGTATCCTTCCCTCGCTTTTTGGACACGCTTTATGATTAGATTAATCTTGCAGTTGCAATTATTATTACATAACAATAACTGCATACATGTCAGGAAACATTTAATTTACTTTATTGTCCTCGAGTATATAAAAATTATACTTTTTAATTTCTCTACAAAATGGACCTTCGTGCGTTCTTTTGCATGGTTCAGGAACATAAACTAACAACTTACATTTTTATTCAATGATTGCAGTTGTCTTACTTCATCTTAATATTTATATTTCTGCGTTACTGTATTTTGCCGTTGTCGTTAGAATAGGTCCTCTTTATTTGTAATCAGTGTGTATAAATAATTGAAAAAATAATGAATTGAAACTGAATTTTAATACACCCTTTCAGTGAAGTAGCCTGGGTGCAAATTACTAATTGGGCGTTTATTGTCTTGGAGTGAGGTCTCATAAAATATTTTGCAGTTTTACTTCCTTAGACTATTCCTATCTTTAAGATTATTATTTAGTAATTTATTAATTTTCTGAATGCATTTTGATAGTCTAGCTTCAAACTTGCATGCTGATTCCATGCTCAAATCAAGTATTGCTGGTTGGTTTTTAAACTATAAAATCAAAATAGAGCATCCAAATGATTCTGAGTCGGATATAATAGAGGTGGTGGGGGAAGGAAAAAAATTTAATAAAATAATAATTTTATTCTAATAAGGAAAAGGAATACGGATTGAATTAAATGAATGCTCTCCCGCGTCCAGTGTTTGTTTACTATTTACTTATGTATGAAGGGATTGCATGTCACTTCACTTTTGTGTGTGTGTCTGATACCGTACAACAACATTAGAGAACAACATGGCATTTAATATTAACAGCAGTAGTGCATGGTGTTGGTCATGTATTTATGTATATCATGTGAATGTCCAAAAAGCTTTTTCCCTCTTCATTCTCTCCTGCCCCAGTCTCATGCCGTGGTCCCTCTATATTATGTATTGTGTTCTTAGGCTATGCCTTGTATGCTACAGAGCAGTAAACACGTTTGGTTTTTGGTAATATAGCGGAAAATCGGGCACATTTTTCTATCACATCGCGTGATTAGATCCTTCTTAACTAGTTATATGCCTTTTAGTAAGGAGTTTACGGTAAATAGTAAATAGTCAAAATGGAAAAAGTAAAGTAAACCTTGTTGTAGAAATGTAGTCAAGTTTATGTGTTTGAGTGTTCAACACAGAACCAGAACACAGACATACTGTCGTCTAGCGTCTGCACAGTCTTACAAATACAATGTCTACAAAAAAAGCACAAAACAAAAGCAAAAGTCAAAAAGTATTATATAGTAAAGTGTACGTACAGGATGCAGGTAAATACAGCAAGCAGTAGTGTATTTATTCGAATATTTGGAGTCTATAATAATAATATGTGACTTTATAAAAGTAGAGTAGAAACTAGACAGAAAGTATTTACATACTAATTAATACATAAATATGTAGGTACACCTACCTAGTTCAGGTTAGGCTTTTAGGCAGGGAATATAAAAACCGAGAGCCGAGTGAACCGTTATCGGGGCCGGGAGTTGGTATTAGATTTGACGTTGGACTTGGACTTGTGAGTCGCATATAGGAACGTTTTTGTACATATATATTTGTATTTTTTGTTGTTGAAGGAGTGGGTAATAAGCTGCACCCGTTTCCTTTTAGCTCCGAATGGGTCCTCTGTTATATCTAATCTATACTTCCTGAAGGTTGACACAACTTTGGTTCCGATTAAAACCCGTTATTTCGAGGAAATTCATAAAATTAAAATCCTATCCATCACATGTCTCTAAAATAAAATGTCTCAAAATGTCTATGTAGGGTATTAAAAGGATGAAAACAAAAAGACTTGACTTCTTGGCTAAGGGAGAGCCTATGTAGACTTTTGCGCCTATTTAATGACCGGGAAGTTTTTCTTTGTGTGAGTTTCTAATAATCCTATCCCAGCCATGCCAGCCAAAGTAAACCAACTCACATGGTTCTCTTAATTTGATAAATATGTAAGTATAGTCCAATAGGTAATGGTAAAGGGAGGCAAAAACGAAGTAAAAACGAATCATGCATATTTACCTGTACCTAAAATAAAAATGAAGTAAAGGTTAAAGCATGTATGTAGGCACATATATGTAGCTACTACTGGCACTGGCACATAGGTATTTTGTATTCTAAATTTGGTTGTTTGGTTTTGATTCTAGGCAGGATTCCCATTAAAATAAATGTCTGATATTGTAATTTATTTTATAATTTATAGTTTTATGATAGACGGCAGACGGCATATTATGTACGACAGACACATGTCGCTATGGGCATATCACCAGGACCTTCCTAGTCCTAGGTACTTACATAGTATCTTTATGAATACATTTTCACATTGTATGATTGTAGGTATACTATGTGGGAGAAACTAGAAAGACTAGAAAAATACCTATTACTTGTGTAGGTCCCTACTTTATCACAGTTGCTTTTGCTCCAATCTGAAACTGAAATGTAATTATATTTAGGAATTGACGCAGGGGATTTTTTGTCCAATTTTGCTTTTCTTGTATTTCTTTCCGGAAAGCTGGAAAGTTGTTCAATGTATAAAAAGTTTACAGTCTCAAAAAAGTTTTTCATTTCCTTGTTTTTGTGCAAGGGCGTAGTTTTGATCTCCAAGTGTACATATTTTGTTATTTGTATCACCGCTACCAGGTTTCCCCTCTCAGATTTACCTAGTATTCGATCTAGCATATTGGAATTTACTTTTCGAATTACACATAATTATTTAGGTATTTAAATTTGAGCTGTAGCCATTATGTATTTATTGAAACTTCAAAAGTTTTGTAGTCAATATTTTTATTTTTTTTTAAACCTAGGGTTTAATATTTATTCCGAGGCATATCCTTGCCATATAGGTATGTGGGATGATCAAATTGCTCAACATGGTTTCAGATTTGAATACAATGCTAGGCATTATAAAATTATGACTGTGAAAGAGATGATGTTTTACCATATTTTCAACTGAAGAATTTTAAATGCAAATTCACATAGGAAATGAGTTCAGGTGTATAATTATTTATAATATATGCGTATTTAATATGAAGCCTCGACTCTCATGGCTAATTAAGAGCTAAGGTTGAGCTAAGGCTAAGGTTGATATGAATTATGTAAATTGGATTGAGGAATTCCTATACCAAAGGTCTCAATGTGTAAGAGAAGCCAACATGACTTCTGATTTTCATGAATTATTTAATGGGACACCTCAAGGTACGAAATTGGCACCTTTATTATTTGTTATACTTATTAACAGGTTACTGGTTAATCTTAATGATAAATACCAAAAATCTGAAATTTGTTCGAAAAACATTTTTAATGGGTTCGTAGATGACATGACCCTTGGAGAAAAGGTCAAGTATCATGATGTTCCTCAAACTCAAAATTATTTAGATGATATTTTCCAGTGGACTGATAACTTAAAAATGAGGCTTAACCCTGATAAATGTTTAGTTATGATCTTTGACCCGTCTAAGACTAAACAATTTAGTAAAGTAAAATTAGAAATTAATGGAGTGGTGCTCCCAATTATCAATAATACTAAACTACTTGGATTAAAAATAAATAATTTAGGAAATTGGAATAATCAAGTTGATAATATTGTTCATCAAACTTTAAAAAAATTGTATATTCTACGAAAACTAAAAAATTGTGGTATGACCCAGCAACAGTTAGTACTAGTCTATAAAACATATATCAGATGTATGCTTGAATATGCATCACCTGTATACAGCCATGGGCTGCCTAAGTACTTAATGGATAAAATCATTAGTGTAGAAAGAAGGTGTCTTGGCATTATTATGAATAGGTATGTTAGTAATAATAATTATAAAATGGTACTTAAAACATTAAAATTGCAAAGTATTAAGGAGAGGTACAATAGCTTATTAGTTGGGTTTGGCAGTAAACTAGTAAAATCAAATAGATATAATAATTGGTTAAAACCTTACATAAGGACTAATACTAGACCAAGTAGAAATAACCTTAAGTTTAAAACTATAAAGTGTAAGACCGAGAGATATCGTAATTCAACGATACCGACATTAGTAAAATTACTCAATGTAAAATGAATATTGTTATACCACAAGTACTTAGTTATAGAATGTGAATGTTGTATGAACTTGTATTTTACTTTAACTTAACTTCTTTTAATCACTGCGCTTGTGTCAAGACGCGTGAACCTCTTCCTCTTTCCTTACTCTTTACCTTTAATATAATTAATGCAAAATTATATTAGACATTACCTATCTAAAAAATGGATTACTGTTTTCAGCATTAACGATGCATACTTGTGTTAATGTTGTGTATGTTATTCCAAATTGGCAAGAATGAATAAAAAACCTATAATAATAATAATAATAATAATAATAATAATTTGATGTAATGTTAGGACTTGGGCTTGGTTTGTTATTTCTATTGTTGATGGTGTTGGGAGTTGGTAGTTTAAATGTAATAGGAATTATTAGAATTCTGGAAAAATTCGATGTTGAAGTCTAGAGATAATTAAAGGCTATTGTGTGTGCAATATTTTCCTAATCGTAATTTTCCTTTTGAAATTTAAATCAGAATCCTATATCATCGAGGGGAGAGAAAAAAGGAAGTAAATTGCATATTTTTCTATTGTTGATTGTTGTTCCATTTGGAAAAGAGGAATATAAATTGAACCCAATTATTTGTTAACAATGTAAAATTCCTGTTTGTATTATTACCAAGTATCTAGGATCGTAATATATAGTATATTATATTATATAATTATTATGAAGTTATTAGACTGTGTATGTAGACATAATATTGTAATTATTACATACACTAAACCTACACATCATATTACATGCGTGAATAATATCGTTAGCATTAAAAATTCAACGTTCTCTCCTCCGTGAATCCCTTTAGTGGTGGACGAAAATAATAATAGTATTACTTGACTGTTGTAGAGGAGTGGCCATTAGTATAATTATTAGATATGCTACATTATTTATTTATACAGTTAATTGTGGACTTGTTTATGACTGTAGCGTTTTTTGCTCGACGATGTCATTATCGTTTGCCACCATCGCCAATCGTCTCATTCTCAAGACATTTATTTTATTTTTGTACTCGTTCGTGCTTTATCACAAAAACGGATTTTTATTTGATGATACAATATAAAAATACTAAAATTAAAATAAAATTAATTTTTAGTAAATGAAAAAATATGTACTACCTATACTACAACTACCTGTACAAAGTATGAATAAGCTATGAAGAATAAGAGTTACAAATAACAGTTGATAGTTTGATCGTCATATTAAGTTTTATGTGTCGTGTAAGTGTGTTTGTACTTATGGTCTTGTAATATGGGTTTGCGTGATGGTGACTTAAGTTGATATTAAATTTTTCCATGGTGTTTTTTTTATATGTACCTATGTACAATTTTTTTCTTTTTGGTTTTATGATTGTAGTGCTGAAGTTGAAAGGGCAGGTGATGTCGGTAATGTATCGTTGCCGAGGAAAAAATCGAGAGTGGGTTTGGTTACGAACATCCGCTTTCGCCTTCCTCAATCCATACACGGACGACGTCGAGTACATCGTCTGCACGAATACATCTGCCAAGTAAGTCGGTCTATAATATTATTATACACTTTTGAATTTCAAATACTTTTGCTTTATATATTTCGTATTAAATTATAAGTATCATAGGTAGGTTCCAAAACTCAAAACCAAATGTTCTTTTTCCTTATATGGAAAAGTGTGTTGCTATGTATAAATATACAACTTTTTTTTTCCTTTACATTATTGCTTAAATATCAAACATTTACATTTACTTAATAGTTTACTTTACTTAATACTTTGGACAGAAACGTCAGGGGATTGAGTTTTGAGTATATTATAGTATGTCATTGTTTCTCAGTATATGCTATATATTCCTGGACATTATTATGATTATTAGCATTGAGAATTGGGAGAACTTTTAGAAACTTATGTATATTTTATAATCTCATCCACATTACTATTAAATACTGTACGAATATTCTTTTTTTTAGTCTGATTATATAGTGATGGGCCTACTGATACAATCCACTTACACAAAGTATTTATTTATTCGTTGTTCGTTGCGTTTGCTTTTCATTCTCATGCCTTTATGTATTTACTGACCGAGCGGAGGCACTGCCTTTCGGTTTGATATTATTATTATTTATTGAACAGAACACGGCTCCTTACTTATTGCCGGTTTGGCTTACACCACACAACTCTATTGATTCTTATCAGGTTATCCTCCCCAACATAAATGCATCGCCTTTATTTCCCACTTTTCCTGTGTTTTTTATACACTTTGTATGCGTACATCAAGATATTCTAGACTTGTGTTTCTTTTTGTTGCTGGATTTAATCCTCATCGGCACATCGCTTTGTATTGTTATGCCTCAGTTAGAACTTGAGGGTGTTCCGTTTTTTATGTGGACTGTTCTTTGGAATTCGAACCGGAACCCGAAATCGAAATATAATTCTTGTTTAGTAAGGAGTAAAGGAAATGAATAATGAATATATAATTATTGTAAGCGAAATATAAATATCGTCAATGAAGAGGCAAAAAGGGCTAAGTATTTATTAGACATAACATGCTTACAGAAATCCAGGAAATATAAATTATTAAGTGCATAATATTTTATTTTTGTTTTTAGCTTATAAGGAGCGTAAAACTTAGTTTCACGTTTTAAACAGCGTAAACCCGTACGATTTTCGGTTATCATACAAGTTTTTAATAATAATTATATGCACATCATTATATTGCCTGTTTCAAAAAAGCGAGTAAGTGATTCTCATAGTTTTTTTTCGTTGCAAAACTCACACATTTTCTCAAATTTTAAATATCATATATAGGAATTTTCCAAAACGTTTTAACTTCTTTTACATTTAAGCATTTCACTTTTCTATAAAAGAAATGTGTATACATGTTTTTCAAATAAATCGACTTCAGTGTATCATATTCACTTCAGATGTATGTACAGTTGCAGTATCTAAACAACGGCATAATACGTATGTGCATACTAGGAGATATACGGTTCTGACCTCCAACAAAAAAGAATCAGAATTATGTATAGTATAAAATCGCGTAAGCCGAAACCGAGACAGATAATGTGCATACTACAATGGATTGGAATTTTGATTTGTAAATCCAGCTTCAATAAGGTCGTTATTATGTTAGTCATGTCACATGTATCTTATCCGATCCTCAGCTTTGCCTTGCTATATGAATTGTGGACATTGAGAGTTGAGAGCACGAAGTAGTAGAGAGGGAGTAGAGTAAAGTAGTTACAAGCTAATAAATTACGAGAACAAGTTTCTGCATGTGGTTAACATTTACAATTCAACTATTCATCATTTACAATTTATTGGAGGGAGAGAGAAGAATATATGAATTTGATTAGAATAGAATTGGGAGTAGGAGAGAGACGACGAGTCACATACTATAAACCGGCACGACTCACTACACACTGAGAACTCAGTAAAGAGAGAATAGAATGGCTCCATTGAATTGCATCCATGGAGTTTTTGAATTGAGTTGACGATGATGAAATGAATGAATGGAATTTATGAAGCTTTTCCTTGTTTGTTGTCAATTTTAGAGCTCTACAGCACACACACGATGGGACGGGTGGTGGGACGGGTGAGAATAATAATCCAGTTGATCATGCCTCAGTAGCTCAGACATTCGGAGCTCAACCAGGACTTGACTACTCCATACAGCGATCACCCCGTGATGCCCTGTACCCTTCTCACTTGGTCTCTTCCCATATTCAAAGTGAGTTCTCCGCGTATTACTTTCCTAAGTTTTCTACACCTTCTATGTACTATGCCCACAATTATAAAGCAGAATATCAACCATATGCCGGCCTATTCATTCCTATCTATCCTCATAAGTATGAATTACATTATTTTCTTTATGCATACTTTCGCATCCAATTAATTGTATAAATAGCGTCACTGGAGTGGCAACACAAGATACTCGTACATTTGGTTTACAAACAAAAGCATAAATTAGATTGTCTACGTTTTGTTTGGTACTGTTTGTACTAAAATTTTCATATATTCTTACAAATTTGTTCTTTAAATGAATGTTTCAGTGATTTGAACAAGCTTATATTTTTATAAGGTAAATCGTCTAATCGTTTCAATTACGTGCTTTTGAAAAGGGTAAAAATGTAAGGAAAGTTTTTTATTTAAGTATGCGTAAATTGCATTTTCAGAACTCATGAATGTGAAATGGTATAAATTACAGGTTTTTAAAATGCAAAAATTTCTCTAATTGTAGGTATTTTCTTAAAATAGAGGAAACCTCGAATTCCAAGTTTTTGATAAGAACAAAATGTTGTAGTAAAATTACAATTAAAAAGCATGCCAAAAGTCATAATCACCTAATTTCAGAACTGAGATTTACTTTACTAGAAAGCAAAAACCGTAGATTTCCATACCTTGTGAATATTATATACCTATATATGCAATGAATATTATTTTTCTTATTTATTTTATAAATTCGCATGGCTGGTATTGTGTCTTCTGGAAAGTAGTGTAGTCTGAAGCAAGAAATGGGAACAAGGAATAGGTACATTATTAAATTTAAATAATAATTATGAACTTGCGTATTGTAATTATGCTACTATTCGTTCTCGTTCAACTTCAACTGCTGAGCAAAGCTGAACTGCTTCATAAAGTCAAGGAAAGGTTTAGTAGGTATTAGTATTTTGGTAGGTAGGTAGGTAGTTTAGTCGTACAGTTCAGCTCACTTGACGTGCTCGTAATTATATAGCTATTGTACATGTTTAGAATATTACAAGGTACGTTGGTCATGGTATTGGACATGGCCGTAGTACTTTATCATATCACATCGTGGCACGATTGTTTTAAGAGAATATTAAGCCAAAATCTAATTTAATAATATATCAGTATAGTCCGCTGTACAGTTTTGAAGAGTGTCCACAAGGGGAGGAGGGTGGTCGTAATAATGATAGTTTTAAAATTGTGTTATTACATATTATGTTTGTACATGTAATAGTTTATTTCCTGCGCTTTTGCGAAAAACTTGAAATAATTATTTGCTGTGTTTATCAGTTGACAGTTTTTTTGTAATTGTATTTTGGGGAAAGAAATCCAAATACATGTAGGTATACAGGCATAGTTATAGATTTTAGAAATGAAAGAAAATATTCGCAGGAAGTCGAAGTGGTGATTGGTAAATGATAGGTACTTTAAGATATTTTATGGCTTCGTATGACTTGACATGTCGAGATAATTGGGGTACATATAGCCAAGATAAATTGCGAACACATGGAAGGAGGATACATAAAAATGTTCACAGTTCAAAGGTATTCATGTATGGAAGCATTTAGCAGAGTTATTTGTGTCAAATAAATTTTCGTTTCTGCAATCCCTTAAACCATAACCTTTTTTACGATAACATTTTTTATTCATGCACACAAATTGGCATTATCTTGTATATTGGAATTGAATACTAATTCCAAAACTTCCTGTACTAGCAAGAAGTAATGAAAAATGTTAGGCTTAAATACAGTAGATACATTTTCATTCCCTACCTTACTTATTTATTGTCTTTTAGTTTAGTAAGTAATTCATATAATAATACATTACGAAATTTTTATTTTGTGTATGTGTAGGTACTCGGGCCGGGAGTGCAAGCAGCTACAGTAATTATGAAGGACAGAGTAGCTCACCCATCAGCTACAGTTCACCCGCACAACCCCCTTCAAATGCAACAGTTTCCACGGAGTCACCTGGTAGCGTTTTGAATAGAATTACAAAAGCCAATACAAGTCCAACTCCTGGGCAAGTGGCTTGGAGTCAAACATCTCAACATATAAGACAAGTGAGTTTTGAAGTGGGTTTTATTTTTAATACATACAAATCTTATGGAAACACAACGGCTGATACTGGAAGTCTATATAGGCATAGGGAACTACAGAAGACTGGTATTGAATTTAATTACATCTAGCCAGTTCAGTGCAGTGCAGTGTTTAAAAATCCATTAATTTATTTATTATGTAGGTACTTTGATACATATCTCAATTCTTAAGCTTTATCCTAGCAATATTATTTTATTTTATCACGCAGTTAATGAGATATGCTATTACTCTAATCACACTTTAATTTATGAGCAAAGCGTCAATGCTACTATAGGGCCAATCAACATAAAATTAATACTAGACAGACATAATAAATGGAACATGAATAATGGGTTGAATAGAGATAATTATCGTGGGATGGGTATCACATATAAAAGGAATAATGAATAAATAATATACAACTCTAGATATACAAGTGCAACCTGAATCCATCTGCCAACTGTAATGTATTTTGTAGGTACTCCAATGTTCATAAGTTAAGAGAACATGAGTGTGCATTGCATCGGGGGGAAATTGTTGGATAAATACCAGTTGAATTTTGCTTCGAGCTATTGTATAATTGTACTTGCTTATCTTAAAGGTGTGTATGCACAAAATGGTTATACCTGTAAGTAAATTATTAACCTTATTACTTACTATTATTATTTAGGTGGGAGTGTTGGCTTTGTAGTTTCTTTACAGTCTGCAATGCATTATAGGCTTAGAATTTTGTAATACTATTATAATTTTGTTTAATGTTCATAAAAGACAGAAAAAGAAGACGTTGTTTAGAGAAAGATTCAACTGATAAGATTATATTTCTGTAGTACTGTAGCATTTTAATGAGTGGAAATGAGGTAGATATTATATCGTATAACTGAAGATAACAAGAACAATCAAATCTGATAGTTAAGAGGCAAAGTTACTTGTGCCTAGATTGCGAGAGAAGAGGAATGGAGGAGAGAGATTTTCTTTTTGAATATAGTGATGCAGCGTGGTGTCAAGTTTTGCTCAAGGCAGATTTAACGTTGACAATAACAATGCATATTGTGGTGATATGATTATATTATATGGCTGATACGAAGTATGAACTCGAACTGATGAATAGTTTAACTTGCTCTGCTGAAGTATATGGAATATGGGCACGTATGTTTCTTGTGCAATCTTAAGAATGAAAAAGTAGGATTGGAAGTGAATTATAGGAGATAGAGTTTACAAAATTGTTTGAAGATAATGATGAGGTTGATTGGTTGATGGATGTTGAGTTGATTTGATGGTTTAAAAAAAAATAATGATACTGTTGTACATGTATGGTGGAGATGAATAATGTTGGTATCTGTTTTGTCGTTTTTTTTTCATGGATCGCCTATAGTCGGGATCAGAAGGCTACCAGCAATACAATCAAATGAGTCCTTCGAGGTCGCCTAGTGGTCCAACATACACACAGTTAAGTGGTGGTTCATCAAGAGCCTCCAGCGGCGTCAGCTCATCCGCACAAAGCAATTCCTACCATCCTCCGCCTGCAACAGCCCCAGGTCATTTTACTTTACTTTAATTTCCCCTTCATTTCTTCTTATTCTATATTCAATTTCGATTTCCGTTTTTTTTTCCTTTTTGATGTTTTGTTTCTGATCTATCCACTGTAATTGTATAGCACCAAGGTAGACTGGATATGCATAAGTACTTAGATACATGCATAACTCTAATTATATTTTTTCTGTACGCTTCGTAATCTTTGAAGTATAACGTTCACCTAAAAATAATTTTGTAAACCTGAAACCTGAACTTGGCTTGCCTTTTCAGGTGTTTCTTTAATTTCAAAATAATGTCGGATTTAAGCTTGTAATATGACGGTTGCGTGCTGTTAGTTTTTTTTTGTATCAAATCTTGTCTTTTAAAATTATATATTGTAAATTAATGCTTTTCTGATTTTCTTGAAGCATGTTTAGCTTGAATCTTGAATAAATTTAAATTTAAAAACAACGGGGTTGAAGAGGGAAATGCGGGCTATATTTTTTACAATTGAAACTGGTGGTACCAAGATACCTACTTTTTTATTTTTAGTTCTTAATTCTTTCGTAATGCTCCGCATTTGGTATATTTTCCGATAAAATTTAAAAGTATTAAAATATTCACTTTTAGTATACGTTTTGTTATTGTGATACATTATTAAATTTGATCTTGATTATCACAGGAATGTGGCAGTGGCAAAATGCTGGAGGTCCCCCAGACGGCGTGACTCCAGGGAGTGCCCCCAATCCAGCAGCAACCTCCACTGGAGCTACGGGTCATCCTCAAGGGAGTGGTGAACTTCAAGATATGCTTCAAATGTTTGATCATCACTCCAACACGGCACCTTTTGAAGATCTAACTGTGTTTAACGCTAACTTTGAGTGAATCCGGGAAGACGTTGCATAGTTTTTAATATTATTTATCTCCGTTTGTTATCTGTTTTTATTTTACTTAGAGAACGTACAACATATTATTAAGAAGCGTCGTATGCAATAGTTACACATTCGTATTAGTAGTATCTCTATGTATCGGTTAGGGATTTCGATTTACTGTCAAAAGTGTCTACAATTTTATAAATGTCTTAGTTTATTCGTTTTTAAATCCTCCGTTACTACGATAGGTACTATAGTACAATTCAACTTAAAGTTAGCTCAGAGTTAGTATTCTTTTAAGTTCATTTTTGAATTGTTTTTTTTATTTGTTGTGTAATATCACACAGGGTTGTTATACAAATCTGGTTACTGATTTATTGGATTTTTTTATGTGATCTTAGTAATATTATATACTTACTGCAACTAACTACAGAAGCTATGTGATGAGGTCCTGACTTAACTGCGGTACTACGTAGTAGATAAAGGAAAGCTGAGTATTTAACAAGTACTAATGATTATACTAAATTATTCATTCTGATTCTCATTGGCTTCAGATTCAGACTCGGATTATCGATGGTATTATGTATTTAGCAGCTTATCCCTCATTATGATACATACGATACAATGCGATAATTCGACCAAGCTGCTGCTTCTAGGATCAATGAATTGAATTGAGATAACACAAAGTGTCTCAATTCCATTTTAATAACTCAATTTTCAAATCCAAAACCAAGCCCAATCTTAAAAACCTGTAAGATAATTCTAAAGGCAAATCTGGTTGCGAGCTTTCTTCTCCCTACTAACTACTAAAATAAAAATGTCAAATAAGGGAAGATTTAGTGAGATTGTAACCATTACATACACGTAATTATTCCATCTACTGATAGAATTAGCATAATTAAGACTACGAATATAAAAGAAGATTAATAAATAGGAATAATTCTGTATTTAATGATTACTATAATAGTTATTATTAATTTTTATATATGTATGTCTTGTGTGCATCAAAAATAAAACATCTCGTCTCGAAATCCCAAATTGCTATACATTTTTTAAAGAGGAGACAAACTAGCAAAAAAAACCGAAACAAGCAGTAAGCTAAACTAAATCAAACTAAATGTCCAAAACTGAAGCACTTTTTGTAGCAGCTACACTTTTTTACCAGAATTTTGAGTATCTATCACTTGATAGCCATCTGAAAATTCTACAATAACTATATCTCACCAACAAAGCTATACTATTTTTTCCTAATTTAGTTGCCAACCGTCGTGCAAAATATTGTAATCCTACGTTGTGGAATAGTTTCAGAGGTTAGATGTAGATCATACATAACATATACGGAACTATAATTTATTTTTCAAAGTTTACCTGTAATATTATGTAGATTACTATTAATTCTACTATAGTTTTCTTATAGTGTTAACTTACATAAGTGCTTTTGCTACAAAACAAAATTACATGGATGATTATAAAAAGTGTATCATAAATAATAAATTACAACTACCAACTAGAATGAGATTCGTTGTATGAAATAAAAAATCATGCAATAATATACATGAGTAGAAATTTTAAATCCAAACAACATACCTTACTACAGTAGTAATAATATCAAACAGGATTATAGAAAAAATTAAAATGCCACAGGACTTTATAATTCTAGAGATTATCAAGAAACTAGTACCAGATTATTCCAATTTAAACCTACGTTGATTATATAATAAAAATGATGTTTAGGCTCACTAGATAATTATAATACAGTTATTTTCTTTTGTAAATTTCCATTGTCAAACCAATACTAAAATTCAATTTCAGTGTACCCTAGTAACTATGTACATTTTGTACGCGAGTATTTTACTGTGCTTGCAATAATATTTAGTTTCGATAATGTAGTCTCGTTTCCGATCTTGTTTCCTCGTTTTATAATTTACAATTTGAGACATGTAAAACCTAGATATTGTAAATTTTTTCTGTAAATTACTTTAAATACAGTAATGATTTATACTTTTAACTACAATTACGAATGACCATAATCATAAGTAACTACAAATTTAATCGAAGGTACTTAATCGTAATTATTACTATCAAAGTACTTAAAACGTGTAGACGACACCTTTCGATTCCGCGTGTATTGAAATGTATTGTATTGTATTGTGGTTTGAGGGTATAATAATAATTATAAAACTAAAAAGCATTGCTACTACATTTACTGAATTTAGATTATTATTCATTCATAAATATGGCTGCATACTGGTAAGTTCCTTACCTTGTACATTAATATAAAAAATTTTAATCAGTTTTATATTTTGACTTTTAATTTTTAATATTTTACATTTTCTTTAAGTACTTAATTACAATATACTTGTGCTATGTATTATATTATAAACAAGAAGGAGAAAAAAAACATACCAAGTTGGATGAAAAAACGATGCTAACTTTAACAGTAATGATGCATCCATATTATATGCAAAACGATGTAAAATAAGTTAAATTTCGTTTATCTTACTTTTAGAACATGCCAGGGAAGAATAAAGAAGCCATGCCTATAAACATGTATATGAAAGCATGAATAACTTTATTAAAATAATTATAAAATTACATGTAGGTATATTTATCTGTATTTAGTATTAAAAAAAAAACGAAATTGAAACTGAACAGAAAGTTTGACCATTTTTTAAATGTGAATTTCGAAATTTGAATGAAGTTCGAGACACATGAGAACTGGATGACATGCTTAATTTTATAGTTGCCAACAATTGAAAACAGAGACCATTATTATTACTATAATTAAGTGTAAACATATAATAAGGAAGAGGAAGAAGTTTGAACTTTATTTAATTAAAGTGTTCAAATATAGTAGATTTTAAAGTTAACTTTATCTCGTTTCGTATCAGCTATACAGTGACCTAGAATGATATGCTTAACAAAACTAACAGTTAAAACTAAAACTATTCAAATTACATAAATAAGGATACTTTCTACATTGTATCGTAACTCTTATTCTTACTCCTAACTAATGATGTATCGTATCAAGCAATTAAAATCTAAAACTATGTGCTGTAAACTGTAAATGGTAAAACTAGTATACTAAATTTATAATTTTATTAAAAATAAAATAACGGGCAAGAATACTACGTTGCCTATTTACTATATGAAGCCATCAATATCAACTAAATATAAACTGCTTAAGTACGTATTATATAATTCTAATAAAAATATAAATGAGTGGATGTATTAAATAGTGCCAGTGAAATGGTGGGTGCATTGTATCAGGGCAGGTTGATGAGATTCACATTTGTGATTGGATTGAGAAATTAACTCTCAATGGACAGCTTTTTTTGTTATTATGAGTGTCAGAATATTATTACCATCGTATTATTTACTGTTTATCCATTTATTTGTTCAAGTTAAAACTGCAAATTCAAATTGTCGAAGCTGGTAACGAGAAACGAAGAGAGCAAGCAGCAGTGGGGTAACTGTATGTTATAAGTATAATATAGTAAAGTCATTAGTCTGTTTCTGTTAGTCTCGATACTCGATTGTCTCATCACAAGTACGTCCAATTCGCATAGTAGTCGTAAAAAAAGCCCTGATTAATCCGCCCAAGGGCGGACGAGTCAACTAATTTAAATCAATTTGGCCAGCTTAAAATCGAAAATAAATCCATGGAATTTGACTACCTAATCAAGTTGTTTTGTGAAATAATCGTAAAAAAGCCAAGTGCAGCAGAGGTCTGGTTCTGGACTTCTGGAGCCTCTCGATTTCGATGACAAGCGGAATGCCTGAGAGTAGATGTTTTTTTTGTAGCAGTTCCTGTTAAACAATTATGATTTTCTACTTTAAGCGATCAATTAATCCATTTTCAAAATAATTCCTGATTAACTACTTGACTTCGGATTAGTTAAAACTTTTAACTTATAACTAAATACATTATGGATGTGCTAATTTCTTTAATCCCTCAGTTTGGTTGCCACTTCGATTGCCGTCGCGCCAATTCGTCAATTCGATTGTTACTGGTCATCATCATTCATCCACGCGCAATCGGTTGTTCGATTCTGGAATGATAACTCAATTTTTTTTATAATCAATAACAATCATTAATCATTGGGTGTTGTTTGATAAGCCACACCCCAAATAATAAGTTATTCCCGGAACTGGAAGTCCTACCCGAGATAGAACAGAAAATTAAGAAAATAGTTTTAAAAAGCTGCTTGACTACTTCCCTATTCCCCGGAGCAGCTTAACTTCAATTAGTTCAGTGTTTATTACTACTCTCGTTTTCTCCTTTAAATATTTAAAATAAATTCTGGGCCTTAATAAAAGAATACTCTTGCCATTAATTATTCAATTTTACTTGTGCTGTCAACTAGAGGTACTGTTGATTAATGTGTATTAGCACATTATAGTGTACACACCTACTTGACTTTTGCCTCTACTTACAAAAACTAAATTTTTTTATTAAAGTGCCCAACTTATAAACACTTCACTCGCTGCTGCTTGTATTTTCAAAATAATCGTTACTCAGATTTAACATGATTTCATTACTGTGACTGTGACGCTCTCACACCGACTCCTAATCTATACAGAGTATCACATAATAGTACTAATAGTAACTAGGAAATGACTACTATATCTGTATTAAGTTATCCGCTACATTATGCAATCAATCATATCAATCATGTTTGTCTTCAATCCACTACTATCCACTTCAGTTCAGTGTCAGTCAGAGTTGTAGTGCCAGCATGGATGGATGTGGATTGGCGATTGTGGACGCAGAATAATTTTGAAACTTGAGTCCACATTATTTACAATTTTTAACGAGAGTTTCCTTTCCAGAATTTAACAGACAAAATATACAGCTAAAATAGGAACTTCATTTTATTGAAGTATCAGTTATTGTTCAAGTTATCATTAATATTATATCATTAGTCATTAAATAAATACTTGAGGACATTCAAAGTTTTCATATCAGAGCTCATTTGCAATTAACAATGACAATTGTACGTCAAGTATACGATGCAACGTATAATGTACTACCATATTGTATAATTACTATGGAGGGCTAATATGTTATGTCGTCATCATCGTCACATATCTCTGAACATTTACATGTCTTCATGAAATTAAAAAATGGATAACGAGCATACGATTTAAAAAAAAGAAAAAGGCAACTACAAATAATTATATACATACTGATAATGCTAAAGTATTATTAAATAATATGTACCATAACTATAATTATTACAATTAATACGGATATACTATCATTAAAAATAACTATAACCTAACTAACCAACAATTATTATTATGATGATGATGATATAGGGAGGGAATACCTAAAAATATATCCTGAAGAGATACTACACATACATATTTGGAAAGAACCTTATATAAATCACGTACATAGTGAAAGTACGTACAAAAAAATACAAAAATGAAACTTATTATAAATGCATAATTAAAATATGAATTGTATAGTGTCTAACGATAAGTCTAAAAACTACAATGTACTATGTAGTTTGCTAAGTAATTGTATATAGCCTACAATTTAAGCTATTACTATTATTGTACTTATACTATAGGAATATTTGATTCTAATTATAATATTATTACTACCTTACTTACCATTACATACAATATACAGCAGATATGCGGAAATAAAAAAAAATTATTAGCAAATACCAAAATGATTTAAATGATTATTCCGTTCAATTTATCACAGAGTTTGCCATTTTGTAATCTCATAATATTTCGAAACGTTCCTTTAATAATGCATTGAACCTCAGAAAACTATTTAACAATAATTCTTATTTATTTTTTGCGCAAACTAGGCAATCAACATTTCCCCTCAAATTTCTAAATTTTTATCAATAAATAACTCCTTGTTTCTAAAAGCCACACCAATATGCCGCTAAAGGACAGTCAACAGTAGTGAGCAATGGCACAATGGAGTTGCAAAAAAGGCAAAAAAAAGTTGGAGTTTATAAATTTAATCGAAATCGATAATCGTGTGACAGGCATTGATATTGATTTTGATTTTGTTGAATGATTTAATTACACAGTTAATTGTACGTTTGGCTAGACTCAGGAACAGCCCACATCATTAAATTGGTATTTCTCAGACCCTCGCCTCGCCTCGACAGTCAAAATCAACTTAGGTAGGTACCTACTTATTGTTAGCAGAAAGTAAAGGATCAAGTATCAACGATAAAACTATATAGACTCGGTGCCATTTTATCAGCTATAAAGGACTCTGCTCCCTTTTCTAATTCCCTTTCTCAACAAACCTGTTGTAGACAGAAAAGAAAAATACTTTATAATTATTACTTATACCTTCAGACATTAGCACCAATTACTGATCTTATCAGCTATATCAGTATCAGCAAGAAGGTACATATTAACATATTACGTAGATACGTATTAGGCCATACAATATAATTCAAGCACGACCATACATAATGTACTGATACGGCATACGGCCAACGTACTTAGGTAGTAGATGTTTGTGTAAAGTTTTTTGTATCTATTTGGAGTCTCTTTGTGGTTCTGCATAATGCCAGGCATTTATTCAGAAAGTATTAAAAATTTAGATATACCCATAGGCATTATACTATAGACATCTGGTCTCGGTTCTCTGGTATATCAGTAGTAGTGATAATTGTCAATTGTGCAATCTGTTTCTGTATTTGTAAAGATTAAGATTATAGAAGAGAAGCCAGACCAGAACTCATAACGAAAACCAACAACTTTACTCCTACTCAATTTTTAATATACTCTGTGTAATAACTCTGTGTACTAATCTCATAAGTTGTTTCTCCGAGAGTCAGTGTCAGTAAACTAAAAATCCATTTAGTAAAAGGATTTTGAAGCAAAAAAAACTACTATGCTACAGCTATAGGAGTAGTAGTAGCATAAATAAATAAAAGGTATGAAAATATTTTAGCACTTTTTTTTTCTCTCTCTCTGTAGAAGACAAGTGTAGTACCTATAAGTATATAGGTATATATAGGTATGTATCTATGTACTAGTATTATCAGTGGTTTCCCTCTGCCTTTTGTTTGTCTTGGCATGACATGGCTTGGCATGGGAATTGTATATGTCTTTTTTCTTTTTAGCCCTTACGATTAGACTTCGGCATGACAGTTCAATTGAATAAATTTGTTCGCTTACAGTCCTCGAACTTCTTGGCAAGTTTTTGCATATCATAATACATAATATCATGTTCTTGTTTGTAAGATACAATAATCAAGTTTGAATTACTCCGCTTCATCATTCATAAATAAAATGTTGATAGTAGATATGAAATAAAATATGTAAAATTTGAGCTATACTTTGGCCTTATAGAGATAGCTACATGTTATTATGCATGATATTATATTACATTACATCTAAATTTGTACGCCTACAAAATATAAGAAAAAAAAATACTAAAAATATAATATGAATATATGAAAATAATTTGAAATTTGAATTTATATAAGGAGATACTTATCCTTGTATACTAGTAGGTAAGTTGGTAAATTACATAGAAAACCGATACACAACGACCGGGCCGACTGACTTTAGTATAGGTATAGGTACATGATGCACGATGATCATGCCCACATTATTACATCGCGTCATTTACTAAAAAAAAATCAAAAAGGTATAGATTTACTGTTTAGGTATCTATAATCATTATCATATTATTCTGTACTCAATTTACACAGGATGTTTAATGTTTGTATTTACACAAACACACTCAAGACTATAGACCCAACTTGTAAGGTTTTTTTTTCATGCAGACAGACAGACACAATATTAGCTTTCGTGTACAATGTAGTATGTATTTCTATTTGAATGGCGACGACGATATTCTTTTCATTATTTCTGGTTTGTTGTCATGCTTTTTGAATCTAGTATTCATAATTTATCAAAATTACGTAATAATTTGACTTTATTAAAAAAATAACTCTGGAATTCTACCAAACAATTTTAATTGACTTGCTTGTTAACGGTTACAAATATACCAGCGCCAGCTGTGTTATCTGTCTATGCACAGTATGTCGTAGCATTATCCACTTGTTCAAAATGGAATAATTTTGTACGTAGGATTTTTTGTTGAAAATTATAAATTTATTTTTCCTGTTCAAAAAATAGTTTTCCTTACAAAAATAATGCAGTTCAGATAGTTTGTATTTGCAGTGTAAACGCAAGCAAGGTTAAACTAGTTTTGTATGTTTAGATATTTTCAAACTATCTCCTATGGTATTTACCTATAGGTATTTAATGCTAATGCATAAATTTGAGTAGCAATTTTGAGCTGTGCTTCTATTTTTCAAAATATTTGAACTCTAATTTTCAACAGTTTTGCAACACCTACTTACAAGACGGCTAGCTTGTCATTTTCCATAGTAGTGGAGCGAGATGGCAATTTATTATTTTGCACTTAAGAAAACAGGTAGATATAGATACATTTTTATTATACAATAAGATGAGGTGTAGCCGTACCGTAGCCAGCAGTCACTGCGCTTTTGCAGTAGTAACAACAAGTTCAATGAAGATATACACATTAAAGATTCAAATTCAATTTATTGAGCGCAGCTGCTGCTGCTGCTAAATATTTAATTCAGGATTATCTTGACATTGCACTGTCTTTGACTGTGTGGCTTTTAACTGTCTAGTGGAGACAGTGACAGTCTACACCTTTCCACGTCTGTCCTGTCCATGTCCTTTGTCTCGTCTTGATTCCATGTTAATTCGATTCCGTTCCTTTTTGGCATTGGTTTTCTTTACCTTTTTATTTACTGTTGAACATGAGCAACCATAACAGAAACAGAACAACTCACGTACAGTACGTGTGTGTGTGTGTGTGTCTGTCTACCTCGCAGCCAATATGAACATTTAATGAGCACCTATAGGTAGGTACATACGCTATATGAACTTGAAGTAAGTACATGTAATTGTAATCGCAATCGCGTAATCATATGCATGACAGGTGTGTTCCTAGTTGTAGAGTTGTAAGTTGTTCCTCGCTTGCTGTGTCAACATTCATTTCATTTCAACTCACTCAATTTCATTCTCATTTCATGTAAGTACCTATCTACTCTCCATTTTCCTTTCCTTTTTACCAGTTGAACATTTTAGAATTTTGTAGCTCAACTCATTATTAAAGTACTCGGAATTTGGTGTTAGAAGCAAATTTACCGTAATAATGCCAGCAGCGCAACACACAGTCGAAAATAATATTGATACATAAAGTATTTTCTAATAACTCAGTGTTTACAGAGCGTGCGGTTCCAAGTTCCAAATTAATCCAGCACGGGTCTGAAACAGATGAGCGGCGGTCAAGCTTTTTAATGAAACGATGAAAAAAAGTGATTTGTCGTTCTTATGTCATGTTTGACATTATGTCTTACCTTAGAGTCATGCCCCATGATTCTAAACTGCCAAATTGTCCAAATTCGATGAATTTTTAGTCAGGTAGGTAGTAGTAGTAGTAGGTAGGTACTAACATCATGTAAATAAACCCGTCTCCCTGTCTGTTTGTCTCTTGTCTCTATACTTACAAGTCTGGCTTTGGTCAGGGCGAAAATATATCGTCTGTGAAGAGTCAAAATGGCCCATATCCAATTTTAGCTAGAATCAAAATGAGCTATGTCATAAAAACAAAATGAGACATGCGTAAAATGTTAATTAAGAGTTTTTGAAAAGTGTAAAATATTCTATTTACATGTTTTTGAAAAGTGTAAAATGTTCTATTTACATGTTTTTGAAAAGTGGAAAATGTTCTATTTCCATGGTTTTTAAAAGCGAAAAATGTTCTATTTACATGTTTTGAAAAGTATGTAAATTGTTCTACTTACATGTTTTTGAAAAGTGGAGAATGTTCTATTCACATATTTTTTAAATGTGTAAAATATTCTATTTAAATGCTTTTAAGACATGTTCAAATATTTTTGTAGATAGTGGATATTGTTTTTAGCTACAAATTTATACGAGTAATTTTGGTTCTTCACAGACGATATAACGAAAGCAATCAGAGTGGAGTCCACCATAACTTCAACCATTTTACTTCAAGTACAAGGTAAAGCCGAAGCTTTATATAAGCAACTTGTAATAATTCTAATTCTCTAATTCATTCCAAACCCAAACCAGAACCAGACCAGAAGACATGCACACACACACACACACACACTCTGACTTTATTTGCAGACACACAGTCCATTCCTGTTCATGTGTCCATTTTTTGTCATGTAAATATCTGAGAGCTATAATTATATTTTTATTGTCAATATTAACTCATACTTTAAACGTGCCCACTGGCCATTCCTTCTCATTCACTAAATGGAAGGCACATTTAATATTATGCATGGAAGCATTAATAGGGAGGTATAATTATGCACAATTCAGTCACTTTAATGCAATTTATATGGACGTGTATCTCAAAACTTGGACTCTCACTCACTAGTCAGCAGAAGACTAATCAGACAGACAGAGATATCATCATGTATTTACTCACTCAAGTGCTTCTCTCTCCATCTCGTCCCTCTCTGTCTCTGTCTTTAATTCTGTACATTTTATATTCTGAGAGCTGGCAATTCCATGCCATGATGGTTCGGTTGGCGTTGGCCTATGGGCTTTTCCTTTTTCCTTTTCGCATGTTGGTGTTGCTTGGAACTTGGAATGGAACTCGACGTCGTCGGCTTTAAGGCTTCAGTGCTTCCCTTCCACTATTATGTAGTATCTCTAGTGCAAATAAAATACATAATAAAATAATAATAATGTGGCCGTCACCGTCATGCAATCCATCTCTTTCTCTGGTTTCTCTGTAGCTCCATGTGATGGCTCAAGCTATAAGTCAACTTGCATATCGTCTGTGAAGAACCAAAATGACCCATATCCATTTGTAGCTAAAAAAATATCAACTATCTACA
Source organism: Dicyrtomina minuta (assembly GCA_949802685.1). NCBI lineage: Eukaryota > Metazoa > Arthropoda > Collembola > Symphypleona > Dicyrtomidae > Dicyrtomina > Dicyrtomina minuta. Next base: position 60,952,461 of record OX461810.1, read on the forward strand.
AAAATATTGAAACATGTCTTGAAAGCATTTAAATAGAATATTTTACGTTTTTCAAAAACATGTAAATAGAAAATTTTACACTTTTCAAACACATGTAAGTGAAACATTTTGAAGTTTTTAAAAACATGAAAATAGAACATTTTACACATTTAAAAAACATGTAAATAGAACATTTTACGCGTTTCAAAAAACATGTAAATAAAACATTTTACACTTTTCAAAAACTCTTAATTAACATTTTACGCATGTATCTCATATTGTTTTTATGACATAGCTCATTTTGATTCTAGTTTAAATTGGGTATGGGTCATTTTGGTACTTCACAGACGATATGTATGTATTTTGTTTATTTAGATAAAACTGCTGTGTTGTCCTGTGCTGTGTGGCTATGTGGCTATGGACTTGGACTGGAATGGAAATGGATTATGATGGTTATTATGTTGTCTCTTGAGTTGTGCAAGTTTCAGAGTTGTTGAGCTTAAAATGCTACTAAAATATTACATATACGCATGTTCTAAGGATGAGTTTTCTAGTCAAATCAAGTGAGTGGATTTAAGAACTCAATCTAATGGAAGGGTTTCATGGTAGTTGCTGAATAGATTTTCTTTCTCATGTCTATTTCATTCTATATCTAAGGATTATAATTTTTAGTAATAATAATACATGTCTACATAATTAGTATTATAGTGCTCACATTTCGTTGGGATACATGCCATTTTCGTTCAAACCAGAGCCGGACGAAGGAATTGATTGTAGGCAGCAATTTGTTTCCATACAAAAACCACCATTTTGATTTTCTTGAAGATTTTCTTTTGTAAACCAATATGTTGTACTTACCATTTTTAGAAAAGTTTACAATGTTCTATTAGCTTAATTCTGAAATGTACAAAATGCTCTATTTACATGTTTTGAGAAAAGTGGAAAATGTTTTATTTCCATGTTTTTGAAATGTGCAAAAACTTTTATTAGTATGTTTTTTAAAAGTGTAAAATATTCCATTTTCATGTTTTTTGAAAATTCAGGCAGTTGGGGCTGCTTGCGCTGACCGCATTCTCCGGCCCTGGTTCAAATTATGCTGCTATTTAGGTGTAATCGCATTTTATCCCAATTTTAAAATAGTGCTATCTTCTGTTTTAAGGCATCATAAAGTAATAATTACATCAATTCATAATTATTGAATTTTTTTAAACATATAAATTACACTGTTATTTTAGAGGTTTGAAAATTTCAATGCTTGATATAGGTGAAACGGTACAAAAATATTTTTAAAAATCACTAAAATCACTATAGTTTTCCAAGTCATAATTGGTAGTGATTTTAGTTTATATTTTTAACAATTTATTGCAAATGCAAATGCAGTGTCACCAACGGTAACATTGTTTTCTCCCACTCACCGCGATATAACGTGTTGAATGTTCGTTTCATGTTCGAGATTAAATATAACATAGACTTACCCTGTAGAGAATAAATACCTGGCAAAGTGTATAATGTACCTACGTACGTACATAGAAGCCACTCACGATCAGTGTGTCTTTAGCTGGTCCAAAAATTCCAATGACGGCAGATTATATGGTTGCAAAATAACCATGAAGATTTCATAACTACCTGTACATATGTATATGTACATATGAAATATAAATTTGAAAGATTAAAGGTTGTGAGAGATGTGGATGGAAGGGATGATGGGATTGGATTATTGGATGGATGTGATTGGGAAGTCTAAGGTTGAGAAGATGAAAGGGAGGAAGGAAAAGACATAAAAGACATGGCAATAATGTCATGTAAAGGATTCAGGAGCAGACAGTGAGACACACTCGTACATTCAGAATTACATGCAGTATCTTCATTTTCGTATATAGCCTCTTAAAACTCTTCCTTATATTGAGTATATAGACAGACAAATTGTGTATATATCCTCTTGTCATTGAAGATGCAATACTGCACACTACTTTTTGGGTCCATTTTTATTACATTAAGATTCCAACTATTTTAAATTCTTGAAACTAATTCAAAAAATTTGAATATATACCTGTGTTTTTTTTCTCAAAAATATTTTGAATGCAATCATTTTGAATAAATTGAAACTTCTTTACTGCACAATCAACTTAAAAAAATGTACTAAATTATTTTGTCATGTTCCAGCATACTAACACAATAGTTTGCAATTTTCAATAATCAAATAATTGCACGTTTTGGACATTTGTAAAAGAAGCGATTGTATTTTTGACATTTAAAAAAATATGTAATTGAAGAATACTACTCTTTTAAAAAACGAATGTTCAAAGAATTTTGTACTTGGCAAATATAAGTTTTTACAGAATTTTAGATTTTAAAAAAACAGGCACTTAATCAAAGAATTTTGCACTTTTTAAAAACAGGTAATCAAAGAATTTTGCACTTTTTAAAAACAGGTAATCAAAGAATTTTGCACTTTTAAAAACCTGTATTTATAAAGAATTTTAGACTTTTTAATTTCTGCATTCTTTAAAACCAGAGATAAAGGAAATTACTATTTTTTGAAATCTACAAAAATCACGCACATAATTCAAAGAATTAGACAGTTTCAAAATACAATTTTCTACCTATTGCAATGTATGTAAAATTACAACTCACAATCTTTTTTGCATGGTTTGAAATCCTGTAATAAATTGTATTACATCTTCAGCCAAGGTATAAAATATGTATCATCATCTTCTTCTCACACATGTATCCACATTTCCACAACCACATCCACGTCCACCGAACACCAACACCACCCCACAGTGTAACGAAAACGAAACGAAATGGAGTCGGCATGTAGAATGTAGACGCATTCAATTTCCATAGTTTGACTTTTATTCATCCCGTATGCCGTATGTACAAAGTTAGGAGAAGAATATTATACATACTTAAGTAGACCTCACCTGACTCACCTCAGCCGTCAAGAACTTTAAATTTTCCAACAGTCGTCGTTCGTCGTCGCAGCCATGAACCGTCAAACTACGTCTCCCGGTGCTCATTTACCTTTCCATTTCCTTAGTTAAGCACTCGCTTTTGTTTGGACAGGACTTGGACGTGGCCACGATGTGCTGTGGTTTCAATTCGATCCGGTCATCATCTCATTTTCCTTTCTTCTCCATTTTCCACATGTACCTACAGTGTACAATATACTCTGTAGGGCCTTTCCTTATTATCGTAATTATTGTAATTGTTAGTGTTTTTGATAAACGATGAGAAATTGAGATTGAGAGACTCATCCTCGTAAGTAGTTTAGCTCTGCTCTGTGTGTGAACTTCGATGCAACTTTACATAAAATAACATAATGCTGCGATTCCAAACAGGGCCGGACGAAGGGCAGCAATTTGCTTCCATACAAAAACCACCATTTGGATTTTATTAATGGTTTTCTTTGGTGAAGCAAAATGTTGTATTTACATGTTTTAGACAAGTTTAAAATTTTCTTTTTACTTGATTCTGAAAAGTGCAAAATGATCTATTTACATGTTTTGAGAAAAGTGTTAAATGTTTTATTTCCATGTTTTTGAAATGTACAAAAAAATGCATTTGCATGTTTTTTAAAAGTCAAAATATTCTATTTACATGTTTTCTGAAAATTCAGTCAGCGGGGGCTGCCTGCGCTGGCCGCATTATCCGTCCCTGATTCCAAATGCAAAACGTTCCATATATGTTCATGCCAACCGTCCACTGCCACATCCCTTAATCCCAGTGGCGGATCCATACCTGATGGTAATTTTAGTTCGCATTTTTTCGAAACCTAATAAAATTTGAGCAAACGCTAAATTTTCAAAGTGCAAATAATGCACTCTTGACTAAGACTTGAAAATAGAGCATCATTTTTACGGTTTGCATCTGTTAAATAATCTATTATAAATTCAAGGCCCGTATAATTTATTATTTTTTGAATCCACCTTTATATTTTACTTTCTGACAAAAGACTGTGTTTAAAGAGCTCACAAATTATGTATATTTCCGCATGCTGCTGTGGATATCCCTGTGAACTATTTTAAATTCAAGAGATAAACTCGTCGCGGCGTTCGTTCGTTCATCTTGCAAATTGCGTAGCATTGGAAACAGCTATAAAACACTGCACTGCACTGCACTGCACTGGTGGCTGTGACTGGAGAGAAAAAGATGGGAACTTGAAGTATAGTAATCCCAGCAGTGAGTACATATGTAGTACGAGGAGTGCAAATGCCAGCTTTTTCAGGGTTTCATCAACACCACCAAATGCATACCTGCTGCTGTCTGTAGAATAAAAGTTAAAATTCTGGTCCTGGTTTTCGTCATCGTCCACGTCCACAAAGCCGCCCGCCGTTCTGATTCTGAGCTTCACCGGTTTTGGTTTGGTGTCTATATGTATAGTTAAATAATAAGGGAGAGTGAAGAATCGAATCTCAATATAAAAAAATCTATATATCAGTAGTTTAATTTCCAAGACTAATAATGTCTATGGGTGCTATAGTAGTAGCAAGTATAAAGGGAGACTCATTCATGCGAGATCGTGTCATCTCTTCTTACATTATAATATGTGGCATAATGGTAAACTGCTGAGTGAGTGGGACGCGATAATGAAAGAGACTTCTCTTAAGCAGAATTTCGATTTAGAGATTTGCAAAAGCGGAAGGTAACAATGGATTTTATGATGGGAATCATTTTATCCATTTTCGTGTTATGTCATTATGTGGTATATGTAATATAAGGAACCTTGACGGAGAAGAAAAAAAGGAGAGAGACTCACCTCTGAGAACTACAACTTGGTCATATTAAAAGCACCATCGGATCTCTCAATAACTTGGTACCTACTTCCTTTATTATATCTGCTGGAAGTTTGTCCTCTTCATGCGTGCGATTAAATAAGCATAACACAGTATTTGAATTAAAAAACAATTAAATCTGCATCCTTTTCCGTACGTTTCCATTCACATGTTTATTGTATTTGACTATTTTCAGTTTTTTTAATTAACCGAATTTAAACTTTAATTCTGCTGGAATATATTCCCGACGATTTTGCTTTATATGACATTTTTTGTATCTGTAAAATATGACAACATTACATCGAATCTGTGAATTCAAAATTCCAAAATCCAACAAGGTATATTCCATAGCAAAATGGCTCAAATAAATCTTGACTTTTGATTGTGACACATAGGAAAGTTTTCCCTATTCAATTACGTGTAATTACAATATGTACATTGCACATCCTTGGATTACAATTGCGTTTACAGCCACACATCATACGATAAGGATTAGAGAGGAAACCACATGCATCCCAAATGCAAACACAAGCCGATGCCGATGCCGATGCCGAAGCCAAAGCCTATATAGTCTATACTGCCTACATTCTATACATCCTATATAAAGGCAGTACATGGTAGCTATGTATGTATATATGCAGATTTGAGTACATACGAAAAACCAGTAAGATTTGCCAACGCCAACAACTGTGCTCAACACATGTACTAATCTAAAATGTAATATAAATGCCGTGCCATGCAATTCCCACTGTCATTACCACGGCCAGGGCCATAGGCAGTCGTATCTATGCTTTTTAATCAGATTCCCCATTTTATTCTCCATCTTCATCTTAGCACATGAGAGATCCCAGGGGATTATACACCACAGTCACCACCATCACCATTACCATCACATCTCCATCCCTATCAGTGCCAGTATCACTATCAGCATTCATCACCACATACCATCTCACACAGCACCAGTCACCAGTCACCAGTACCAGAACCAGCCACATAGCATAGCCACCAAGAGCCAGCAGAATCATAGAATATATTACAGAACCAAAACCAGGACCAACTTCTTAAAAAGATTAAAAGTAAAACATCCAGCGAGTATAGCGAGGGACTGAAGCCACCGTTGAATATCTGTAAGACAAGATAATATAGCAACTCCTGCAATGCTATGACTATGAGCTACTGCTGTGAAACAGTTAAACACATCTATAAATAATACTTTTACTTTTTTTTAACTCTTTTATCTCAAAGCTATAAAAAAATCTCATGTTTCATTTTCATTCTCATCTGCTGCTGCTGCTGCTTCTTTACATCTTCTTGACGATTGTAAAATTCTAAATCTGTATTCTAAATCCTTCGCTGACTGCCTTGTCAGCCAGCATCAGCAGCAGCAGTCAAACCCTATAAGAGCTATATAGCATGTATATTATTATAGGGTTTTGTGTAAAGCAAATAGGTATAGTTACTGATATAGGTACTCGTGGAGGATCTTGCTGGAGACTGCACTGTCTACACAATTACGTCGAGTCAAAGACATGCCATGCCATAATAATAAACACAAGACAGAGATTAAGTGTAATCTGTAATGTGCAATCTTGTCTCTCACACAAGAGCAAATTGAGCGAAACATTTCCCTGTCCACACAATCTCCTACATAATATGATCATTACAGAATTATATTTATCTTTGTGTCTGACTGGCGATGAGAGACTATCCGTATGCATTAGGCTGTATAGGATGTGGATTTTCCTATCATTATTACAGCGTGCGGTGTATATAATTATGTGGGTACTGGTACTGGTACTGGTACTGTAATTTCCATACTAGCGACAACGGTTATGGTATACGATAATGATTGCTATTTTATTAATGAATTATTTTTGTACATATATGTTCTGCTTATGAATGTCTAAATTTTGAATCTATAGCCTAGTATGTCTTTTGTATGATTTTAATCGAGATATAAATTCAATTATAAATTCTTCTTCTGAATGTAATTTTAAATTGTATAGGGATCATTTTTTGAATTCCTGTGTCAACTAAAACATAATATTAAAGAACGGAGAATCCCATCAATAATTTACTGTGTGTTTTTAAATTATCACACAATTCTCAAAAAGGAGTATGTAAAAGGGCAAAGCTTTAGGATCCACAGCTTTTTTGTGATCAAATCTCTGAAAGACAAAGAGGGAAAACAAAACCTAGGTAATTTAATTACTCGTTTATAGATAAGTTACTATATGCCTCGCTATGCTTAAGATGTGAGTTTTAGAGAATTAAAGGAAGTTAAATACATGGTAAATAAAAGTTACAAATTACGTCGTTTCTAGCATGAAATTTTATAAAATTGAAAAATCTTGTAATTACAAGGTTTTTAAAAATGTAAAATGAACTTATACAATGCTTTCCACCAGTGTAAAATATTCTAATTGGTTGTGTTTTTAAAGTACAAAATGGTCTAACTCCACATTTTAAAAAGTGCAAAATGGTCGACTTCCACATTTAAAAAAGTGCAAAATGATCTAATTCCACATTTTTTAAAAGTGCAAAATGGTCTAATTCCACAGTTTTTAAAAGTGCAAAATGGTCTAGCTCCACATTTAAAAAAAGTGCAAAATGGTCTAATTCCACATTCAAAAAAGTGCAAAATGGTCTAATTCCACGTTTAAAAAAGTGCAAAATGGTCTAACTCCACATTTAAAAAAAGTGCAAAATGGTCTAACTCCACATTTTAAAAAAGTGCAAAATCGTCTAACTCCACATTTAAAAAAAGTGCAAAATGGTCAAATTCCACATTTTAAAAAAGCGCAAAATGGTCTAATTCCACAGTTTTTAAAAGTGCAAAATGGTCTAGCTCCACATTTTATAAAAGTGCAAAATGGTCGACTTCCACATTTAAAAAAGTGCAAAATGATCTAATTCCACATTTTTTAAAAGTGCAAAATGGTCTAATTCCACAGTTTTTAAAAGTGCAAAATGGTCTAGCTCCACATTTAAAAAAAGTGCAAAATGGTCTAATTCCACATTCAAAAAAGTGCAAAATGGTCTAATTCCACGTTTAAAAAAGTGCAAAATGGTCTAACTCCACATTTAAAAAAAGTGCAAAATGGTCTAATTCCACATTCAAAAAAGTGCAAAATGGTCTAATTCCACATTTAAAAAAGGTGCAAAATGGTCAAATTCCACATTTTAAAAAAGTGCAAAATGGTCTAATTCCACAGTTTTTAAAAGTGCAAAATGGTCTAGCTCCACATTTTATAAAAGTGCAAAATGGTCGACTTCCACATTTAAAAAAGTGCAAAATGATCTAATTCCACATTTTTTAAAGTGGAAAATGGTCTAGCTCCACATTTAAAAAAAGTGCAAAATGGTCAAATTCCACATTTAAAAAAAGTGCAAAATGGTATAATTCTACATTTAAAAAGAAAGTGAACTTTTTCAATCAATAAGCATTTCAAAATTGAGAATATCATTTCCAATCTCAAGTATTTAAATAGGGCACCAAGGTTAAAGTAGCAACCTTAAGTTCAACTTGTCAATATAAAATGTTGTTTTTGACAAGCTCAGCAAAAGTGATAAATAAATAAGTTACGCTTTTACATTTTTATATAAATAAATATGTGGAAAGTGTAAACAGACTAATTTTTAAATAGTTGTGATGGGGGAGTTATAGATATTTTCATAAATACACAATAATATAATTTTTTTTGTGTCATTTAAAAAAAGTAACATTTCGGTTATCTACACCCTTTTTACTTGAAGTACGCAGTGATACATGTAAAGCTGCATACATAATATGGTTATTCCAGTCACCTGTGTAAAAAAAATTTTCTTAAATGGTAGCCAGTAATTATAGTATTTCACAAGACGAGAGATGAAATAGGAAAACACATGTATTATAATAATACCTTAATACCTAACATGAATATGAGTCTGACTGTGGCAGAGAATGACAACAATGGGTCGTTGGATGTTTGATTTGGAGTCAATTGGACTTGGGCTGGGACTTGGGACTCATCCTATGAGCCTGGGCCTGGCTGGACAGACGTTTGAGGATGGAATTGAAGATAGAGAATAAAAATGAAAAAGGTAATGTTAAATGTTAATGGTTGCTGTAGACTGTAGAGAGAGTTTGTAAGGGAATAAAAATCATCTTAAAAGCACTTATCCTTCCCTTTCCCTTCCATGAGTCGAGACTTAAGAGGCTGTGAGTGAGAAGACGGAGTGGACGATAAAGATGGACGATGGATTGGCTCAAACTAAAAACCTTCCAGAGTCCAGTCAGAATGCTATGTGCTGTAGTAGTAGTAGCCTTTGGTCATCAATTCAATTCAAAACTCTTCTCAACTTCTCACAATCAGCTCCAGCTCACTTTATAGCTCTTCAATTCAAACAGAAACAGACAAAAAATTATTATTATTATCTATATCTCACTCTACGTCCACATCTCTCTACACTTTTATACTTGACAGCTTATAGGACCTTACTCATATATGTCTACGTACTAAACTAAATGTACTGACTCAGTCCGCTCAGTATAGTGGTTCTAAAACCTCATTTGTAATCATATCTATGATCATTATTACACTCCCTATCTGGTTATATGTCATACCGCTTAGGCTTTCGGCTTCGGCATCGGCTTTGGGCACACAATAGTTTCAACGGGCCTAGCCTTAATCCCATTGCCATGCCTCGAATTCTTTGTAGGCATGCGAATTGCTTTGCAATGTAAAATAATTGTTATTGGGAGTAGAGCATTAAACCCGCAACCGTTTTGGACCGAGCAATATTCCATTTGTTGTAAGCTTGACACTCCACTGTACATTATCACAGTGATGGGAGGCGGCTCCAATTAAATATCTATTACCAAGTTTATTTTTTAGGATGCTAAACGTCCTATCTTCACTCAGATTAAAGACGGATTTTGTTTGGAAAAATCGTGTTAATAAAACGATTTTGCATTTACTAGTGGAATTTTTAAAAAAATTAATAAAGTAAAGCCCCTGACTTTATTTTAAAAATAGTACCTACGTTGCTTTTCTCTTTTAAATAATTAATGAACTTGAGAAAACAACAATTTAAAAACAAATACAATAATTATGAAAAGAGTAATATTAGTTTGTCCGTGCATGTAATTATAGAGAAAGAAAAAGTTGCGCTATTGCAGATTGGAGTACAACAGTGCTTAAAGGTAACATATTTTGTATTTAATTAAAAATAAATAGATACCTGTGTTTGCACTTGGACTTCAAAGTTGAGATAGAGACACATGTATGTATAGTATAGTATGGAAGAACATGGGATTTTATTGTACTGTGTGTCTCTAGTATGTACCTGTCTCTCCTCCGCCCGACTGTCTGTGCCCATATGGGTGGACGCTAAACGAGGAAAATTGTGCTCATTCTTTTCATTTATAATTCGTATTCGTTATTCGTACACCGCCTGTGTTTTAAGTGTGATTAAACCGGTTCCACTTCTCTACTCACTTGTTTTATATTTTATGCTTTACTCTTCAGTCACATTCACGAGTAATCAAAGCTCAACCAAAGAGTTACACTGGCGTCTCCTCTCTACTTAAATTCTGTGTTCTTCTCAAACTCGGATGCACAGGGGCTTTTCCTTATACTTATTAGAGGCTCATATGCTATATGATACAGATACACTCATATCAGTACTCAAAGTTGGGCCTCTTCTCTCTTGCCATTCCATGTCCATGTCCACGATGTTCTCATGCCAATGGCCAATGCCAAGATTCAACAAGATGCAAATGTAATCTGCCTACAAAATCACAAGAGCAACACAGCAACAAGACGAGGCATAAAACAAAACCACAGCAGCCTCTTACTCTTCCTTCGTTCGTCTGCAGAGAGAGAGAGAGAGAGAAATGAAATGAAAATTTATCATTCTTTTAATATTACTTGTTTCCTATTTAACACACACACATACCCCATATTTATTATTTACATATCCATGTATAACTATACATATCATGTACATACCCCCTGCATAAATTTTTGATTTCATAATATATTAATTATGCCTAGGTTTTCCTTATGCAAAATGTGATATCTATCAAACCAAGACTTTGAAGTGATGCAAAATGGGATATTTGCCTTGCCTTCTGTATGTACAGAGGATGAAACATCTGTCTTTTTCGTTTAATTTCAAAAATATGCAAATTTTATTCCTTATGCAAGGTGCATAATATTATAGGTTTAGAAAAATAATATTTACAGGGCCGGACGGAGGAATTGCTTTTAGGCAGCAATTTGTTTCCATACCAAAATCACCATTTTGATTTTATTGATGATTTTCTTTGGTAAAGCAAAATGTTGCATTTACTTGTTTTAGAAAAGTTCAAATTGTCCTTTTTACTTGATTCATAAAAGAGCAAAATGATCTATTTACATGTTTTGAGAAAATTGTAAAATGTATTATTTCCATGTTTCTGAAATGTACAAAAACATTTATTTGTATGTTTTTTAAAAGTCAAAATATTCTATTTACATATTTTTTAAAACTTCAAAATGTTCCATTTACAAGTTTTTTGAAAATTTAGGCGGCGGGGGCTGCCTGAGCTGGCCGCAATATCGGGCCGTGAATATTTATGTACGTTTACCAGTCCCAGTCCCAGTACCAGTACCAGTACCAGCTTTTAAGAATATTTTAAGTACATATGATGTAGATATTCGTTTTTGCACACACTTCAAAAGGAAGATTAACACCTTCAACACTGACATAAAATTCCCACTTTTATATCTGCCAAAAAGTAGAACTATCAAAATATTCAAGATCAGCTCTTCAATTTCAACGCATATTATCAACTCCCTTATTAAATTATATACCTATATAACGCAATACTTTGTTCGTAACATTGTATTATGTGAGTCTTGTATAGTGTGGTGGTACATAATCCCTTTTAGCGAGCGTATTACACTAGATTAGTAAAGCCGAGACCGACGATGAGTATGCTGATTTATGATAGTGAGTGAGAGAAGGAGAGAGAGAGAAAAACTTGACTGACTCTGACTATGTGACTTGGACTGGGAGTCTGGGAACTGAAAAAATGAAAACCAAAAAACCAGAAAGGAGAATGGACTGGATATTTGGTTAGAAATACACGTAATAATTTCATTTATATGCATAAATATGCTTCATTTAATGTAATGTTGAGAATTTGAATGCAATGTAGACTGTGGGTGTACATAGGTGGCGATTTGTGTCTTGAGAGTCAGACCTATGAGCTTTTACATTCTGTAATGTGTAGTTACATAGCTCGATTGTATGTGTTCAAGTATAATAGCCTTAGGAATTATTGTACAGTAGTTCTTACTGCAAAATTTGATTTGGGTTTAGAGAGAGAGGGATAGGGAAGACAGTCTTTAGTATTCATATAGTAGGTAAAGTTCAGGTGTTTAAAATCAACTATGTGCTATGCAAGCCAAATTATGCCACACAGAAAGCAAAGTACAGATTGACAAATTGATAGTTAAAACATTATATTGTGAGTAGCATAATTGCATAAATTCATCCAACTTATCGTTAGAATATTTATCAGAAGCCTCAAATCATTCATTTGAAATCAGTGTATGTAGAATGTAGTAGATAAGCGATTATTTCAAAATGCAAAAAACATACTAAATTACTATCCTCCAGTTAAATATATAATATAGGCATCCGATTTAACAAGTAGGTGCCGGAAATGCAGGGCCGGACGAAGGAATTGATTTTGGGCAGCAAGATTTTCCAAGCAAAAACCACCATTTTGATTTTATTGAAGCTTTTCTTTGGTAAGCAGAAATGTTGTATTCACATGTTTTTTTAAAAGAGAAGTTTAAAATGTTCTATTTACTTGATTCTGAAAAGTGCAAAATGTTCTATTTCCATGTTTTGAGAAAAGTGGAAAATGTTTTATTGAAAAAATTTATTTGCATGTTTTTGAAAAATGCAAAATGTTCCATTTCCATATGTTTTGAAAATTCAGGCAGCGGGGGCTGCCTGCGCTGGCCCCATTATCCGGCCCTGCGGAAAGTTTTTTTTTTAAATTAAAAAACGCTAGAACTTTTTTCTAATTTGCAATTATTGTATGATTCAAAATTTTGTTTTGTCTTCCTTTAAAATCATATAAAAATTAAAAGAACCTATCTACCTTAACCAATTTTCTCAATTATTTTAGTAAATAATTCGCGCTTTTTTAAAATAAAAAAAACCTCATTGAACATATAAACTGCTCATAAAAACACTAAACTTTTGAAATATCAAAATAACTCAGCAGGCAATAAACTCCTTACTCTTAAAAATCCGTTTAATATGCTCAAAATTGAAGTGTTTTGCACTTTTTAAAATTGTAATAATTACTTGTGAAATTTTATGAGACGTGAGAATAACATGTTTTACACCTTTTGCAAGCCATGTATAAGTATTTAGCTTCATAGTTTTAACGAGGTGATTTTCCTGTTTGGCAAATCTGAAAACTACAAACACATGGTAGGGAGTAGTGGAAATCGCATCATAGCTAGGAATATAGCGTGTGTGTGTAAGTTATAGCGACAGCACAAGTCACAAGTCCACAAGGAAAAGGGAAAAGGTTAGTGAATGAATTCAAGGTGAGTTAGGTAATCAAAAATAGACTCATCATTTTATTGCTGCTCATATGAGTGTCTTTAACTGCACAGACATACGTTCTAAACTAACGATAGGATGGAACATCCACACAGATCTGCCTTCAAGCTTTATATACGGCAGATCAATGCGAGATTCGAGAATACATAGAAGAAACTTGAAGGTATGCGTATGAAGTCAAAGACAACAGATACTTAGGTGTACCGGTATTTGGATTTATTTTAAATCAAGATTTTGCTTTACCAACCGTTCCATACAAGTCTCTGTATTTGTAACAAAAGCGAAAGCTTTATTTTCGTCTTTAGTTTTATTTTTAATTTATAGACGAGGAAGATGCACACTTACTTTTAACGATAAGATTTAGTCAATGCTCTACCAAATTGACGACGACATTAAAAATTACATTTAAAAATCGTCGCTCATAGGAAACTTGACTTTTCTCAAAAATGAACATTTAAAGTTCCATTTAAAATTCTGTCTAACGCCTTTTCTAAATTCCCAATTTGCACACGCGTGTTGAACAGTATCTTTCCAGATTTTTAATCATTAACTTCATCACCAAATTTTAAGTTATTTTTGTTAAAACCATACGTTTTAAAATATGATTTTTTAAATGAAAAAAGCCAAGAAACATCGTCTGTGGAGAAGCAAAATGGTTCATATCCATTTTTAGCTAAAAACAATATCCACTATCTACAAAAATACTGAAATATGTCTTGTAAGCATTTAAATAGAACATTTTACACTTTTAAAAAACATGCAAATAGGACATTTGACACTTCAAAAAACATGTAAATAGAGCGTTTTGCAATTTAAAAAATATGTAAATAGGACATTTGACACTTTTAAAAAACATGTAAGTAGAACATTTTACACTTTTCAATAACATTAATAGGGAGTTAGACGTTATTCAAAAACATGTAAATAGAACATTTTACGATTTTCCAAAAACTCTTAATTAACATTTTACGCCTGTTTCTTATTTTGGTTTTATGACATAACTCATTTTCATTCCATCTTAAATTGGATATGGGTCAATTTGGTTCTTCACAGACGATATTCGTAAATAAAGGTTAAACAAGTATTTTTCGAGTCGTTTCTTTTGTCAAGAATTCTAACAGAAAATTTTGATGGCAAAGGTTGCAAGAGTAGGTACTTTGAAAAAATTTGATTAAAGTAAAACTTTAAATTTAATTAATGTTATAAACTCGCCCGACTGTGTAATTTTAAAAACTGCGGAGGCTGATAAAGCTATAGGAAGCGTTGGCTCCATTGCAGTGTATGTATTTTAAGCAATTTGATACGGCGATAAATAATTAGCTTCTGAATTACACGCAAAATACATACTGATATTTCCCCTGTACATATATCATTCAATGTAGCATCAGATTAGCACCTGTTTTAGTACAAATTTTCTTGTTTTTACAAATTTTTATCGGCACATAGCTACACACTCATCTCAAAGTTCTATGGCGTAGATACATCTGTGCCGCCTGGGTACTTGAGTCATGGAAATGGGAATCATGAGATGCTTTGATATCTATAATTTTACAATCACAATTAATCTATCGAACAATAAAAACATTATATATACCTCATTATGGCAATTGGGATCGTGATCCTGTAATCATGACCATGTGATGCCTATAGGTAAAATGTAGAAAACGTTTTGAAGAGGCAGGCACCTTCCAATAGCTATTTATTCACCGCCTTTATACACTCTATACTCGTCTCCAAACAGAAAGCAGAACACACACATCCTACATACTACATATATTAGCATACCTATACTGGCAACACATACATATAGTAACGTATAAGATCCCTATTGTTATCTGTACTTACCTCCTATATATAAGCTTTGTTTTTGCTTTACAGCACAAATTCATCATCTCCATATATAATTCCGCAAAGGAACTTTTAACTTTTACTACGTCCCGTATTCCGTGTCTATACATCGTCACTAAACTTTTGCGCAAAAAATTAAAGCTCAAAGTTTCTTTGAGTACGTACCTACATCTATCTACTTACCTCCTTTTATATTCCTTCATTATTGTGGTAGTAAAATCAAGTTTTATCTCTATACTAAATAATATATGAAACAAAAAATAAAATCCTATAATAATAACGGCAAAACAATATATGCATAATTATATCCATCAATGTCCTTTTCTTCCTTCCAGTAAACTAAAATTTCAAAACAGGCTATCTAACTCAAATTACACATTATACACAGATAAAGTAATTCTAAAATAGAATAATTTTTAGGCAAAATTCTATAACGATTTTGAAAACCTTTAAAAATCATCATAATCCATATTTTAAAAAACTTTTTAGCTAATGCACAATATTTCTTCGTTGATTTAGACACACTTTACTCCAGAGCGTTCCGTGTAATATTTCAAAATGTCCTTAAAATAAAGTTTATAAATATAAGCAAGCAGTGTGTGTGTTTTTTCACAATTTTGCAAAACGCTTTTTATTTTTCCTTGCAAAATTACTTAATTAAAAATTCACACAGAAAAAGTTCATTTTTTTCACCTATAAAAATATATAACCCGATGTCTTGACTTTTTTACGTAGGTAGGTAGGTAGGTACATTGTCCACTTTCCATATTCCTCCTAAAACCAAACACAAAATATGAAACTACAAATGGCAAATGGCAAATAGTGAGGTAGCATATTTTGCACTTGTATCCCTATATCACACAAAGAAAGAACACCAGTGTATAATACACTGGCTGGAAAACTGTCACAGTTTTACGCTCGACAGTTTGCTGAAAGGCAGGAAAAGAAAAAGTTACTCGGATGGCAGTAAAGGTTGTAATAATTTGAACTTTATTTATATTCAGGAAGACGAGCTATCTGTAGAGCTCTGTGTGTGTGGAGTCAATGTGAGCTTTTTCTATTATATTCCATGCTACACGCTTTTTGGCTTTTAGTATCCTATATTCTGTGCCAGCAGCAGTCCCGGACCCAGTGCCGGTACCGGTACCGGTACCTGCACCAGTCAATACAGAGGATATATCTCTCATAGTCTATATATTATAATCCGTCAGTTTACAGTCTCCAGCATACCGACGACGACGACGTACATCCCTATCCAAAAAGCAAGTAGGTACCTATATAGTAGCCAAGTACAACTAAAGAGCGAGAGAGAGAGAGAGAGATAATGCCCCGGTGTAATAATAATGGTGGAAAGGGATATATAATGTTATGTACGAAAAGGCAAAGGCATTTGGAGCGAGCGAGGAAGGAGACAAACGGAGAGAGACGGAGAGTAGTAGAGAGTGAAGAGTAGAGAGGAAAGCCATAACGATTGTGATTGTGATAAAAGCGGAGATGACGTTCTTTCTTTTTCTCGAGTACCAGATAAGTTTTTCAACTTTTACTTGAACCGCACCAAACCACTACCAATGAAGACCAGAAAGAGAGAGACGAGAGACGAGAGAGAGCACATAACAAGGACAACGAGAACGACAATGTAACGCCGTAAGTACGAAAGGATAGAAGAATGTAATGGAAAGAATGAAAATGTAGCATGTAATACCCTGCGAGTTCTACAGTTCTACAGTTTCCGCGCGTCTATAGCGTTCTAGAGTTCTAGAGTTCTTCTAGGGAATTACAACACATAATGCTCCTGCCTTCCTTCAGTTTGAGTAAGAGTTTGGTTTTGAGTTGAAGCTGAGAGATCACTATTATAATATAGTATATGCGTACAATGGGCCAGGCGGGTATAGCACGGGCATTTTCTCCAGTATCTCCAGCCTTATTATTATGGGCAGGCTATAGGCCTATAGAAAGCCACGGAGCTAGAGTCACATTTTGACGTAAGTCCAGTGGACTACCAATGAACTTACGTCATTTTATTCCTTCACTGACAATATGTAGGGAGCCATGCAGATTTTATGTGCATGTGTATGTAGGAATGACTATGGATTTAAACGAGACAAGATGAGGAGATGAAAAGGCGTGCCTACTTAGTTAGACTGTTATGAGTCTCTCTATAGCTCAGTGCATAGTGTGTGGAGTAATGTGAATTTCTACGGTATATTAATTCCTATTTCCTTTTCCATCCGGATCGAACAACGTAATCATCATACCAATATATGAGAGAGGCTATACAGAGATATTGAACTGTAAATTGGAACTTTTACTTTAATACCTGTAATTATATAGCTACTTTTTCTAAAATTGCAAAATCATCTATTTACACTTTGTAAATGACGAGTGCTCAGGTAGGTAGGTAGGTAGGTACGAACTTTTATCTAGAACACTTTTATGACAAAGGGCAAAAAGTTATATTTTTACTATGAAAGATTTTGTGAATATTTTATTTAATTCAACTCCATAATAAAAAGTAGGATTCTAGGAAATTAATACAAAATCCAACAATAGCTGTTTCGTTAGGGAATTTAAGGAATTGTAATTAAATCTAGGAATTTTTCAAAAAGCTAAACTTTAATAGTGTACTACGCTTTCACAATGTTTTAGAGAGGACATTTTGTGCATCTTTAAACATTGTAATTCTTAAAATAGTCCTAAAAAACAAATTTAGCCATTTTAGTGTTTTTAAATATTTCAAAGCGTGAATTACCATTTTATGCGCCGTTTTGAAAGTGTAATTAACAATATGTTTCGTTCTTTTCTAATCGCAAAAATCCTTTTTCCAGCCAGCGCAATTCCTATACTATCTCGCAGTTAGTCAAAAGTGTTAAAATTCCTGCACATTAATCTATTTTACATATAATCTTTTTTCAAAATTTTGAAATAAAGATTGGTTTAACAGTCACGGTACGGTAACATAATTTGCATTCCAAAAATTTACTCAATAGCGTGCATGTAAGTAGTCAGAACTACGGATTTGTAATATTTTAAAGAAGCGAATACATTTTGAAAATACAGACAGACAGGCAGGGTCAGAATGGTAGTATAAATGGATAGCACAATGTGCATTTTTAATAGCAAGCTGGAAGGCTGAAAGGAGTTTTAGAAGTGTAATTTGTATTTGAAAATGGTACTTAAAAAGAAAAGACAGATAGTTTATAGCTTAGGTGGGTGGAGGATGGGACGTGTGATCGGTTTTGGCTTTCATGGCATCAGAGCATGGCTTTAAAAAAACTGGCCTGAGAGTTTACCATTGCACAGAGTGCTTTACAACGCAACGTCGGGATCGGGAACGTAGAGTAGTAGACACCACTACCAGATACTGTAGAACAGAATTTCATTCCATCTCCCATCTATTGCATATGGGTTTGACTTGGAAACCGAAACTGAAACTCGACTATACTTTTGGAATTGGATTGGTTTGGACGGGAGAGAGAATGAGAAAGAGACTCGAACGTCGAACCGCTACTCCACATAATAATAGAGGACAAGAGCGGAAAGTGCACTTTCCCATCAATTCAGCAAACTTAAGATTTTTTTTCCTTTAGCTTTTCTTTGGTTTGTCTGCCTCTGCCTCTATGTTCTGTCTGTAACTTGGCGATGGCTTTGGATTTAGATCCGGCTCCGGCTCCGACTACGGCCCCGGCCCCGGCTCTGACTCCATGGTATTAGGTTAGCCTCCCGTTTTACTGAACTGACTCGGGCACTTTTAGCTGAGCTGCTTGGCCATCTTTTGGAGTCTTGAGACGTAGTCGGAGTCGAAGTCGTAGTCGTGCTCTCTGCAAGTGTGTTGGTGTCAATGTAAGGAAAGTGGAAGTAGATGACGAAATGGAAGACGAGGAAGACGAAGAAGAAGAAGAAGCGGGCGGT
This sequence comes from Dicyrtomina minuta, assembly GCA_949802685.1. Lineage (NCBI taxonomy): Eukaryota > Metazoa > Arthropoda > Collembola > Symphypleona > Dicyrtomidae > Dicyrtomina > Dicyrtomina minuta. Next base: position 60,971,588 of record OX461810.1, read on the forward strand.
AGCGCCTTTGGGTGAGAAGTAAAATGTACCGAATCCGAATCGGTTTTCTAGTCGAGTCGTCTCAAGTCTCTCAATTCTCTACACGTCTACAGCTATCTGTGTACCGCTCCCGTTCCCGTTCCCGTTCCATTATACTGCTACTGCTATACCCCGTACAAATATATCCTCAACGCCAACGCCAACAACTGCTTCCACTCTATCTGTAAAGCACTCTGTGTTCCATGGAGGTATTATGTACCTACTGCCTACTCTGACTTTAACTTTCATGCCACACCAAACTACGTACTGATGGTATAGCAGCAGTACAGTATACCATAGGGCCAAGACACCAAAGACCGAAGCCAGCACCAGTACCAGTACCAGCACGAGTGCTTTAGTTTCACTTCTATTACAACTATATTATTATATTTATCTAGGTATACATCTTCCTCTATAATATCTCTATATATCATCTCGTCGACTTCCACTTTCGAGAGTCGGCTTTGTAATCGAATTCGAATTCCACGTTAGAATTCCACTTCCTTTGCTACATCCTCCTATGCTTTTTTTCTCTCTCTCTCTTGCTTATGCTCTCCTTCGGCTTCTACTTACTTTTAGATCCATTCCATTTCCATGGATCTCGTTTTTACTTTCTGTTCATGTTTTTCACAAACACACACACATACTACCACTATACTACGGTCCCGGTCCCGGTACTGGACCCGAAACCGACGACCCAACACTAACAGTAGTACCAGTCCCAGTCCTAGCTACCACTATGTATATATATACACAACTCCTTCGATCCTTCTCTGTCTTTTTTCCCCTCCTGATACTGCCACACTGCTAGCAACTATACCTATACGCAAGTTAGCTTCTACATGGCTCTGCGGGTACATTTAAGCATATAGCTTAGCGAGCACACATACACTCAGTTGAACCATGTATACCCTCCCACCCGCGTCTTCCTTCTTGAAAATACGCTCGCATTTCCCTTTTACTTTTCTCCACGAGCCTCGAGCCAAAGTAACGCCAAAAGTAACTGGAAAGGTTGGCTTCGGATTTGGCTTTGGCTTTGGCTTTAGCTGGCAATGTCGCCTTTCTATTGCAACTCACTAGTCAGAAAGAAGAATAGGACTTTGACTTGGTTTGGAATTGGAATTGGAAATTCTCGACTGTATCTACAGTGTAGATTGTAGACTGTAGACTCGTACTGGTGGAGTTCACATGTTCGTAGCAACATATGTCTCTCTATGTTGAAGCATGGAGGCATATTATATATAGGTACCTACTAGTATAGTATAGAATAGAATTGGATCGGATTTTTTTTTTGTAGATTTGGATGTTGAAACCTTAACGTTACGTTGGTGTGTGTTCCTTTCCTTCTTCCCGTTCCTTTTCCTTTTTACAAAAGGTTTCCTTGACTGCACTGTTAGTCTTACTCCTACTCCCACCATAGGTATGTATGTGGGCTGTTGTACTCTTTGCTGCATGGTTGTCTTCGCCCTCCTTCATTTTTCTTTTAGTTTTCCCTTTTTGCTTTCCTCGTCGTTGCGTTTCGTTGTATTTGTAGTTGAGGTTCGCGTTCTTCGTTTTCTTTTAGGCTGGGCTCCTCTGTAGTTAGTAGTAGCTCCTATGATATACCCAGCTGTATGTTATATGTAAGGGAGCATATGGGTCTCCGTCATCCGTCATCTGTCTCGGTCTCGGTCTCCATTGCTGTAAATTATGTAATGCAATGTGCCTAATGCATGGACGTCCTTTTTAACCTCCTGTGTACATATTTATAATGTGTGGTGTGTCTCCATATAGGCATGTGCATGAGTTAGTGGAGAATTGTGGAAAAGGAAAACTAGACGGAAGTATAAGGGTGGGCTTTCTACTTTCTACGGCACGGACCGACATATCATGTATGCAGTATATTATTAGCCTTGGTTTTGTTCTTTAAATGTGTAATACATATACTCGGGTATATAGGCTGTTGGCTATATAGCCATATAGCTATATAGTTTAAGCTTGCCATTACTATTGCCTTCAACGGCAACGGCGGTCGACGTCGACATGCCTCTCACTGTGTATACATGGTCATAGTCCTATACTATGTATATTTTCTAGTTCATATAATATAGCAAGCAATTTAAAACGAAGATGGGATGGGATGGGATGGGGAAATGCGGAGTGGGACTGAAAATGTAGCTACTACTACATAGAATTGATGGAGAAAGTCTGGTATAGGCTTTGAAGGTGCGATTGTATTGAAAGCTTTGGACTTTCTCAACTCCCTCCTACAAATACATCATCTCGCTCTCACTCCCTAACTTTACTTTACTTTACTTTCCCATCACTACTGCAAACTGTACAATTCCCGGAGTGGAGCCGAAGAAGCCTCTCAGAATACCCGCTCCCGCTTTTCCCATCTCTAGCTCTTTTCCCCGTCTCTGCCTTCCATTAAACTAATCTATAAAATAGCTACACATAATATATACGAGTGTGTAGTGTATGAGGTTCTCTATAAGGATTTTACAAAAAAGGAGATTCCCTATATATGTAACCCAAACAGAAGAGAAGACACCCTCAAACATCAAAATCAAACCAACACATTTCTCGTATCATTTATTTTTCTTCAATTTATTTTCCTCCCATGTTTATATACTTCTCCGAGTGTATCCCTATATGATTTTTTCAAACTCAAAATGAAGACATGACATTATTCTGCCTAGTAGATAGATGTTATTATGCATTAGTTTTCTATTTTTATTTTTTCCTTTTCCGATTTTCCTTCTCAAATCTCAGATCTCGCGGATGATGATGAGATGTGGTTACTATATTATAGCCTTATTCGAAAATACTGCAGTACTCCAATATAGATACTACAGATGCTCTTGTGCTTCCGCACCGTACATATTATTATTATATTGATATTATACAATTATTTTTGAGAGGAAACTCTATTACACTTTTGATAGTCTCCAGACTACAGATTTTCAAATTTTAACCTTTTTATTTCGTCCTTTGGCGATCAGAGTGGACATCAGTGTTAGTCCCCTCCTCATCATATCCATATCCATATCCGCACTACCCTTATTTTCCATATAATTGGATGTGTTTTTTTTTCGTGCATGGAATGGACTGATACACCAATGTTTAGATGCACAGATATAATGATGCGATTGCTATTCTTTTATCGTTATTATTTTAATACGTGGACATTCAAGGCAATAGAAACCGATACCGAATTTGCGACCGGTATTTGGTTACTTTTATCATTCTCAAGGAAATAACGACTGAAAAAGTATTACTCGTGAAAATAAAATAAAAATACTAAACAATTTGTAAAAAGTAGTGTTAAGAATACATGTAACCAATACGTGGAGATAGGTACTCTCGAATTTGAGAAATATTTGTTATTAATGGTATTGTATTTTTGGGAGGCATTTCTGTTTTTAGTATTTTAAATTGAATGTCCACATCTTAACATTGCTATTTGGTTGAATAAAGTGAGGCATTTATTTGTGTTTGGTTTTCATTATTGGCATTCTATTTTTCTGAGTGTTGTCTTTAAGGGATTTCATGACAACAATTTTAACTAAAAAACAAACATCCTCAAGAAGATACAAAATACTAACTACGCATGTGTAGCATCTGCGGTGTTCAATTTTGAACAGAAAAAGTTTCAGGTTTTTTACACAAAATTAAAATATTAAGATGCTGGAAAGCACGTAAATAGAACGTTTTACACCTTTCAAAAACATGTAAATAGAACATTTCACACTTTTCAAAAACATGCAAATAAAACATTTTGAACTTCTTAGACACTCTCAATTAAAAATTTGCTCATCTATCTCATTTAGTGTTTTTACACATAGCCCATTTTACATCTAGCATAAATTGGATATTAGTCATTTTGATTCTTCACTCATGATTTATTTTTATAGTATACCATTTATGTAATAATAATATTACAAACTGTGCAAAGTACAAGAAGCCTTATTAGCTCTAGAATTAAAGAAAAGATTCTATCCGAACTAAATCCGAGTCCGGCTCTAAAACTAAAACAGAATTTCTTGTAAAATTATTGGGGTTGGATTTGGTAGTGGACACTTTATTTATATGTAGATACATATAATGTAGAGAGAACGTAAAAAAGTAGTGAACCAAGACCAATGTTGCCCATACATTAGAGTCATATAGAATTCCCATGCTTAAGCTTTCCACAGTTGTCTCCAGTCGTAGCAGTTAGTCGTCGTCTATGTCTTCGTCTTCGTCTTTCGTTTTCATTTCTTTCTTTAGAAATGGATTGTGTGTTATAAGGAAGGAGAAGAAGATCGGGAGACGAAGTAAAGATTTGAGATTCAATCTGGATCCGAATGCCGATGGAATGCTTTCCCGTCTCCGTCTCCGTCCTCAGCTCAATATAATTCCCACTTTTAAGCTCTTCTTCTTCTTCTTACATTCATCTCATCCCATCTTCTACTGTCTACTGTCTACAGTCCTGCTTCTACTTTTCCCGTCTGCTTCTTCTTGTTCTTCTTCTGCTCTCCGAAAGAAGAGATTCCCTCGTCTTGATTCTCTGTGTCTGGAGTCTTGCGTTGAGTATTTGGCTTCGGCATTGGCCTCGACGACTGCTGGGTCTTGAGTTCTTGAGTATAAAAGCATCCATAAATTCTTTCAATAATACACCACGCCATGCCATGCATGCCCATGCCATGCCAAAGCCAAAGCCAAAGCCAAGCCATGTTGAACTTAACTAAATGCAGAGAAAAAAAAACTCTTTGAAGCTTTCATGGGGTTGCGGATCAAAATCAAGATTGAGCTTGGAGTAGGACGAGATGGAGATGGAGCTGAGCTCAAAAAGTGTAGATTGTGTTGTGTTGGAGAAAAGCTTTAAATAATCATACGATCGTCCTCATGCTATATTATGCCTACACAGTAGTCTTTAATAGAAAGTATATTACTACTGGTACTGGTACTTGTACACGTCTCTGAGTCGTATGTTTAAATACAATCTAGATCAATGTTCTGCCCCTCCCCCTGCTCCCTACCAATCAAAGAAATAAAAGAAATATGTACCCGATGCTATATACTATGCAATACATAGTATACTATAGCAAATACCGTAATAAACCGTAAACGCTGCCAGCACCAATCTAAAGTATGTACAATGTACATACAGTACACTTCCTGAAAGTAAATAAAAAAAGTGTAGGCTTATTACATGTAACAACATAATATGTCATGTACACAATGACAATAATAGAGCCGTGGTATTTTTTTTCTCACTTGCAAAAAAGGGTATTTATATTTTCCCTATAGACTATAGTTGTAATGTAATGTTGCAAATAATTTAACATGTTTTGATGATGGTTTTAAAACTTGATATTGTTCCAATTAATTGTTTTTAAACAGAACTGACATAGTTGCACAGGGCCGGATAATTTGACCAGCGCAGGCAGCCCCTAACTTGCTGCCTAAATTTTCAAAAAATATGTAATTTTGAGCTATTTGACACTTTTCAAAAGTATGTAAATAGAACATTTTGACTTTTGAAAAACATGGAAATAAAAGTTTTGAACATTTCAAAAACATGCAAAATAAAACATTTAACTTCTTTCAAAAAAACATGTAAATGGAACATTTTGCACTTTTTAGAATCAAGCAAATAGAATATTTTGCACTTTTCTAAAATATTATGTAAATGGAACATTTTTTGTTCACCAAAGAAAACCATCAATAAAATCAAAATGATGGTTTTTGCATGGAAACAAAATGCTGCCTAAAATTAATTCCTTTGTCCGGCCTTGTTTAGTTGCAAGTTGTCATGCCATTTATTGCCTATATTTTAAATGTGAAAATTATTTAAACTGTGCACACATTCTTTTTCAATAATAAATTTAAATTTATTGCATTCTTTTAAATGGGAAAAAAATTATTTAATTAGATTAGACTACAATTTTCAATTCTTTGTGGTAATAGTAGTTTCCAATTCAATCTCTGTAGGTAATTGTAATTGATGCTTGCTAAAATATATAGCACGAGTGAAATATTTTATTTTTATTTCTTCACTTTTTTCTGCTACATAAAACGTTTTTAAATTCTAAACTGTTCTCAATGCTGTAGATTCACATACTTTTACAAGAAGGTAAAAGGTACACCTATTAAAATCCTGAGCCTGTGTAAAGATGAGGTTTTAAAGTTTTAATAGTGTGTATGTGATTTACAATTGTCAGGTCAAATTTGAAATACATTAATTCGTAAAAAAAATCTTTTAAGAAAAGTTGAATTTGATGTTTTCAAAAAAGAGTGATTTAAAATGTCAGTGGAGCATACTATGTGGTGATTAGATTTTGGAGGCATGAAAAAAGGTAGATACATAATTCTTTGTGATTGGATTCTACCATTCTACTGGATTTTTAAAACATCATTCACACTTAGAGGAATAATGAGAAGCTCGTTCACACACTGCACTGCATTGGCATTGGATTTAAAAGTCCCTTTAGATACAAAGGAACGCGAAAAAAAGGAGACGCATTCACTCATCAACAACAATAAAGATAAAGATGTTCAATACGACGATACAAATCAGCATCCAAATCCAAATGGAACTTATGTGCAGCTGCATACATATCTACAGTACTACAGTCTCCAGCAGACGAAGGCTTGAAGCGTAGGACGCTTTATAAAATACCACAAACCTACCTACCTATCTATCTACATGTACTTACTACCTACATCACACTTCACACACAGATAGTACTGCAGACAGGCGACAGACAGACAATCGAGAGACCACATACTAAGACAGTCAGATCAGATCAAGTTTTTTTTTCTTCTTCTTCTCTCCTACATATCAGTAGTAGTGTTTGAACATGAATGTTCGGAACCTACCAAATCAAAAAAGGGTTGTCTTTTTATCTTCTCCTATACACCCTATGTACAACATTTACATTTCACATAACACCAACGCAGTGACATAGGCTATTTTGTGCTCACATTTAAAAACATATTTATGTGACTGGGTCCATTAATTATTTGATTATCTCTAATAATATGGGGCTTCTATACTTAAAAAAAACATTTAATACAAAAAATGTATTGTGCTACGTATCAGTGTACTGATATACACCCTGCACAGGGCGGCACGAAGGAATTGCTTTTAAGCAGCAATTTTTTTCCATACAAAACCCACTACATATTTTGATTTTATTAATAATTTTCTTTGGTAAACCAAATTGTTGTTGCATTTACGTTTTAGAAAAGTTTAAAATGAGCTTATTTTTACTTGATTCTGAAAAGTGCAAAATGTTCTATTTACATGTTTTGAGAAAAGTGCAAAATGTTTTATTTCCGTGTTTTGTACACAAAATTGTATTTGTATGCTTTTAAAAAGTCAAAATATTCTATTTACATATGTTTTTTGAGAATTCAGGCTACCTATGCGCTATCCGCATTATCCGGCCCTGGTGTAGCTTGTAGAATCTCTGTACTAACTACTAAAACAACTGATAAAGCAAAAAGGGATAACTAAAATACTTATTGCTATCCCGCAATTGACAATTTTAAAACGAAACAATTTCAAAATAATATTACAACTTTGTTTCCAAACGTGGAAAAAAACAATTTAACATACTGTTATGTGTATGAAATATGACTGATTTTGGTCCGACATTTTAAAAAATCCCCCCTCCCCCATTCTGAATTTCCTCCATGCGTAAAAGTACTTTAGATAGTTGTAGCTATGGAGATAGCTTATCTTGCGTCAGGATCGCAACCACGACGATTTATCATACCATGCACCTCAAAGCAGAATCAAATAGCAATATCTACAGGAATACTAATGCATCCTCATTCATTTCATACCCGCAGCCTTATAGCACTTTGCATAAAATAGGAAAAACAATTTGTCATAATACATGTAGAACGGAGACTAGTGTGTGTGAAACCCCGGCCAACGCCATACTACCAGTACCAGTACTAGTACCAGGAAAAGTACCTATACCTAACCAACCAAAAACCGAACCAAACCAAGACCAAAGACCCAAGACCCAAAAGACTCGAAAAGACGAAAAGCCAACACCGACTAAATGATAAACGTTCAATATGTCAAAGGAAACCAAACTCATAGCATAAAATAGGGACGGCAAAGTTAAAATGCATTGCAAAGTACAGCGTTTAGATTTACATCGAGACTCGAGACGAGACTCTCAACTCCTCTATATGCGAACAAGAACATAGAAAAGGAACTCGAAAACTAGACAGGGAGAGAGAGAGACAGGCTCTCAGTTCTTTCCTTTCCTTTGGATTGTGTCGCTTTCCTTCTTCCTTCGTCGTCGTCGTCCTATTTGTATTTGTATGGGGCTCTGGCTCTGGCTCTGAGTCCCTGTCTCTGTCTGTGTGTGTGTGGTGTAAGTAATCCCAGGGTAAATGGTAAATGCAGTTTGCGAAAGATATGACAAAAGAACAAGTCATAAAAAGGTCCGCCTATACAACCTGCACTCTCCATTTACCATTACCATTCTCATTCACAATTCTCTACTTCTCCGTATCAAGTGCCTCCACCAAAAAGTAATCGACGTAGACGATTCTGCACTCTACGTTTCCTCACTATATATTAGTACAGCCCACGTACTACTCGGGTTATATAGTCTTTAAAATCTTGGGGGAACGGTTGTCTTACAAAAGGTGCTATCTACATTTTTTAAATGGGAAAAATGTACTACCTACTTGCATCGATATTCCAAATCCTCTTGGAAAAGCAAAACAAATTCATCTTTTATAGCTTAAATTAACAAAGAAAAATCAACTTAAAGTATTTAGTTTGAACATAATTTGAGTTCCGTTTCAGTTTCATCTTCAAAGATAGAACATTTTCTAGCTTTAAAAAGAGTATAGCAGTTCAAAAATGTGGAGTCAGGGCCGGACGAAGGAATTGGTTTTTAGACAGCAATTTGTTTCCATACAAGAACCACTATTTTGATTTTATTGATGGTTTTTTTGGCAAACCAAAATGTTGTATTTACATGTTTTAGAAATGTGCAAAATGTTCTTTTTACTTAATTCAGGAAAGTGAAAAATGGGCTATTTACATGTTTTGAGAAAAGTGTTAAATGTTTTATTTGCATGTTTTTGAAATGTGTATAAAAATTTATTTGAATGTTTTTGAAAAGTCTCAATATTCTTTTACCATATTTTTGAAAATTGCAAACTTTTCCATTTATTACGTTTTTTTGAAAATTCAGGCAGCAGCGGGGGCTGCCTGCGCTGGCCACTTTATCCGGCCCTGTTAGTGCAGTGTTGTATTGATATTGGTAGTGGTACCTATACACACATTTATTATTTTCCCCATTACAAGTGAGGTTGACGGCATTGTGCTTTGTTGTATGTGCCTACTCACTTTGGACTGTACCACTGTACTGTATGTAGTAAGTTGACTCTCACTTTGGCGTTGGTTCCAACTTTATGGAGCTGGAAAGGATGTGTGTAATATGGAGTACGGGATGTGAATTGACATGAATAAGAATATACACGGCAAATAATAATACGGAGCGGTAGAGCAGTCCCTGTAGAAATCCATCCCACACACACACACACACACTATGGAGATTAATATGTACTGAGGCTTTTAAATGGGAAGAACTTTGCTTTGCTCCGGGTCTGGCTCTGGCTCTGGTCCTGGTCCTTGACTTGAAAGCAGGTTTGGTTTGGTTAGGTTTTGGTGCCTTGCCTGCCAGCATGCCAGCTTGAATGAGATTCAGTAGTATGTACAACGAGATCAATATTTCACCCATCAAATTTTCCTCCGATCCGGTTTTCCTATTCCCCTACTACTGAAGCTACTGCAACATATTCTCAAACTCCACTTTGCTGAGCTTCTCTTTCTCTCACTCGCTACGTACATAGTTCTTGCTCTCAGTCAGTCCCAGTCTAGCCCCAAATTATTTGTGGCTACATATTCAGCGGAACAGAACAGACACGACCACGCCAAACCAAACCAAACCAGACCAGACCATCATACCAAGTTAGAGACCATAGGACCAGGACCATAGGACGAGTACCATCACCATCCAGGATAGGAAAGTAGCAGGAGTTGGAGCAACTTTACTCATATCCACCTTTAGCTAGGTGGTAGGTACGTAGTTTAAAACCAAAAAAGGGCGACAGAGACTGACTGTGTAAATTTTACATGAAAATGTGGAAAAGCTACGGGTGCAAATTGTTACATCTTATCCTTTCTATAGATGGGAAAAAATGAGTACAGAGATTTTACAATACTTTTGGACTGCATTGGGCACCATATTGTTGGGCGTATGCTATGCGTATGAAATTTAAAAAGGCATGCTAGGCACTAGGCACGGTCATACCTGCTACAAAAAATGAAAAAAGTTATTTGGTGGTTACTGTTTCTTTTTTTTTAAATCAAGCAGATTCGATTTCCTTCTGGTTTAAAATTTATTGGGCTTTTCATGGTTTAAAAACAAGGTTGAAATATGATTTTTAAGGGTTTTTTAAAAAGCTCAAAAAATGGATTTTTAGAGTTTTTTAAATGATGAAAAAATGAATTTTTAGTGTTTTTAAAAAGATGAAAAAATGACTTTAAAGTCTTTTTAAAAGATCGGAAAATGACTTTTTAGCCTATCTAAAAAAAGCTAAAAGCCTACTTCATCGTATCGAAGCCAGCAATAAATATGCTTAGTTCTGCGTTATTAAGTTAATTTAATTGAATTCAACAACCAGACAATGGGCTTCTTATAATATTACATACAAAAAATTTGAATTGGCAAAAATGAGCATTTTAACATATGAACTGAGGAAAAACTTTCGTTTGAGTTTACATATTCGTTGATACAAAAGGACTTGATACACCATGACCATACGATACAACAAAAAGAGCCAAAACCAAATTATAAACTCAAAGCTAACCAGAAACAGAAGTTTAGACTGAATATCAGTATAGGTATATAGCTTGAAGAAAATAAAGCAGTAGTATAGTAGAAGGGGCATGAGATACATATTACAACTTGCAGTTTACATATTGAGCACTTGTGGCAGATGAACCACATCCACATTTCCAAATACCGCATATCAATAACATTGTACCTATATTGTATTGCACGGCTTTCTGCTTCATTATGCTCCCCCATTGGAAATTGCCATGGCACAAATGGGAATGGTTCTGCCAATTTTAGTGAGAGAGAGAGACAGAGAGAAGAAAATGTGTGTTTGCTGCTGGATTTAGAATTGGATTGGATTGGATACTTTTACTACTTCTACATACTTTGCAAAGGAATCCTCAAGTCTCGAATTTGAGAATAATCAAATGAATGATTGCATGTACTTAAGCCATATGATCCTGTCCATACTATCCAATCCAACTATCCTACTCACACTAACAAACTCTTCTAATTCACTCCATGGAACCCTTCCAAAATTGTGTATATTTCTTCATTCAATTTCCGTCACCACTCTATTCAGTGGATCCTATGTCTGGTCCTGGTCTGGCTAATTTACAGCTTTTATACCTCATGCATATAATATAGTCGAAAATAATAATTAGGGTTAATCTTTTTTCTCTCTACATATCACTTCTATTTACAGTGCTTATAGTTATATGGTTGGAATGGAATATTATGGAATGTGTGAGTTTTGAATAATAACGTGGAATGTAAACAAACTGTTTATTTCAGATCAATTTTCGACAACTTTATATTTTCCCAAGCCCCAAGCTACTGATAATTCACTGCTTGCATACTATTAGTTTAGAAAGATTTAACTTGAGCATTAAAAAAAAATTTAAAATGTAAATAGGGCACTTTACTCTATGCTTTACTACGCTATTTTACAAGATGAGGACAATATATGTAGGTAGGTACCTATATCAGTCCTGCACCATCAACCATAGGGACGATGACAATTTGACGATGTAATAAAGTCTCACACATGCACGCACTAAAATCTTATGTAATTGCAATTATGCATGTATCGTCGTCGTTGTCTCCGGATTTCTTTTCGTCTCATTTACAAAAGCTAAGACAAATGGGCTCGCTCTGTGCTCCCTATGGTTTCCTATGGCTGACTGAGACCATGGGTACTATGTAAGTATTTCGTCTACTCAATTTCAGTGGTGTGTAGATATCTGCTATTTCAACTTGTGGTTCTATCTGCTGTTTCTTTTTTTATAGGAGGTATAAATACTATACCGAAAGTCGAAGTTGAAGTCAAAACTCGTTGCCAATGAAAATGAATCTGTAGCATTGGAATGGTGGTGGTGGTACTGGTGGTAGTGATGGTGGTAGTGGTAGTGATACCATTTCAAAAACATATGACATCGTCTGTTTATTTGGTGCTCTTGTTCTTGTTTCTTGTTTGAAGCCAAGAACAAGCAGACACACATATACAAAGAGACATTAGTTTTAAATTTACGGTTGATTGCGTCAAAAACTCAAAACTCGAAACCCACAACCACGAATATGTTCAGAGTTGACAGGAGCACTCTCATCACATTACATTACTACAAACTACAGAACAGCACACTAGAAACAGAGATGTACTACCATATGTATGGTATGTATTTAGCTCTACCCCCCGACTCCCACATTAATTAGCTTCAAAAACAAACACAGCAACAGCAGCGGGGAGATTCAACAACCACTAAAAACTTTATGCTGCAAATCGTCGTTGTTGTAGAGAATATATCGCCCATTTATTTATATGCGTTTATTTTAACATGTGTATACAGTGCTGTCCTTTGTTTTAGAGTGCATGTTGTGGTACAGTATATGGGTAGGTGCATACATATATCTTATATAATTCAATTAAAAAGTTCGTGTAGGTAGTTGTGGTTGAAAAAACGCATAGTTAGAGGAGTTAGAACATCTTTAACATTTTTAACTGGGAAAATTCGGCATTTTATTGTAATCTTAACGAAGTTGTGGATTCGCAGGGGTGGAAGTTTTTACATTTTGCAAAATAGGGCTTTTTGTACTATTTTTTGCTTTTAAAAAGTATTTCGATTTTTTTCAAAGGCAAGAATACAATTTTGTTGACCTTTTTAAAATTGTCTAATAACAGAATAATGACCGTTTTAAACTCACTAAATTAAAGAATTTTGATCTTTTCAAAATCGCTTAGTTAAAGAATTTTGAACTTTTAAAATTCCCTTAATTCAAGAATTTTGAAATTTTGAAAATCACTTAATTCAAGAATTTTGATATTTTCGAAATCATTTAATTCAAGAATTTTGATCTTTTCAAAATCACTGAATTAAAGAACTTTGATCTTTTTAAAAACTGTATATAATTAAAGCATTCCACAGTTTTCAAAATACATGAAATTATTCAAAAAATTTTGCCCTTTACGATGCACGATTCAATTATACACTAGTTAAATTTTAGTAAGTAATTGAAAAGTACCTACTTGACTTGTTTGTATGTGTAAACTGCTATGACTATAAAATTTACAAAAAAATAGATTATATATTGCTGATACCCTCTAGTCCTACTCTTCCCAGAACTTGAGATATTTACGAATGTAATAATTTTATTCTCTAGAACCATGCGCCACTTATAGTAAACAATATTGAAAAACAAATTCCAATTTTACAAAAATTATTAAATTTAAGTTATCAACACTGACATAATGAAATGGCTTCATCCATAAAGAGAGTACTCACACATCCATATAGGTTCCTATACGTATAAAAATATATTCACAGGATAATATAAAACTAATGCTAAAAAAAATTGACTCTGATAATTCCAAGATTGCCGCATGTTTTTACTTATACAAGTAGTAGTAGTTTTGGGAAAAGAGAGTATTTCTCATGTCATGTGTCAAAGGATATCATTTCTGTGGACAGGGACGAAGATGAGATATGAGCCTCATGAAATGGAATCATGCAAATGGAAAAGATTAAGAGGGAAGACGCGATGGGATGGTACGTATTAGTACACGAACATCATCTCCTCATAGAGCTGCTATGCTATGGGTTGAAAGCTTGTTCAAGAAGAAAAAGAAGTCTTGAAAGAAAGAACCAAAAACGCGACGGAAGGCAACGGAGTATATAGAGAGTAATGTAATGTACCTAATGTGAAAGATCCGCGATGTGATCAAGATATACTTTCCACAGCGCAGCGTTCACTCTCCTTCTCTCCGCGTATCTATCTGTCTGTCTCATCCTCTTTTTAATACAATTCAATGTATGTACTTTCCTACCACCAGCAACCACACAGCCATCCAGTCCCACTTCCAACAACTTCCAACTTCCATACTGCCATGTTATATAGTTAAATGCGATGACAAGACAGTGAGACACGAGAGAGTCTCAATCTCAAAAACTTGTAAAACTCACCAAAGATTTTCCTTCCCTTCCCAAGTACAGAAGAAGACACACATACATTAGGAGAGATAAACTTGAGATGCTAAACACTGGCTTAAGATTCTAGAATCTAGATTCTATCAAAAGCAGAAGCATCTCCTCACATACTGTACACTGTAGAACGTTAGACGCACATACTTGTACATAGCACAGGGCCGGACGAATGAATTGCTTTTGGGCAGCAATTTGTTTCCATACAAAAACCATTATTTTGATTTTTTTGAAGGTTTATCTTTGGTACAGCAAAATTTTGTATTTACATGTTTTAGAAAAGTTTAAAATGTTCTTTTTACTTGATTCATAAAAGTGTAAAATGTTGTATTTACATGTTTTTGAAAAGTGTAAAGTGTTCTATTTACATGTTTTTGAAAAGTGTAAAATGTTCTATTTACATGTTTTTAGAACAGTGTAAAATGTTTTATTTACATGTTTTAAGAAAATTGGAAAATGTTTTATTTCCATGTTTTTGAAATGTATAAACAAAATTTATTAGCATGTTTTTGAAAAGTCAAAATATTTTTTTTTACATATTTTTAAAAACTGTAAAATGTTCCATATCTACATGTTTTTTGAAAGTTTAAGCAGCGGGGGCTGCCTGTGCTGACCGCACTATCCGGCCCTGATATAGCATGTTACTTGGGAGGCACTATAACACATACATTTGTCACATGAATTTATATAGGTAGATACATCTCATATAATTTTCTGTACAGGCATTTCCATATTACGATTGCACTGTATATACATACACCTCAAGTACACACTACTAGTTATACCACTACATCCCACATTTAATTTGACTCACTTGAGTTTCAAGTCCATGATAAAATACACTTTGCACTCAGACACACACAAGTGTTGAGTGTTGGCAGACTTGCTAGATTTTTGCCCAGTTTTAATCCACGCTACGCTAAACTCTTTCATCTCGATTTTTCTCTCTCTCTCTCTCTCTCTCTCTCTTTCTCTCTCTCTCTCTCTTGTGCCCTCTTCCTTAGCTTTAGAACATGGAGTATGGAGTAGGAATAGCAACTGGGGGGCTTTAAACATGTCTGTACAGTTGAGATAAATCTTCATAGATACACTGTATAAAGGCACATACCTAAACAGACGTTACATCCATCCTGTTTTATAAATACAAACCAAACATTCAATCGTCGGTAAATCAATGTGTCGCTGAGTGAAATGAACGTGAAAAATTAGAATATCTAAATTGCTCAAAAAATTTACCAAGTCTTTTGGTGGTCTCTCTATGCTCCCCGCATTTTTTCATAATAATGTTTTGCCTAAGCCTAAGTGCAAGAAGTCATTCAAATGAATACGGAGATATGCACACATGGTATTTTTAAATACAGATGCGCTCACATTCACAAAGTTTTTTCTCTTATACGCGATCCGAGTAAAAATCAAAGTACGATTTGCACTTTATTAAAAATGCATACAAAACAGGATGGAATATTTTTCTCTTGAAGAAAAATACATAATATATATCTAATAATTATAGAGGTGCGTACAGGCGAGAATTTGTTTTAGTCCTCCACTTGGAATTACTGGACTTTCCTTTGCCGCACATTTACACTTTCGACATTACACATTATTTAACATTGCTTTGGTTTTGGTCTTTTGGTTACTGCTCTGATACTGACTCTGCTACTACTACGACGTTCAAACCTTTAAACAGATAGTGAAGCACAGGCCCAATGTAGGTAGGTACTGCTAAAGTACAGTAGAGTACAGTAGATGATAGTAATAAATAGTATGTAGAATAGAATAGTGTAGGTATTTTATTCAGCAGAAGTAGTAAGTAGTATCCATGAATAAGACCAGATTCAGAATGACGGCTATGGATTTGAATCTCCAAATCCATAGTCGGAATAATTATAATTCCAATATATTAATAATATAATATAAATAACAATCGCCATCTCAACAACAGCAGCGAAACACCGGAACCATGACAGTACCTACATGTAATATGATACTCTGTGTGCTCTGACTCTAACTTTGGCATGGCCCTGTTGTGTCTTATGGTCTTATCTACTTGCTCACCATACAAAACAAACTACAAACTACCAAGAAGCAAGTGTGTCTCTTACATACCTACCTACACCTACCTACTACAGACATTTTCATTTTATACACTACCCATCCCTACTACACACACTCCCGATATTCCATTACAGTCACCATATAACACCACACAATGGAATGGGATGGCAATATAATAGGACAAGACAGAAGGCAATATCTGTATTCCTAGTCCCTTTCCCGTAGTACGCTCGAAACAGCAAGAAGAGCAGAGAGGCAAAAAGGGGAAAAAAGAATCCACTCACTCACTCACTCACTCACTCGCTCGCTAGTCACTAGCATTGTATCTCCAAGATTGTAGAGTCTTAGAGTGCAAAGGATAAAAGGGGGGATGGGAAATGCTACGTAGAACTCGAGAAAAAGATAGAGAGAAGAAGCCCATCACGTCCTATCGTATCATATATAGTGAGGGCATAAGTAAAATGTAGATATGTACATACATACAACGAAATGCAAGAAAAGAGACGAAACGAGATGAAATAAAGACGAAGACCAAGTCGAAAACGAAAACGACGAGGAAACTGCGAGAGAGAGAGAGAGAGAGAGAGAAGAAAAATACGAAAAAAAACATTTAGCTTTTAGGCACTTTTAGCATATCTCTGAGAGAGTTTTAGAAGCTCGGAAAAAGATAGTGGGAGCGTATAGTGCAGAGCTCAGCCAGAGCCAGAGCCAGTCAAGTCCCTTCCTCGCTCTCGGTTTTCACATCTACTATACACTCTTCTTCAGTGTCTTGGGGTCTTACGAATATACAACTTGAGATGAGAATTGTACAGACTTGAGAGAGACTACATAGACTCTGACTGAAGAAGCCTCCACTTCACTGTAACTCCGGCTCCTGGCTTTCCGTCTACATATGTTTGCATTTGGAGGAGCGAGGCTTTGGAAGGGAGAAGATCAGGGAGTTCTGTCTGTCTGTGCATCTTCTTCTTCTCTGTCGCTCTGGCTCTGACTCTGGCTTCTGGCTCTGGCTCTGGAGATGAGTTTCCTCTCCTCTCTCCTTTTCTCTCGTGTTCATGTTCATGGACCGGAGCAGAGCGGTGAGCCAATAAATCCTGGACGGAATACAGCATAGGATTGGTTGAAAACCAATTCCTCAGCTTGTACGCTCCACAGTACTGCTATTCCTATGTATCTACAGCCTGTACCTAAAGCAGCAAAAAGCATAGGAGTATTCCCTGTAACTTCTTCATATCTCCGTCCTGGTCCTGATAGTGTCTTCTTCTGGCTTTGGTATTCATCTAGTAGTGCCATCGCCATCGCCATCGTCATGCCATCCAAGTGTATGTGCAGAGCAGGAGAGATGGTGATATGAAGGGTAACAGTACCACAGGCCAAGCCACACCGTGATAGCAGAGGCCGTCAGACCAATCCAAACCAAGCCAGGGAAAGGATCACATCACAATCACAATATATTTCCATTTCTATAGAGTAGGAAAGGCTACACGATCCACGTCTCCTCTGCTATGTATTTTGTGTATTCCACAATTCGAATTCCAAGTCGAAGTCGACCCACAACACTTCAAAATCCAGGTACCTACTACCTACCTACCTACTACCTACAAAGTCAAATTCAAATCCAAATCCAAATCCAATCCAAACGCCAACAACATGACATATGTTCCACGGTTTGGGCTTTCATGTTGTTCTTGTTGTTGTTGGTCGGGTGCATAATTAGACTACGGAACAGTCCACACACAGAGGCTTACAAGATATTAATGGGCCTACCTGCTCAGTACAGATACAGGTAGGTAGGTACCTCTGCGAACAATAAGGATACAACTACAGATAGTAATGTACGACGGCATAAAGTCTCATAGTCACATCATAGCATAGTAGTCAACACAATCATAATAATAAAAATACAAATATACACATTCCCGTCACATTATTGTCACAATCATCCATATGTCAAAGCCAAGCTAAGGATAAGTACCAAATTCAATGCCTAATAGAATACAATGCAAACCTCTACAGTGCTACAGTACTACAGTCGACGTCGACACACACATGTAAAAGTACCTACACCTCTCGCATGAATAAAAACGCCAACAATTAACAACAATTAAAAGGAATACAGTGATGAGACATACATAATTGTTAATAGCTTAGACTATGACTTGAGAACATGTTCGAATTAGAGAGAGAGAGAGGGAGAGAAATGGAGAGAATTTCATTGAAGAAGATAAGGAGATAATAATATTATTATGATGATGTATAATGATACGGATATTATAATGATCATCAGGATACAGACTACAGCAGCGGGGATAAGTTAAGGATAATGTGTATTACGTCCACGTACAATTACAATATGATAATGATTAAATGTGTTTATCTGTATTCATGAATTCCCATTCCCATAAATTAAAGACCCCCTCGAAATATGAATACAAATAAGTTGGACTCACAATCACACAAATCCTCCTAGAACTGACGAATATCATGAGTACTCCACACAAACTACAAACACAAACTACAAAGTACAAAATTACATACAATGTAATATGGCTGTATGCTTTTTCCATAGGTAGAATGAAACTTAAGGCATCCTCGTTCTCATCATGCTTTAATATTACGTACCTACCTAAGTAGTAGGCAGAGAAGGCTAGGTCTGTTTGTGTGTGTGTGTGAAAGAGAGAGACAGACAGACGGACAAATTTCTTACAGATATCACAAAGGATCATCTGTCATTTCTTTTCATGTTTTCATTTCATCCTTGAGTCTTGAATCTTGAGAATATCCATATCAATATACAAACAAAAAATACATTGGCTCTGGTTTCTATGCTACGAAATATCTGTAGGAGATTATAACTACCACACTATCTCTACGCATACTAACTAGTGAGCATTATATAATATACCCTGAGAGCATCCCATAGTGCTTAATACAATTGCCATTCCGAGTATGTATCTCTATGCGCGAGACGACTACTTACGAATTACATTATGACTGAGATACTATTTACCACCATAGCGAAAAACACTTCTCCTTCCACCTCCTCCAACACCAACGCCAACGCCGACATGAACCTCGCGTAGTTCGTTTTCGTTACTTGCTACTTTTTGTGTCTATGGTGAGGCACGTAGGAGACTCTCAAGACGCGGCCGGAGCACATGTTGTAAGTACTTGTTGTAGTGACTTATTATAAAGATTTATAGTAATGCTGAAGACATAAAGCAAGAGGAAGACAAGTGGAAGACAAGGCACAAGACAGGACTGACTACTACACACTAATTCTAATTGTAAATAAAAACCATAATAAATAAAATATCTTTTTGGGAACACATTTATATCTGAAACATCTGAGGCATGACCATAACTAAAATCATATAGTGCGTACTACCTCTACCTATATAGTATAGCAGTATTCCCATATATGTACCTACCTACGTAGTAGCCCCACCATTACCATTTGTATGCATCACTAAATCTCCATCCATTTTAATACACTGAAGTATGCCTATACCTATACCTATAGAATTTAATACGCGCATAATACATAATATGACCAACTAGCACAGCACAACTGAGTGAGTAGATAAAAGAAAAGCAGAGAAGCACCAGTACCATTACCAGCAAAAGCAAACATCAAACACAGCAAATAACAGTCATATCCTCCTCAAAGTCTCAAAGTTGAACAAGAAAGAAAAATAAAGAGTCAAAACTCAAAGTCTCCAAGAAACTCAAACTCCTGTAGCACACATAGTTGAGTCTACCAGTACAAAGTACGAAGAACTTACTACCAACTACCAACCAAGATACGATTTTAACTTTAAAAGGTGAAGAGCATGGTGATGTAAGGATATATCTGTAGGCTGATACTGGTTCGTCTTCGTACTTATCTATACATGTACCGTACGTACTACAAATATTACAGGCGAGATCGACCGCCAGCACACACACACACACACCAACAGACCAGGACCATAGACCAGAGCCACACTGACTGCATATACTATTACGTATAGTCAGATACTACATCATATTATGCAGAAAGATACCTTATTATACAGCAAGATCCCAAACCTAAACTGCGAAGCCAGCGATGACGATGAGGACTGGAACGACAACGCAACGACGACGTTGACGACGGCTGAGTTGAGTTTCTGAATCTCTCTCTGAGCTTTAAGTTTTTGAGAAGGAGGCTGTGCTGTGGTTCTGGTTCTGGTCTTGGTCTTGGTCTTGGTCTTGGTCTTATACTCTTGACTCTACTCTGTGTGCTGTGATGATGATGATGATGATGAAGGCAAAAAAAAAGAAGAAAAAAAGACGAAGAGAGACGAAGAAAAAAAAACTCGTTTCAACTTTTGACTTGTTCCATAAACGTCCCATTTATGTGCATACACCCGCACGCCTCAACATCAAAATTCTATACATTAGCCTCACGTTTTTCATACCAACAGCCTGTTAATAAGGCACTTTAAATTCTTTTATTATTCTACCGACTAAATTAAATACTGTTTTTTTTTAAACTTCATATTCATATATCTCCCTTATTTTATGTGTATCTAGTAAAGTACATAGGTACCTCTAACTCTATTCTATTCTATGCACTATATGTACCTACATCAACATTTCGTTACCAAAACCTTATAACCTCTACTGCTAAAAATTTTTGGAGATGGTCAAATCGAGAGATAAAATTCAAAAGTGTTTATTTATATGAATTTGTCCGAATGATACTCTTCCCAGTGGTAATGGTGTTTCAATGATGCATGGATTATTGAGGACGAGTGCGAGGTGCTGGCCATCGGCCATGGAATCAGGAGACATTTTTCACTTTGTAACTTCTGAATTCATTATATCCTGTAATGAAAGCATAATTTACCCTTTGTGTGATTTATTAATTTATGGTGTACTTTAAGGGAAATGTAGGTGGTGGGTTAGGTAGGTATATTGTATTTATTGAAGTCGACATTTTGATTGTGCCGAAGCCGAGTGGTGTGAGATTATTTATGCTTGTTTACATTGCCAGAAGATAATTTGCATTATTAAATTAATTAATAATAATTGTTTTATCTCCTTGTTTTACAGACGGGTGCAATGCAATGCAAAGGTATTTTATTCGGAATAAAAATTCAAATGCATTACTGTTGTGTAGTAAGTACCTACTGATATTTAATGAAGTATTTATTACATTTTTATTTAAATACAATAATTATCAATTAAATACGTGGGGAATTAAAATTCTATTATAAAAACTTTAAAAGCTTTTGAAGTTACAATGCGATTAAAATTTTTTTACTTTAAAAAGAAAATTGTACATATGGTGAGGCTCATACAAACAACATAATACAAATTTTTACTATCGCATAGTTTTTGTACAAAAATATAAATGTAGTATGCAGCTGGACAAAGTGTGTAGGTACTTCTAAAGCTAATAATACAAAAATAAAAAATATGTAATACCTAAAAGGGATGAATGTCTACCTACTGATATATGCTGATAATACAGTCAGCCAGCAGTTTAACAGTGAATTGAAAATCGATTCGGTTGATTGTCTCCCAGAAACCTATTTGTATAGATAATATTGTTTTTCCCAGTCACACAGACCGCGAGCAAAACCAGAAAATGTTTAGTGGTATCACACGTGTAGGGAGGCAGTACGAACCATCATATAAGTTGATAAAAGTATACATATAATTTTGGTATATATTCCACACTTATGCCCTCGTCAATTCCACGTCAACGATGGAAGGATATGATAAATTACAGTGTACTCCTTTAGAGCTGCAGACTGCACCTATAAATCAAACCATTTCACCGCACCATCATATCATCATAATAACCGGCACCGGCACCGGTACCGGTACCGGTACCGGCACAGGAACGACTCCATTTCCATCTCTACCGCTTCCCATACATAAAATATTTAGAAGGCTTGCAAAACGAAAATGCATTCACATGCATGAAAGACAATTCTTTCTGTGCCCGTATGATGCAGGACTGCATGACGTACTATCTCCATTTTTTAAATTGACAAATTGTGAAACTATCAGCATTCCTTTCTATCCAAAAAGTGAAAAAAGAAATTATAGTGTGTGCTTATAGACTGTCATTACACACAGGTTATTAGAAAGGATCAAAGTCCGATTCGTCATTCTTTCCAACGAACACAGTTGATTTAATAAACGACCCAGACACCCAGATCATTTCCAATTAGAATCAGAATTAACTACTCATAAATCACATATTTATTTATTTGCAAATAAAAAAACAAAGAGCGTTTGATGATTACCTACATTCTAAAAATATATTCTACACTACAGAAAACATACAACCAAGTATGCCTATATAGATAGTCGATACGAAATATCTCAAAATGTTTACATGAAAACATGTGATTGTATACCATTATACCGCTTTATCTCCTACATCTCCTCAACTCCTAACATAGCCAACGGTGAACTTTTCTACTGATAATCCTTTGAAAATCCCGATCCCGGTATAACTATGTAGTTCTTACCCCAAGACAAGTACGTACCTTCCTACCTACCTACCTACATACCTAAGTAACTCAAGAGTAAATTGGGATCTGGATCGGAATGGAAATCGGAAAATGTGATAAGTACAGGCTCAGCTGTGGCAATATTGTGTACATACCTAGGTACTTAGCTACTTACACCCATCTCTATTTTCGTATTGTATTTTTATTTATTTATAATTTCAAATCAAAATATGTAATGCAGCCGAGCCGAGCCTCAACAAAAGCTCATGTAGGTACATACTGTGTAGTAACAATAATAAAAATATCACCATTCACTAAACCCTCCATACCAGAGCGTGGACTGATAGACTATACTATGCTATACTAAAACACGCATAAATTCTAATACAAAAGGACAAAATATAACAAATAGAATCAGACATATATTTAAGACCCCATCAGCCCATTCAGTTCACCAACTCCAACTCCAACTCATAATCAGTACTCACTCAGTCATTTCATTTCAATTCACGCTAAAAGTATAATATAAGGATATAAAAAAAACATACAAAAACACACACAGAAAAAAATAGGAAACCATATGAATGTCGTTGTCGTTGTCGTTCTCGTTCACGTTTGCGTTGTCTAAGTAGAAGTCGAAGTCGGAGTCAGAGTCGAAGTCGAATTCGAATTTGACGTCGTTCCATGAATTCTGTAAATAGAATTATTACTGTAACTAATAACTACATATAGGAGGGACCATGTACTATGTATGTGTGGTAGGTTCGTGTGGATGTGGAGTACTGCCTGACTGTGTAGTAGAGCTTTATTTAATACTGGATATTAGATTGTATATGTTTCTCTGCCACTGACTTGAGTTGTCTTGACAGTCGATTTGGATTTGTATTTGAAGGAGTGGAAGTTGGAGTTGGGCTTCGCCGAGTCAGTTCCGTGAGCATCAGTAAGTACAGCTTATTACTTCAAAAGAGATTAATGCTCAGTGGTGTTCTTCTATACATTATCCATCCTCAGACTTGATACTCGTTCTCGTACACTCTGTACTTTTATCCCCAGCACCACCTCTACGGATATATCCTTTATTATCCTTTCCTTTCCTCCCTTTAAATTCACTCCAAGTATACTGACTGACTGCACTGTAGAATCTAGAACTGAACCATAAGACCAGAGCCAGAACCAGAACCCGAACCAAAACCAGAACCAGGAATTCAACTAGCGTATTCGTATCATATCGTAGGCCACAGAAGACAAGCAGAACAAGAACAAGATCCCGAGTGCCGAGTGAATGTGAGTAGTGAGTTCCCGAGATCGAGATTTCCTCAGAAAAATAATATGTACCTACCTACCTACCTACCCACTGTGATATTGTTCCACTCCACATTACTGTAGGATAATAATGCCCAACGTACCTACCTACCTACATACTTATGTGAATTATATACTCCTGAGCCTGAAAATATATGGGCTCTGGTTCTGTTTTATATTCCATCCGTAGAAATAGAAACGTACCCCACGGAACGTACCTACATGCATGTTTAGAGAGTGGGTAAAGTACATGGATGAAAGACTGAAAGACACGTATGGGGCGGTAATGCATCATCCTTCTTTTGCGCATAAGTACACACTGAATTACACCTCGAAAACAAGAGCCACACCGTATGGAATCGAGTTAGAAAAGAGTCTGCAGGCCAGTCAAAGCAGGAGGAGAATAGTATGAAAGCATAGCGTACAGCATAGACTACACACGATAAGGATATGCCTCGGTGTCGGTGTCGGTCATGTCCACAATTATACACCGTATATATATATAGGAAAAGGACAAGCTACAAAACTACAAACTACTCTACGTACAGTTTGACTGAACCTACACACAGCACAGACCTCCTCCATAATAATAATATACAGATAGGCAGAGAGAATCTACAAAATAGAAAATAGTCAAAAGGCTTGCATGAAGCTTAAAAGCTCTGTAAATCCTTATCTGGTGGGAAATTCTTTGAATTTCCACTCTGCCTACCCTTAAAATACGGAATACGGAATACGAACTATACGGACGCTTCACGGACTTAGGAAAACCAAATAATACATATGTATGAAGAGCCCTATACGAATGTACGAATATACGAATACACGAATTTACAAATAGCCACATCCTTATACTTTCCAGCGTATATAACATAGCCATATGACAGGAAAATCTCTAAATCTAAATCGTTAACAATATATATGCATACACTCTGTAAGTAACAAGGACGCTCACTGTTACTGTTACTGTTGTTGCCGCTGCCTATGCCTATATAGTCGCCTGTTCCTGTTCATATTCCTATTCCCATTGTAAACTGGATTTTCCCAATATCTCCCCTTTTCCCACGTACCACGACCGGGACAGGTGGCTGGAACAAGAACGCGACCGGGTCGGTCTCGGTTGTTGGTGTTCTTCCTCTTCCTCGACCGCGATTGGAAGTCGACGCGGTCTTCGGTGGGCGAGAACGTCCTCGGCTCGCTCGCGTATTTACAGAAAGAGCGACCGGGACTAACAGACCGCGCTTACGAAGTTCCTGCTCACGAAGTCTGGATACGTTGGACTGACTACGAAGAACCCGGTGACTCGGTATGGGCTCCGTGGTTAAGGATGGGATGCACAATTATAATGACCCGGTGTGTAAGTGCCGGTATGACCGTCGACACCCACACCCAGAGTATGTAATGTTATGACCGTTATACTCCGGTACCCGGTGGACTGAGCGTATCACTATAATGTTACTGTGCCGGCTCCAGTCTGCCAATAAATGCCTATGCAATGTTAATGTTCACAGCACAAGATATCGTCTTTGGGAGTGTCCTTTTATTGAACTCTGATTCTGTTCCCGTTTACCTCACGCAATGTACATAATACTCACTCCACGAATATACAATATGATCTCTAACTTAATCACACAATTAATCCCTTACGGGTAATTAAAATAAGATTCCCGAAGGAGAAGAATAAGAAGGAGAATAAATAAATATATATAAATAAATATAACACTCAAGATGGCTGACGGGCTATCTATTTTCCTCACTTTACTAGCTTTCCACCTAGTTGTGTCTCCTTGACGAGTAAAATAGGAAGTGAAGTCCTGGCTCTGTTCGCCTGCTGAGGAGGACGGCGATCGTACGATCGAGAGAGTGCCTACGTCATACTCCTCAACTCCAACCGTCTTTTCCACTTGCCCTACTTTACCTGCTATACTCCTAGCCCCGCTCCCCTCCTATACCTACATCCTTCTCCTGCTATACGCAGTCGAAAATTACTGCTTGTACCGACGACGTCGGTTGGTTCTCCATCCCCAACCTTCCTTGTCTATTTCCCGCTACTGCTATTAATACTCCGCAGTACCATTTTCCATATTTACCTTCACACTATCCCCCCCACCTGTTTCAACCGGGTAGTACTTGCTCCAGCATCGCAGATGCTCCTTAAAGCACGTACCCGTTGAAACAAAGGTGTATAAAGAGAGTGCCGTACTGCTGCAGCCGGGTCGCCGCCTCGACTAAGCCCTATTACCTTCACACTGCTGTCAGATCCTTGACCGCGACCGCGCTCGTCATCCCGGTCCCGCTATCTCATCTAGCCCTGCTCGTCTCGGTACCCCCTACACCGCGGTACCCCGCTTACGTCTCCACATAAAACATCACCTACGAGCTGCTGGCTGACCGGGCCGGTCGCCCTATCCTATGCCTATCCTATCCCGCCGCCACCTTTACAAAAACAACCTCTGACGGCTTCATCACATTCTTAATACCAACATCATACACAATGTCCCGTCCAAACTTAGTCAAAGATTTAATAAAAAATAATAATAATAAAAAAAAATAGTAATACCGCACGCATGTGCGCAGTCATAATCACTAACATACGAATTTAATAAATAGTAATAAAACCATATCCAAATAAACATAACTATAAAGTCCAAACATACAATCCCGGTTCCTCCCCGAACCTGCCAGATCCTCACCACCTTATACACTTTATAACGTGGTAACTTAAAATTAACAACACAAAAAAAATGTAAAATTTCATATAAAAATACAAAAACGCCCAATCCCGGTTCCTCCCCGAACCTGCCAGATTCTCACCACCCTATATATCTCATAACGTGGTACCTCTTAAGAACTAACATAAAAAAAATTGTAAAAAAAAAATCAGTATAAAAGTACAAAAATACATAATCTCGGTTCCCTGAACCCCATAAACTTGCAACATACACCAATGGACCCATATACACAACACAATGCCTCTTCATCCCTGCGACTGTCCCGGCTCTTCTTCATCCCGGTCTTCATTCGTCTCGGTCGCAGCTTCAGTAATCCCGGTCGAGACTTCAGGTGTCCCGGTCGAGGCCTGCTCCTGTCCACTAGTATTAGCTTCGCTGAACCCGATCGGCATCCCGTTCTCGTCAAAGCGTAGGGGCATCTGCAACTGGTTATCATCCGTAAAGAACGGCATGCCAGACCCGACCGACGTGCGCACCACCATCTCCCCCACAACACTTACTTCTGGCGACTCGGTCAACGTCTGACTACTGCCTGGTCCAATGACTACCGGGTCTTCAGCACCGGGCTCCCTTACTTCTACACTTTGAAGGGACGTGTTCTGACTTCCAAACGCGTCTGCTGCCTGTGCCGCTCGCTCTTCCTGCATGGCCAGGACTCGCTCCGCAACTTCTTTATAAAATCTGTCCCGGTCCACCGGGGCCCACACATCGGGATTCGAGTTCCTCGCTCGCAAGTCAGCCACCGACCGCAGCACTCCCGCTACTTGCAGGTATACATCCTGGAGACCGCGCTCCATCTCAGAATCTCTAAACATTGGTTCCCGAGGCGTCCGAACCAACATCCAAGGCTGCCCCTTCAACAGAGCCTCTATCGCCCTCATTAAATCGTACGCGCCTACTGTCGCTGGCCCCCTCACTAATCCCAACAATTGATTCTGGAGAACTTCCTTCTCCCCGGCCGGCGCGTCCGCTTCATAGGCTCTCACTTCAACCCGGTTCCATGCCGTCTGCATCACATCCATGCGAAACATGATGTCCTCTTCACCAGGCTTGCGTAGATAAGGCCGGGACTTATCCACCCATTCTTCCGGTCGCTCTGGCTGTTCTTCCTCCGCCGACAAGCACGAGACCACCGTATGACCGACTGCCCGACAGACTCGGCAAACCTTCCCGATCTCGTACATCCCCGGTTGCGTCGGAGCATATACCGGGCCCCTAGTTGTGTCTGCCAACCAGCGTCTCTGCCATTTGATGTGGTTGTCCGGGAGCAAAAGCCAGCCAGTCACTGCGTTGAACACGTAGACCCTTCCTAATACAGGATGCCTGCTATCCCATACCCGGGTCTCCGTGTCCAACAACAGCTTCATGACTCTCTTCCCTGCACCCTTGATGGCCTTTGCTTGCGCTCCAACTTTACTCATAAAGCTGGATGCCAGAGTCCTCTCATATTCGACCGTGGACAACGGCTGCTTCGGATCCTGCTCACCGTCCTCAGAATCCTCCTCACTGTCCTCGGTCTCCTCCGTGGCCAAGTTCACGGTCTTCACTTTCTTGGCCGGCGTTCCTTTTGGTGTCCGCTGCTTTCGCTTCGCAGGCTTCGGTCCCGGTGTGCCTTCACCGTCCGGCACTACACCGCCTTTGCTCCTGGTCCTGGCCGGAGCTGGCCTTGTCGCGGTCTTGCTGTCCGCCTTCTTCGCTGCACCTGAGCTCGACGCCCCGGTCTGGCCCGCATGCAACCGTTTGTTGGCCTTTGCAATTGCATTATCTTGCAACTTCTGATGCTGTGCGGCGATACGCGCCTGCTCTGCCGCCAGTACCGCGGCCGCTTGCCTGTCTTCTTCTTCCTTCCGACGCTGCTCGGCCCGAGTCACACTACGTTGTTCATCCCAATCTTTGATGAATACCTCAGGCCGGCAGTCTTCATCTCTAACCGCGGAAGCATTAGACTCACACCCATCCGGATCTATCATCTGCACGGTCGAGTCCAATAGGTTGATCGCGTCCATGTGCATCAGTGTCTGCACTGGCTTCTGTAGTTCCCGGAGCCTGACCCAACCTTCCAGCTTCTTCTTTCCCTGCATCATTCTGCCCGCGTCCTTCTCATTGACGCCGGTGGTATCCGTTACACTCCACAAATCGATGAACTCAGCAAAGGCACTAAACGCGTCCTTAAAATACCCGTGCACTTCACCCTGTTGCGCGCACCGGCATTTGGACGCCCACTTTGACGGAATATCCTGGGCCTTTAACTTATTGGACTTGCCCAAAACTAGCGGTACTTGGATCATCCATGCTATGGACCGCATTGATAACCATTCCCCCGGTCGTAGGTCCAGCCTATACACAAACTCCCTACGAAGCACTATCAGAATCGACAGGAGACCCCTCGGGTCGAATTTCTGCTTAAGGTTGAATTGTCTCTTGTCTACCAAACCGCGAACTTCCTTAAGCAGCATCAAAACAGCCTGTTTTAAGAGCGCGTCTGAATACTGAGGCGCGACCACTGGCATTCGCACACTTAAAATCTCTATTCTTTCTGGCACTGCCTTTAACCACCGCTCATAGCCCATCTACGGCATCGAGTAAGACTCCGCGTACAACCGTCCCAAGTTAATCACTCCTAACACCACTTTTGCCATGAACTCTACCTGCGTGTCCCGGAGTATCACTTTGTCCTCGTCTCTCGATGGCCTATTGTCCTCTGCCATATCCACTCGGGACACCCGTATTCTCGGAAACACCGTGCACATCACCACTTCGACCTGTCGCGGTGCGTCTCGCTTATACTTTGCTGACCATATCTTTTGCCACAGGAACTTAACGTCTACAGCGTGTCGCGGTCGGGTGTCCGCGAAATTCCTGAGCAGCTCGAACTGTGCTCCCAAACCGTAAAACCACTTTGTAGCCTTGTGGTTCTCCAGCCACTCCATCACGCATACTCTGGCTGTGTGGGGTAAAGTGGCAAACCCCACGATCACCACATTGTTCCCATCAGTGATCGCGATTACCGATATGTACCCTCTCCTCGTAGTGTGCCGGGTAGCCCTCCACACGTGCACACCAACATGTGTTGCTCCCGCGAACTTATCCAACGCGGCCTTAATTTCTTCATCTGTGCTGATGTCCGCGTTCACCACCAGCTTCTTCGTTACGGACGGTTTTGTCTCTAACGATTTCTGGTCCCAAGACCCGTCCCGCTCCACAAATGAGTGGATTCGCCTCGCCGGCAGATCTTCCTTCGTACTATATTTGAAGGCTTCTAAATCTTCAGCCTGCTGCCGGTAGGCCTCCGTTAACCCCCGAAGGGAGTCATGATCTTGTGGCCGCTCCGCGACCCGAATCGTACCTCGTTCGAGCGCCTCCGCCTTAACGCTCCGCGAAAGCCACCCGAACTCCACCGGGTTGTCAGGTAATCCGGATACGAACGCCCGGTCGTTCAATCCTTAGCTGCATGCTGCAGCCTTCCACGACACAGTGCCATAGGCCTGTGCAACGTCCAGCTCCCATTGCGGTGGGGCTTCCATGCTAAAAAAAATTTTAAAACCACAGATTAGACAATGTCTAAGTGAGATTCCCCTCACCTCCGTCTCGCTGTGTTTCCCAAAACTCATGCATGTGGCCGCGCCAAGGCGCGGCCAAAACAACAAAATCCCATCACCGCGGTACCCCTGATACCGCAAAAGAAAACTTAAAACCAAACTTAACTACTATTGGTGCGGCGATCCCGGTCGCCCGGTCCCGCCACGATATTCCCCGCTACTTCTGGATGGTCCGAAACCATCCCGGTCGTCTCTCCTTACTCTAAGGTGTTCTGGTGCGAACTAAGATGCATTGAGCAAATACTTAACGTTTAAGCGCGTACCTTTTTTGCTTACCCACAGAAAACTTTAAACTGTGACCGTACACCACACCACGGTTTCCGGTATCTGGACGCCTGCTCCTGAATGGTACCCTTGTCGAGTTCTTGGTTCCGCAACACCTCACTCCGAGCGGTCCCCATTCAGGCTGAGTTTTAATGTTTATACACGCGGCTCTCTACCGGTGATTCCCCTGGATGTACTAGTAGGTCTATTCTACCACGCGCGCCTACCCTTCGCTTCTCTAACCTTCTTATTGCTAATCCCGGTCCCTGACTGACCGCGACTATTTCAGTATCATGTCATACTTCAGCTCATGACCCCCCTGCGCCTGATTCTATTCTAACCTCAGTAATAAATCGACGCGAGCCTCTACGGTTTTATTCATGCTCGGGAAGTTCTCGGCGGCTGTTTATTTGAAATCCGACGCCGGCCGTACGTCCACAAACACCAGGGAGAGATACGCCGGCCGATTGTCCCATTGAAGGTTTTGGCCACATCTTCCGCGGTCAGAATGACCGCGTCTCCGCTCGTCCCGCTGACTTTTATATTTACTAACCTAATTTTCACCAGCGTCCTCCAGACTAAGTCTGGGTTAGGCTTAGTTTATACTCCCAAAGCTTTGAGTACCGCGCTCGCACCGGGTCTGACTACTTTATTCCCGGTGCTTAACTCCCAAAAGAACTGAGACCAGACTTGATTGGAAAAGAACCAAGCCAAGTCCCGTAAATTTTGTTCGACAACATCCTCCGCGGTCAGTACAACCGCGTCGCTACTCTCCCCACTCTCAACTATGCCTAACTACCCCAGCATTCAACAGTGTCCTCCGGACCGCGATCCGGGTTTGGCTTAGTTTATTCTCGCAAAGCTTTGAGCATCGCGCTGCCTCGGGATTCCATATCTTGACTAGCATCCTTGATGGTCTACGACCTGGACATCCCCCCGACTCTCTTACCGCCGCTGCGAGACTCGCCTCTTGACTAGCACCCCCGGTGGTCTACGAGACTATCCCGCTCTCTGCACTGCTACCGTGTACCAGGACTCGCTCCTGACTAGCATCCTGAGATGGTCTACGGAACGGGTACACACCCTACTTCACTCTGAACCCCTGGCTAGCAACTCTATAGGAAGGCCTGCGGGATTTTTTGGCCTTACGACCGCGCGCCAGGTCTCGCTCCTGACTAGCATCTGGAATGGTCTTCGGAACGGGCGCACACCATATTTCTGACGAAACCCCTGGCTAGCATCTTTACGAAGGCCTACGGGATTGACAACTCACTACCGCGTACCAGGACTCGCTCCTGACTAGCATCTTACGATGGTCTTCGGAACGGGTACACACCATCCTTCACTCTTACTCACTCTGTCCTGACCTAGCGCGATTAATGCGGGCCTACGGACTCACCCCTGGCTAGCGTCTAAATCAAAGGCCTACGGGATGTTGGTTTTGCTGATATTTAGATCGCTCACAGCTTAGAGCTAGGCCGACTTTCACGGCATCCCCTGACTAGCATCGTTGGCGATGGTCTTCGGGGTATGGAGCTCTACTCCGGCTGGTTTATGTGCTCCCGCAGCTTTGAGCCCGAGCCTCTTGCTCGCTCTGACTTCCTACCAGCGAAGGTACGAGACCTTCGCCTAAGCTCAGATCTTACCTTCTATGCCTGCCCCTACGGTGGAGATCGGGACAGGCGTGAGGCGCAGTTTAACGTCGTACACACCATAGGACGTGAGGAAGAATAGGTTTGTGCCCGCCAAGACATCCCTATCCTTCCCACCTTAACCTAAAACACACTTTTTTTTTTGAGTTTTGTAAAAATTTTTAAAAGATTTTTTTCGGTTTTTATAAAATTTTCTATAGTATCACGCCATGCAAAAAAGGACGAAAGAATAAAAGATGGAGTAAAAATGTTTAAAAATTTATGTTGAGCTGGGTATCTCAATCATTAGCATCGAGAACTCATGGACACTGCCAGTGTCCTCCTCGGTCATCGCGTAGTTGATGCCCAAACGCACTGGTTGTTTGTGATCCCGACCGGGATAGCGTCTTGGTGGTGGTGGGTCATCAATATCTACTTCGTAATCATCAGACAGGTCGATAGGTCCAAAACCTCCTCTCCAACCTGTGCTCTGGTTCGTACCCTCGGTCGCGGTAACCGCACTACCGTGACTCCCTCCGGGGTCTGGTACAGTCTCGGTATCTGGTGATGGTACAGACTCAGTGACTACCGAGTCTGGCTGTGGTCGTTCATTGGTATCTGGTCCCGACTCCCCGTCTGCACTTATTACAGACTCCTCTACCGGGACCGGGTCCTCGCTCTCTTTCTCGTGGTAAGGTAACATAAGGGAAGTGTGGAACCTCATTGGATTACTATTAGGTTTGTCCGGGTCCTGGATACTGTAGGACCAATCTGAGTGCACCTCTACTACCTTCCACGGCCCGGTGTACCGCGGTCCAAGGGATTTCGCGTACTTCTCCTCCTTTGAGGACAGTTTCTTATTACGTATCTTAACTAAATCACCTACTGCGTACACAATATCTCTCCTGTTTCGGTCGAAGTACTTTTTCTGCTGCAATTGTGCCTCTCTTAGATTATACCGAGCCTGGTCTCTGATGAAAGTCACATCCTTAATCAATTGCTGCCCGTACTCCTCCTCGGTTACTTTCATTGTCTCAAGTAGCTGCATTTTGCGATCTATTGGCAGTAGTATGTCCCTGCCTAAGTTCAGTTGACATGGCGAATACCGAGATGACTTGGATTTTGCGGTATTGAGCGCCACCATATAGTCTCCTAATTGCTTTGCCCACATTGTCTGGGTCGCCATGCAAAACGCGCGTAATATACTTTTAATGTCCCGGTTTGCCCGCTCCGACTGGTTCGGGTTGGGATAGTACGGTGCCACATGAACACATGTAGCTCCCCACTGGCGTAGCTGATCATTCCAGTCATCACCCGAGAAATATGACGCATTGTCGGAGACTATGCGCTTCGGTGTTCCAAATTGGTTAAACACCTTCTGCAGGAACTTCAAGATCTTTATTGACGATACCGATGTTAAGGGTTCCATACTCACCCATTTTGAAAACTCGTCCACACAAACGACAATGAACTTGAAGCCCGCGCTCGCGGTCAACTCTCCGACAATGTCCACATGAACACACTCAAACACGGTGTTCCGGTAAGAGTGAATGCCCATCTTTCCCGGTTGCGCCTGGTTTGAAGCCTTTACTAACTGGCATACCGCGCAAGTCTTCACATATGCCTCTATGATCTTATGCATATTATAGAACCAAAACCTTTTCCTGATCCGGTCGTACGTGCGTTCTACACCTTGGTGCCCGGCCATCGTGCTATCATGAAAGTGCGCTATGACATCCCGCTCTATGGACTGCGGTATGACCGGGACTATGCGTTTCCTGGCTGTCACTGACTCTGGATCTAAAAAGCTAGCCTGAATTAACGGATGCTGCCATTTAATATGCTTCCCCTTCTTCATTAGCATAGACGGTCGCACCCTTACCGGCGGCACAGGTTGCCCGGTCCGCTCGTCCTCCTCTAGCCTCTGTTCCCACAGCTTATCCACCTGGTTGCTATAGAAGCCCCCTTCCGGTGTTCCTTCTTTCAGGATCGACCGCGTCGCGGTCCGCTCTTTACACGGGACGTACCTACAGAGGATTCCTTCGACGATCACGTAGTCGTAGCGGTACCGAGACCGCTCCCCGACTCGGCTAAGGCTTTTAGTAATCGTGGATAGTGCCTCACACTCTCTCTGCACACCCCGCAGCATGTCCTTGTTCAGCATGTCCATATCCACTTCCACTCTCTCTCTGGTATTTGTAAACGTTGCCAGGCATACGCAAGCACTCTCCACACACATGTCTAGCTCATCCGGATTGTCATCATATTTGGGGTCCGGTAGCGCCCCACGAGAGAGCAAGTCTGCCAGTTTGTTATCCTCTCCCTTCACGAAGTCTATGTCATTGACAACATGACCCAACTCTATTGCCCACCTGACAATATGCCGGTTATAGAGGTGATCGTTGATGGCCGCATGTTTCAGATGTGTCAACGCTTGGTTGTCACATCTGAAA
Source organism: Dicyrtomina minuta (assembly GCA_949802685.1). Lineage (NCBI taxonomy): Eukaryota > Metazoa > Arthropoda > Collembola > Symphypleona > Dicyrtomidae > Dicyrtomina > Dicyrtomina minuta. The sequence goes on from OX461810.1 coordinate 61,006,456, forward strand.
ATCACGTCCTTTTGATATCTAATGAAGGGGTCGAACACTCGGTTTGCAAACCTGATAGCCAAACACTCTTTCTCTTTCGCGTCATACTTACGCTCCGCTGCATTCAGCAGTTTGCTGCGACATTCGATCACCCGGAATCTGTCTCCCCCGGTCAACTCGCAGTGGTAATTTTGGGCCAAGATTGCTCCCAGCCCTACATTACTTGCATCAGTGTACACGTACAACGGGTGGTCGTAGTTGATCGTGTTTAGCGTGATTTCCTTGGCCACTTCCGCCTTAATTGTCTCAAACGCGGTCTGCTGGCTCTTTCCCCACCGGAACGGTAGATTCGGATCTGCCTCCGACTTCAGCTTTAAAAATATCGGCTCTAACTGAGTGGCGTAATGTGGTATGAACCGCATGTACCATCCAATGGCCCCTAAGAATCGCTGAACTTCTTTCTTCGTTCTTGGTGACGGGAAATCTTGGATCGCCGCTACCTTCTTCGGGCATTTCTTGATGCCGAAGCGCGTGACGATGTGGCCCAGGAACTCAACCTCCGGTAGATCGAACTCGCATTTAGCCCAGTTTAAAGTTAGGTTAAAGTTATGAAGTGTCTTAAACACGAAATCTAAGTGCTCCTTGTGCAGTTGCTCGGTCTCGCTAAAGATAAAAATATCATCTAGGTACACATGTAGAAAGTCACCCACGAACTTACCAAACAACCTATTCATGAGATCCTGAAAAATCATTGGAGCATTTTTCAACCCCATCGGCATCACGTTCCACTCGTAACATGCATTCTGCGTGTGAAACGCGGTGAACTTCTTGGAGTTCTCTGTTATGGGGATTTGCCAAAAGCCTGACTTTAAGTCCAGCTTGGACATGACTCGGTTAGGTGGAAGATGCTCCAAGATTTGATGTATGATAGGCATCGGGTTCTGTATCTTCGGTGTGTAGCTATTCAACTCTTTATAATTTACCACCATTCGCTTATCGCCGTTTGGTTTCGGTATAATTAATACTGGCGAGGAATATGCCGAAGTTGACCGCCGTATCTTACCCTGTAGCTCCAACTCATGCAATGTCTCGTCTTCCCACTTTGCTATTGCCGGTGGTCTTCGAGCAGGTTTACATTGTATCACCGGGCAGTCCTCCGGGATGCGCAGATCGTGGATGATCGCGTTCGTAATCCCGGACCTACCATCACTCCGTACCACCCCGGGTTACTTTTTGACCAGAGTCTCGACGAACACTTGGACGGACGACGTCCCTAGCTTTGCCCGGTCGTACCTGTCCGGGGTCAACGCTAGTGACAAGTCACAAACGTCTTTTGCGGTTTTTACTGACAAACCACGGACGAAGTACCCGGCATCTCGCTCCTGCTCTTCCGCGGTCGGGACATCCCATCGCATCTCGCCCCTCACGTCGTCGAAACTCAAGCCGTGTTTCCATCGGAACTTGTTCCCAATGAAAATGGGGCACATTAGTCCCTCTTGGACCAGGAAATCCTCTCTAAACCACCGACCCGCAATCTTCATATCCAACGTAACTACACCTCCCGCTGTAACTACCTTACCATCAAAACCCGACATCTGTACTGAAGACTTTCGTATTTCTAACCCTAGTCTATCGCACTCCTTCTTGGATATAGCGAGCGCGGTGCAGCCCGAGTCTATTAGCGCGAAATACGGAAATAGCTTTTGTTTATGTTTAATATTGACTAGGGCATAAGGGGCTTTGTTTATCCGGTGTAAAAGACACGGGTCCCCTCGTCTGTCCGTGTCTGAACCCAGTTTAAAGTCGGTGGTAATACCGAAGGCACGAATTTGGCTTCTAACTTGTTTATCGCCTTCTGGACTTGGTCTTCACCGGGACTTGGTTGTTGATCCCGGTCTCGCCTCAGCGCGCTCCCTTCTTCCCGGTTCTTCGCGGTCCGCAACGCATTAAACAGTTGCCTCTCGTCCGGGTCCTCGTCGTTCTCAGCTGAGGCTTGTAATCCTTGCATCCCTTCTGGGGTCCCGGTTGGTGGTGTCTCGGTCCGACTTTCTGCTGACTCCTCTTCCGCACACGCCTGGGCCAGTATCTTTAGTGCCATAACTTTCGCCTTTGCTGACCTGCAATCTTCTGTGTTGTGCGTATTACGACTACATACATGGCACCACTTCCCGGTTCTACGCTCTGGTTGCCTATCCCGACGCGGTGATTCTCGTCTCCCTTGTAGACTAGTTGATCTGTCCCGCCCCGGGCTCGACCGGCCCGGTGAGTTCTGTGTCTGCGGGCTTCGACTTTGCTCCCTTCTGCGCTCACCGGGACCGGGATTTCGCTCGTTGCTACGTTGACGGTCTCTTGAGTTCCATTGCCGGTTCCGCTGCCCCTGGGATGACTGACGGTCCCGGCCTCTTCTTCGGTCTTGTTGACTCCACGGCCGATACGCTTCTTTTTCCTTTTCGGCTCGAACCCGGTTTCTATGGAACTCCTCCGCTTGCTTGATGAAATCGTTCAACTTCTGCGGGACCACTGTCCCCGGTGGGAATGCTCCGTACAGCGAGCTATGCATATTCTGCTTAATGCGACTAATGATTTCCCGTTGCTCCCAAGCGTGAGGCTCTCTGATGCTTTTTAGCAGGGTGTAAAAATCGGATGCCCACTGCCGTATCGGTTCGTGAGCTTGCTGCTTCCAGTTGACCACTCTGTTTAAAACGGACTGCGCGCTCGACCGGTCGTACGCCTTCAGAAACTCCGCTCTTACCGCTGCCCAATTGTGGTCTACATCCAGGAGCGTCGCCTTTAGCCAGGATGCTTCTGCCGGTGTTGTCAAGCACTTCTGGAAGATCTGGATGTATGCCCTCGGCTGGGCTCCGTGTATCTCTAAGTGCGCTTCAAATGCGTCTATGTAGGTTGGTGCAATATCTACTCTGGGATCGAAATGCTGTGGTATGATATGTAACCCGGTCGGAGCCATCATTCCCGCTAACAGCTGTGTCTGTTCTCGCTGTATGTCCTGGGCATGCCGGGTGTTCTGGTTTTGTTGGTCCAGGACCTGTAGCAAGTGGTCTGCCATATCCGCAATCCCCGGTGCTGACGTGGTGCTACTCGAGCTGTTATATGACCGCTGGCTGGACTGTTGCGAGGGTATTGCGCTGAAGGTGACCCCCGGTGTCGATGGCTGCTTCGTCCCGGTACACGTTGGCGTTTGCTGTTGCTGTTGGTGGCCAGTACTCGCTGTGACCTGTTGTAGCAAGTTTCCTGACGGAATTGCTGGACCCCCGGGATTCCTACCCCCTGCCAACTGGGCTTTGATGCGTCCCTGGTCCGCCTGTATGGACTGGACTACTAACTGCATGGACTGCATATCCTTCGACATCTGCAAGACATAATCCAGCATTGTCTTCCCTGAGGCTTCCGCCTTCTTTGGTGCTACCGGCCCACTCGTTGACGCGGTCGCGATTTGCTTCACCGAGTCTTCCAACTTCTTGGTCTCCGCTTGACTCAGCTCGGTGACACCTTCGAAGTCGGGCTCCCCATCATGTTCTGCCGTTATCATTTGTTGCTGGTATGCTGCGAAAGCGACCGCCACCTCCGAAGGTGTCATGGGCTTGGGTGCTTCTTTCACCTCCAGTTGATATAGATAGACATACCACCTCTTCTTTACATTCAACAGGTCGCATGCCCCCGGTGTCTGCGGGTCTTCTAGCAGAAGCTGCTTTGAAATCAGCTCACCTTCCCGGGCCGTCCACGTTACCCCCTCCGTCTTGATGTCGCATATTGGCTTCATCCCGGTCCCGGTCCCTGGTCTTCAGGCTTGGCCCTTGCTTATGCACTACCGCCTCTTTAAACTGGGCCGGACCTATACGGAACTTTTTTGTTTCTCTCTCTTATGGGGTTTGTCGCGGTTGCCTATGTTAATTATACTACCGAGACCGAGTCTGCTCCGCGACCGAGTCGCGGTCTGCGCTATGCGGCAAGTTTTCTACGGACAGGCTGAACTGGCCTGCTCCGGGGTTCTGGTGTGCTCGACTACTCCTGCCAAACCACAACCGCCGACCAAGGTACTCGCGCCTATGCTCAACTCGGTATTATGCGTTCCTGCCGTATGATTTAGTGTGCTCGTATGCTACCCTTCCGACCGAGACAAGATCAATAGTATGTGTCGCGGTCGACTATCTATCGTAAACTTAGCAATAAGTTTTTAAGAAAAACAGAAATGTGGAACTGGTGGTTCTCACCTGGTTGTGCTGTATTCGGTACTTGAACAAAACGAAAGTTTTGTGTCCTGCAGGGTCGCCAGTGTAAACTGGATTTTCCCAATATCTCCCCTTTTCCCACGTACCACGACCGGGACAGGTGGCTGGAACAAGAACGCGACCGGGTCGGTCTCGGTTGTTGGTGTTCTTCCTCTTCCTCGACCGCGATTGGAAGTCGACGCGGTCTTCGGTGGGCGAGAACGTCCTCGGCTCGCTCGCGTATTTACAGAAAGAGCGACCGGGACTAACAGACCGCGCTTACGAAGTTCCTGCTCACGAAGTCTGGATACGTTGGACTGACTACGAAGAACCCGGTGACTCGGTATGGGCTCCGTGGTTAAGGATGGGATGCACAATTATAATGACCCGGTGTGTAAGTGCCGGTATGACCGTCGACACCCACACCCAGAGTATGTAATGTTATGACCGTTATACTCCGGTACCCGGTGGACTGAGCGTATCACTATAATGTTACTGTGCCGGCTCCAGTCTGCCAATAAATGCCTATGCAATGTTAATGTTCACAGCACAAGATATCGTCTTTGGGAGTGTCCTTTTATTGAACTCTGATTCTGTTCCCGTTTACCTCACGCAATGTACATAATACTCACTCCACGAATATACAATATGATCTCTAACTTAATCACACAATTAATCCCTTACGGGTAATTAAAATAAGATTCCCGAAGGAGAAGAATAAGAAGGAGAATAAATAAATATATATAAATAAATATAACACTCAAGATGGCTGACGGGCTATCTATTTTCCTCACTTTACTAGCTTTCCACCTAGTTGTGTCTCCTCGACGAGTAAAATAGGAAGTGAAGTCCTGGCTCTGTTCGCCTGCTGAGGAGGACGGCGATCGTACGATCGAGAGAGTGCCTACGTCATACTCCTCAACTCCAACCGTCTTTTCCACTTGCCCTACTTTACCTGCTATACTCCTAGCCCCGCTCCCCTCCTATACCTACATCCTTCTCCTGCTATACGCAGTCGAAAATTACTGCTTGTACCGACGACGTCGGTTGGTTCTCCATCCCCAACCTTCCTTGTCTATTTCCCGCTACTGCTATTAATACTCCGCAGTACCATTTTCCATATTTACCTTCACACCATTCGGCATTCGGATTCGGATCAGCTTTTGACGCTCTTCAACACAATTTAGGCTCTGCATACATATGAACCTCCACACACCTAAAACCCAAGACCCAAAGCGTATAAAATAAACACACGCTATATATTTGAATGTAGGGCCCGAACCGAAGCCGAACTACATGATGCCGATGCCGGTGGTATGAGTAGTAAAACCCTTATATCCCTCTACCCGTGCCGTACAGGTTCGTTTTCGTTATCGTCGTCTCGCACTGTATAACAGTAGGATGTGTGTGTGTGTGTGTGTGTAGCAGTAGCAGGGAGCATATTGGACAGTTAAAGCTTGTGTAAATTGTTACGGGACAAAGATACTGTGCTGCTTGTAGTTTATCTCATGTGTTTCTCCTGCTCTGTGTGAAGGAAAAGGGAACCGGGAGACAGAATAATATATCAGTGTTATTACCATTGGAAGCATTTTGAGCTCTCGCTCTACCCGCGCCTTACAACTAAAAGACCCAAACTATCCTCTACACGTCTACAGCATAGTCAAATAGCTACATCTCTCTCTCACTGTTTCACTCTTCTACTCATAATATGTCCTCGTCCCTCTCTTTCCACACATTACGTAGACAATTGTCCCTTGTACATACAGAGACTCATTTGCTTTCGTTTGGTTTGGTTTCGTTCAGGTCGTGGGTCGTCCAGAGCCGGAGCCGGAGACTATACCGAGTAAAATGCTCAAGTTTGAATTTAACTTGGACACGGAGACTGAGGAAGGAGAGTTGTTGTAAGAGAGAAACTTGAAAACAGAAACATGAGATGTGGAAAGGGAGAGAGAGGCAGGGAAGTAAGTAAAGTATACACAGCAGAGGCAAACGTAAAAGGAAACACTGAAGCCCGAGACCGATGCCGATGCTGAGACCGAGACCGAAGACCGGGACCTAACCCTAGAGCCAGGCAAATGCAAGCCAAGCATGCACACCCTGCCTGTTCAATTCTCTTCCATCCAGTAGGTACATATTGCCAACATTGTGAAGACTGTAAGGAGACGAGTAGAGGAGAGACCCCAAAGCACAAGAGCAAGAGTACAATTTACATCTAAAACACTAAAAGAGTGAAAAGCCTTATAGCTAAAAGCATAGTATACAGTCAACCAAACCAAGTCAGTCATATCAGTAGTCATAGGGAAGCCGAAGCCGAGCTATATAATGATGCTATACGCTATAACTGCATGGTGGAAAATGGAATGAAAATACACTACTGCTTCTAGCAGCTACCAACCAAGCATGAGGCAGCAGGCAGCAGGTCTGTGAGCTGAAACTGTGAGAAATATACAACAAAATACTAAATACATAGTAAAATAAAGTATGGTCTCGTTTACTTCTCCGTCTCCGTCTCCTTCTACTCCTACTGTGCTCCGTCCGCTCTTTCTCTCTCTGTTTTTCCGTTTCTCTCACTCACTGCCACTGCCGAAGCCGGAGCCGGAGCCGGAGCGTAAAAGGCTGCTGCTGCTGGAGCTATGGAGTATTATATGGAGCTGGGAAGGAAAACGGGAACTAAAGTAAAGTTCTGTCTCATTCTCCGTATATTTCCTCTCCCGTCCCTCGTCTCTCGTATAGCATAGCTCTGAGCCGACTGAGGCGGAGTATAGGAGTGTAAGTCCGTCAAAAGTGTAGTGTGTGTAGGAGGTAAAGTAAAGTAAAGTAAAGCATTCTCATTCCCGTTGCATTGTGATGTGGTAGAAAAGTAGAAATGTAGAAGATGGTTAAAGTACAGGGAGGCAATAACTACATAAAAGCAATAGTAATATCAAAAGGGTCTCCCTTTCCTCCTCTTTACATGCATTTTGCCTTCATCCTTCTCCTTCTTCGCTCCCTCTTTCTTGCTCTTCAGCCCTCTCTCCATCTCACTCACTCTTATGAGTTTCTGGCTCCGACTCTGGCCTTGCGTGGAAAATGGCTGGTACTGGTATTGGTCCTGGTACTGGTCCTGGTCCTGGTGGATAGTGGATGGATGAACCCTACTGCTCAACATGGGAGCTACATACCTACAGGATCTTATAGATTATCCCCACTGAAAGAACACTGCACTGTGCATACACCCATAGCAGAATTGCTGAGCACTGAACAAAAAGTCTGTACGAACTTGAGTGTGCATATGTACATCCTTGTATAAGCTAGTAGACCTATAGAATCCTATTATATTATCAAACTACAGACTTATTAACGGAGAGAGAGAGACTCTGGATCTGGAAATGGAAATACATATTAGGGATAGGAATCATGGAAGGTGTGTGTGCAGCTATATGGTGATGGTGAGGTCTTGGGTCTACCTACAATGCAATGCAATGTAAAGCTACAGCAGGAGCGAGTCTCTCTCTCTCTTCAGTCCTGTGAGTGAGTGAACAGTGAAGACGAACTATGGTCTCCCTACTACTACGTATACAGAGAGTGAGAGAACTACATCCCATCAGCCAGCTTCATTTCATTTTGTACTACTCTCATGTAAATGCATCCCCAAAACCCTACAATACCATTCCATACGATAAGACTACACTGTGTTCCGTGCTCTGCTCTGCTTTGGCTTTGGCTTTGGCGTTGAATGTTCTCTGCACTGTATAAAGAAGACTCGGTAGACGTAGACTGGTACTGGTGTAAGTATGGTAAGGGCGAGAGAAAGAGAGAGAGAGATTGCCGGTGGATTTCCAATCTTCAACACCATGTACACTCACAGTGAGGAAGGGGGATCGATGGAGATTGCTTGCTGGCTTCCCTGCTTTGAGCCTAAAAACCTTTATAATATTCCTTGTGTGTTGTGTGGTGTCGGCAGCGTCGTTCCTTCCTTCAGTTCTGCTCTCACATCATATTATGTACACAGGGCTGTGTGACTGTGTGTGTGTGTGTGTGTGGAGCTACATAGCTAAAACTAAGGCTGGATCTGGATCTGACTCTGGTTCACTCACTACTCACTTCTACTTCAACTGCTTTTTAGCATTAGGAGCATGTACACACACAGAGAGTATAGAAGCGGATAGATCCTACACGTACCTACTCTGTACCGAGACCGGTACCTCCTAAGTATGCGTCTTCACCAATATCAAAAAGATAGATACCACGACGGCCAAAGTGAAACTTCCAGTGCCAGAACCAGTACCAAAGCCAGTGCCAGTGCCAGTGCCTTGAGCCTACACCTAGCATTTAGAAGTATGCCTGTCTACTCTATACTCAATCCCATTTCCAATTTCCATCCATGCCATAATGCCATACAACTACCTCCCTACCTTATCCGATCCGTATCCATCCCATATTATATCCATCGCATACACACAGTTTAACCATCAACCTTTTCCCACATCCACAGAGCAAACATAATATCAGGCGTACCTACACCTACCCACCTACGTACCTACCTAACCTGCGTACCTACCTAGACCTTCTCTCTCCATGTACATGTCCCTACCTACCTACTTACATACATGTGGGGACGCCTGAACGGAACAGAGCAGAGCCAAAGCTATAAGCTAAGCTCAACTAGAAGCAGAACAGAACTCACATGAGTGTATTATGGGTACATTGAAAAGTTTCCATTATGCTAGCAGTAAAAAGATATTTATATACCTACATGTATACATGCATCATCCACGTATGAAAGCGTAGCTATAGCTATATGAAAATGACTGCATGACAATGCATGGCTCTGGTTCGCATCTCATATGAAAGCCCGTACCTATGGCGAAGCACAGTCGTACATATGTACGTATGTAAACCAAGCCAAGAGATAGCGTATGCTTGAGTACTAAGTACGTACCCACACACACACACGATATACTACAGACACAGACTTAAATACAACTGGGTACACAGTCCACACACAAGAACAGAGCTGAGTTCGTCCCTTTATAATGTATTGTGTATATCAAAATATGAGAGGAGAAAACTAAATCCATCCGCACACGCACACCCGATCCAGTCTTTCATAGTGGATATGTGGATGTGGATATAGTTTCCATTTAAGCACATATTACATGCACACACTATAAAAGCGAGACGAAACCAGCCATACACAAACACACACACACACACACACACACTGCACATTGACGTTAAAAGGGCTAAGAGCCGGAGCCGAGAGAGGCTCAGTGTGTGTGCCTCTGCCTCTTCTGTGTGTATGATGTGTATTGTCCTGTGTTGTGTGTTGCATGGGTGGGTAGCCGTAGCCGTAGCCGTAGCGAAAAGCCACATAGTACATATGTAAAAATGTACCTTACCTACCTGCATATCTAGTAGAAGAAGAAAAAAAAGGAATAGGAAACCCATCGAAATAAAAGACGACGACGACTACGACGACGACTGCTTTCCACCTTGTTAATAAAATGAAATACATAGGAGCGGCAAAAAGAGTAGTGAGTGAGTAGTAATAGTCAAAGTACCAGCACCAGTGCGAAAGAGAGAGAAGTCTGAGTCTAGCGTATACATACTGACGAGGGAGCTCTAACTATTAAACTATGTAGTATTTTATTAAACACAAAAACACCCTATATGTGTAAAGGACAAGAGTGGATACTAGATACTCCTGATATGCTTCACATAGGTGGAGAGGCACAGCCAGTGAATACTGTATATAAAAGTAATAAAAAAGGAATGTACTATACGCTTCATACTTTATTATATTGCTCAGACTCGCTAGTCAGACACACACAGTATTGTTGTACATATACTCAAGTTATATAAAAATAATAATGTGTCTGTCTCTCTCTCTCTCTACATCTATGTTAAGTCTACGCTTTGGCTCTCAACTCTGAGCTGTGTACCCAGTACACAGGACCCAGAGGGAGATTGTAAAAATTGCGTTGTACACTGTAAAGGGGAAGATGGCATGTGCAGCTCAGTGCTCCACTCAATGTAATTATCGATCCTGTCAATACGCTTTTACAAGCTTGCACTTTGGGGAGGGGCTGTCAGAATTTCGGAGTTTTTAAGCGGCGTCATGATTGGAAGCTCCCGCTGGCTATACACTACCTGGGATATGCTCATTTGCTTCGCCTCGATCCTCCATCTCCATGTACAAATGGAAATTTTGTAGATAGTAGATAGTGTATAGACTTGTAGGTAGGTAGACCAGTTCCTCAAATGCCTACCTACCTACATAGATTCTTTCCATAATATACTTACGTTACTGTAGGACTGTAGGACTGTACAACTGTATAAGAAGTACTTCTCTAGTACAGGCACAGGCAAAGGCTCTGTTCTGTTCTGTGTGCTGTGTAGGTTCTTCATTTCTTCGTGGAAAATACTTGGCTCGCATTACTTTATACTTGAGTCAAGCTTGTTGTAGTTGTATGTTGTAGGTAGTGGAGTAGTAGTAGGTATTTTCAAAATCCTTCGCCTTAAAGCTGACTCGTCTACTTCTCTCTCTCTCTCTGAATATGGCTATGGAATGGTGGTATGGTGCTGGTGCAATGTTGGAGTTTAGACGGGCCAAGAACTCAACGTGTACAATCTTCATCGAAAAAATGTAGCTTTAGTTTGGAGAGATAGGAAAAGCTCTCACTACTATTCAGGACTTGGGACGAGAAGACGGCACTCACAGAGCAAGGAAAGTATTCGAGTGCAGTATTAAAGGGAAAGAGAGAGAGAGAAGAAGAGATTCAGATACCCTCTAAAAGACCTGAAGACTTGTGAGACCCACACTGTAGAATATAACAAGCAAAAAGCATTGAGAATTCGATTTGAACACACATAGTTAGTTACTCCCTACTCCCTACTACTCATACACTCTCTCTCTCTCACACACACACACAGTATAAAGTGCATCTATCTCCTCCCCATATATGCTATATACCAGTATACCAGTACCAGGGCATGCTATATAATGGGAGCGCTACAAAAGCAAAAGCTCGCAGGGCTCACACAGTTTCTTTACCATCACCAGGACCAGAACCAGAACCAGAACCAACCATCCACAATCTAAATCTACCTACTACAAGGAGGCGAGTGCAGTGTGTTGTCTACTATAGCACTACCACCTTAGTGAAGTAGACACTTTTGTGATCAGTCACATTTACAATTGGTGTTGGTTGGGGGCATTCAGCATTGCTCCCGACGATTAACATTGTTTTCACAGTCAAACCCATCGCATTGCCAATTAGTGATTCAAGTGATTAGTGGCCGTGGTGAAAAGAGTGGCCAATTGCGCTACCTCGTACGTACAGCAGCGTTTCGTATCCAAGTCCTGAACGAGCCTCCTACCCTTCTCCTTTTCTCATACATACTAAACCGAAGGAGCAAAAATCATTTTAACTTTGGGAATATCACACACACACACACACTATCAGTACTCACTCAGTACTACAATTACTACTATACTTTACTTTAGTAAAGTTCTACACTCTGCAGAGTCAAGTCAATAGTTGCGAGTTGAGTGTGAGGTATCATATAAATAATATATATCATTATATATTGGAAATATATAGTTTATACGGGAAGAATTATAGTGCTCACATTCAATCTTCAACTTGAACATTCATCATCAGCAACAACAACAACAACAACGGCGTTATTGACTTCGGCATTAATACACAAGAAAGAATTACCAAAAGAAAGAAGAAAAAAAACTCGGTAAAAGTTTAAAGTTGAGTCAAACATCAAATATCAAATGAGATACTGTTCACTCTTTTGTTATTGTACTGTATCGAAATTTAAAGAAGACGAAGAAGGAAAAAAAATCAAAAAGTTGTTGTTGGTTGTTGAGTCAGTTTGTTATTGGGTTTGGCTCTGACTGTTTGTTGGTTGTTTAGTCAGCAGCAGTTGTTCTTACTGTTATAATAATTAACAACTTACAAGAAAGATAACGATACGCTACGATACATTATAGTTGTCATATTTTTTTTCTTTACCGTCTGACATCTGAATTATCTTGGGAGATCTACTAACTCAGAGGAGAGCTACAGTCAACAGTAATCATCATACATCGTCTCCATCGTTGATCGTCAATCGTCAATCCTCGAGATTTTGTGTATGTAACATCCAACATCGTGTGTCCTTTAATCAGTTTGGAATCACGTTCTCTCAAAACAAAACAAAAAATCAAAAATCATAGTTGTCAAGATTCGACACTCTGATTTGTGAGCCTTTCATCCTTCATCCTTCATAATAATAATTCGTGGGGCAGAAAAGTTTGGATTGCTATTTAATACAAATTAAATTGACTACTAAACAGAATAAGTTTAAACCTGAAACAAAATTTATTAACAGTTTGTCATAAATTATTTAGCAGTGAAAAAAGTCGAAATCTTATCGACATCGAGGAATCAACTTACTTCTGTCTCTTTTATTTGTGCTTTGTGAATTTAAAGCTTCAAAAAAAATAATTCAAAATCATTTTGAAAAAGTCACCAGTTCTTTGCTGTGTACCTTCATCATCATTTACTAAATTAATGTGAGATTTTATGTAATCGTCGTAGTCGTAATCGTAATACGAAACGTCAATTTAGAAACAAAAGATTTGTTTTTAGAATTTACACTTCAACATTCAACATTAAAGTATATAACAAAACAAAATCAGATTTAAAAAAAAATAAAGTTTGTTTACCATTTAATTATCAGGATAAATATTTAATAAAATATCCTTGTTAGTTCAATATTGTGCTTCATGTTTTGTGAACATTGTTGAAAAATTGAAGGAAAGGAATAAAAGAAGAGAGATAACATATAAATGTAACCATTTCTTTTTTGGATTATATATTATGAGTTGGATCCTATGTTTCGGTAAGATGATTACTTGATTTATGTTTATTACTTATCTTCCTGGAATGTTGAATAGTTGAATCTTGACTAGTTCATAAGATAATACGTTGCTACTTGATATTCCTAATTTTTTTTTGTTTATTACTCTCAACATTATTATATGGTTAGCTTCCAATTCCAATGGGATTACGTATTACTACTATTACTAGTTAGAATGTATATACTGTATATAGTAGTACAGGCGGTTTTTGTACAGGTGATTTGATATATGGTTCTGGTCCTGTTTTTGGCGTATAGATATATTGAATAAGATATAATAAAATATTCAAGACTGTATTAATATTAAAGGATGGGGCGTTATTATACGGGGAATGAAATATGTTATGTTTTGGCGTTGGGTAATTTTATATTATTTTATACAACTTTTTGAACTTTGAATTTTTAATTCAATTACTTAATTGATATATGATGTACTAAATGGTATCAAGTATGCATCCTACATAATGCATTTTATTATGTTGGTAAATCTGTCTACTTTTTAGCCCATGTCTATATTTTTAAATATATATAGCAACCTAATAAATTAATATGGTTCATGTGCTCAATAAATACTCCAGCACTTCAGTGGGAATGCTCACTATTTAGTTAGTAAGGTACCTACTCTCCATTCAGGGGTCCACATCGACATCGACTCGGAATTTTGGCGATGTCAAATCTGATGTGGTGATGTGATATATTACACACTATACAGTATTATTACTACTGACTTTAAGTGTATTGAGCTGAAGTTGAGCTACCATCACCATCACCGGACCACTACAACTAATACACAAGTTAGGTATGTAACCTACCTACCTACAGATATTACAGGCTACGCTTCCTTCATGGCCACACATGTTGTTATCAGTATAATTGCTTTACATTATAAATCCTTATATAATGGAATATACTCAAATAATTACATTTCAAATAGAACTAACTAGTAGCTAGTTACGACGAGTCGAGTACTAGTACTACCAGTACCAGTACCAGTGTTAATAAATAAAGTATTTACTCTTACTTTACGCATATAGGTAGGTATGCATAACCAAGCGCCATTAAGGTACGTGTGTTTTCTTTCGTAGGCACGCACATATGTACATGCTAGTACTACTGAGCCCCGTCTAGTATGGTCGTGGTCGTATGATAATGATAAAATGATAATGATAATTTAATCATTTTGATTCCATGGAGCCCAAAAATTTGCTTACTGTTGTAGTATATAGAGTTGTAAATCTACACGACTACTACTCGCATAACCATTAAACTTGAGCATTAAGTGTTCAAGTTTCATTTTCTTGGTTTTGGTTTCTTCAAATTGAAAAGGTTATTATTATTAAGGAGTTGTAGACGGGACGGTATGGTGGAAACATAGCACAGTGTTAGTTGAGTTAGCACGTTAGCATAGGAGGCAACCAAGAACGAAGGAATGAACGCGACTCGACTTTAGTTTTTAATTTGCCGGAAAGAAGTTTGACACGACAAGTCCAGAGCCTACACAACTACACACAGTACAACACAGTGTAGTAGTAGTCTGTCTTTATTAATACAGTTTCTTCTACACTACACACTGTATACATACCACCACATAGACATTTTACAAACATACGACTGCATTGCTCAATTTATAATTGCTTGGTTCTCACGTCCATGTATTTTTGTATCTCACTTTTATATTATACATGTGATATCTGATTGTGAGACTATACTATTGGGCTTTGGGCATTTGTAGTGTGTGCATGCATATATAGTTATGGTAGCTATATACCTATATAATAAAGTTACTGCTGGTCGGTAGTAATAAGCAAGTGCTATGGTACTGGCACTGGCTTTCCTTTTTACAGATAGTTAAAGCAAATAGCAAGTAGTCTGATAGTATGCACGAAAGTACTACCCCATTACAGAATTACAGTCTTAGTCTAGAGATGTACGATATGCTATGTATGTAACCTTAGCTCCTAGGTATGTACCTACCTAGCTAGATAGATTAATAATAAAGAGAGTTTACTTGATCGTTCGTTGTTCGTTCTTCGACTTGGTTGTTCCCTCATTGTCGTAGTTGTTGGTTCGTATTATAATAATAATATAATATAACAACCAGAACAAGAGCAACTATGTACACCTATACGCATATAATATATAATGTATATGGTGTGCGGTAAATGTGAAGGTTGGACTTGGACTTAAGTATCGTTGTTATATTATAGAACTTGGCCAACGCTTGAAAAAACTTATTAAGAGTTAGATTGAAATTGTATAGTTTATATGGTGGTTGTACTGATACTGATATATAGGGGTAGTTGAGTCATATACATATTTGTTAACTACATATGTAAATTTTGCTACACATGTTCATTGTAAAAAAGAAACATTAAAAATTACTTTTGAGAACTTTTTTTTTAATGCGTTCCATGTTATCTTTTTTTTTATTTGTTTAATTTCGATTTTTACGTTTTGTGTGTAATGTACATATTTGGAAAATAATAGTGATAGCTATTTATTTGCACACAGAATAAGTTCAAGTTTTGTTTTTTGCCTATATATGATATTATAAAGTACCATGTAGGAAGGTAGGTAGGTAGATGTACACATTCTACATTCTACACAGTCTATAGTCAACAGTCACAGTCTACTGATTTGTGTGAGATACACTATGATATATGCATACCTAAACGAATCTTTTAGAGCAGCTTACATATCTTATTGTAAGGAGCTCTACACACATAAGTAATGGCAATAGATTGAATTACTGAATTACTGACTGCTGACTGGAAAGTGCGGATTCGTAGATTGGACTCACGATAGTGCTAACGATAATAGTTATATAGTAATGATGAACCTCTGCATTTTAGTTACGTATGTGCTAAGGAATTATTCGAATTCAAATAAAAGTAAGAAAATTTGCTAATTTATAATTAGTTTTATTCCTCTCAATAATTAATCTTTAAAGGATATCACACAAATAAACATGATTTTTAATTTGCAAAGTAGTGTAGCGAAACATTCTGTCCCTGCATACTGCTTGCACAGTAGCACATTTGATGTGGAATGTGGAGTAAATAAATGTATACCTACGTAGCTGCGTAGTAATAGCAGTAATTATGTACAGAGTGATACATAAGGATTTCGAATCTATACATACAAGACTTTTAGCTTATCAGTGTAAAAGCGGTGTGAGGATCCTTGTTAATTGTATGTCTGTCTCCATGTTTTTCTATGTATGATTATGAGCCTGTAAGAGCGTGCATATTATGAGCATTATTGAGCTGTGGTATTACTTGAAATTGAAACCTATGCTTTACTTTGATGTTTGATATCTGCTGCTCTCTGCTATGTTGTACGTGAGTGGTGTTCAGTGGTTGGAGTTGGAGTTGAAATAAGTACAGTCTATAGATATGTACGAACGGTGAACGGGTAGCTAATCTAAGTACCTACCTAAGAATGATTGAGAGATACAGAAAAACAGATAATAATCAGGTATGACGGACAGTGAGTGTATATTTCTTTTGAAGAAGCCAACAACAACTGCGAATTAAAAACACACTGTATCGCACGGTTGCACTTGGTAGTTGTAGTTGTAGTCGTAGTCTCGTAATCAAGCTTTGCTTTTCCAAGTGAAGAATCGATTCGGGTGTGACTGATGGGAATATCATGACGATTGCACTGTAGCAGCAGCCATGATCTCATATACTTATGAGCTTTATTCACAAAACTCTGATTGAATTATTATTTCGATCCAAGTTGTTGGAGTTGGAATGTAATGCAGTATAAACTGTAGTGTAATATACTGAGGATTTGGAAACTTGTTTTTGTACAGAATTGACCATTTTTAATGGAGTAAAAAATATTGTGTAAAGGATTTGGGATTTTCAAAAACGTTTTTTCTAATGAACGAAGCACTATTTTTATAAGGACAGCCTTAGTGAACGTTTAATTTTCAAAATCCTTTTTCAAAAATCCTTTCATAATTGAATAAACCAGATTGAAATGTAAAACTCATTTAAAATTCCTCTGTAGATTTCTGTTGAAGTTGTAATCCGTTCCCGTTCCTATAATGTCAAGCTAGATATCTTATTGGTTTCTATTTCTATCATCTTGATCATGACATAGACATTTATAAATTGTTTTTTCATGTAGTGATTTTTGAGTATATGAGTTTCCGCACTTATTTTGGCATGCATCGAAATAATATTTTTATTGCTAATAATTTCCCTTCCTGTGGGAAACTCAACTATGCACATAATCGTCATATAGGAAATGGGACGAGTGTAGATGCATAATAATATGATATTATTTTTGACATGGGTACTGATATTCCGGACATGTAGCCTGTTGGTTGACTGTCGACAGTGGAAAAGTCAACTTGGAATATGAGAATACAAAAATACTCGGATTTTTTTTTGTTTCTTCTTTTACTTCTTTATATAATATTTTATTCTACTGGAAGTGTTCGACGGTCGGTCTATCATGACAATATTGCCGACGGATGATTTATTGGATTTTGTTTTCTGATCTCGTTAAAGTTTCTTTCCAAATGGCAAATGGTTTAGAAGAGAAGTTCAAGGAGATGAAAAGTTTGAGCCTATAATAATGTTCCTAGCTGAGAGTCTGAGAGAGCGAGAGAGAGAGAGAGAGAGAAGACGAGAACAGTGAGAGTGTTCTTCGTCTTTCGTCTTCGTCTCAAGTCTAATCGTAAGTCTTCAATACTCGACATCGACTTGAAGCTCGAGATCTCAGTAGTTCAGCCTTTCTTTTCCTTCAACAGCATCGCATCCGCATCCCCAGCATCGGCACCGGTCTGTGTATACAATTATGTAGTATGTAGTGGAAGTGGTTTGAGTTCGATACGAAAATTCCGAGCTCCAAAACTTTGCTGGATGCTGGATGCTGAGATGCTTTTCTTTACGTAAGAAACTCTATGCTGCTGTATTATGTAGCTAGATACACTTGATGTCTACTAGTACCTACCAAACTAGGTAGGTACATACAGTGCCTATAGTACACACAGGGAGACGACAGGTTTTCTCTGCCTCTCTGATCTTCTCGTCTCTCTCTGAGTCGATGTCGATGTGATGTGATGTTCGACTTGAAGTTGGAGTTGGAGTGAACTTTGTGTTCTTGAAGAACTTTCTGGGAATTTCACAAGTCGGGAGTTTTGAAATGTGTGATGTTGAAGAAACATTGAGAGCTGTGGAGGTATTCAGATTTTCTTTCATATTGATTGACGACAGAGGAGACTTCTTCTCTTCCCCTTTCTGTGTCTCTCTCTCTCTCTACTCTCTGTGTGTATGTTTGTATTTGCTCCAAATTTCAACGTTTGTTCTTTCAATTCCAACTCCACAACTCAAACCCTGGCCAGAATCAGGACCAGAACCAGTACCAACACCAGCACCAGCGTATAGGACCGGGACCGGATATTTGTCTGTAAACTATACAAGAAACGATAACGACGACGACGAGAACACACAAGCCTTGTGTTGTTTTTGTTGTTATTTTTATTTCCTTTCAGAAAAAGTTCAATTTTTTTGTTTGTCGGCATTTTCATGAAATCGAAGCAAAGTAGATGGGCGTAGTTGGGTCGTTGTTGGAGGAGATCATGAATAAAAAAAATATAATGATTACAGGGGTTACGTTACATATACACAGTCATAAACTTGGAGGAATTTCTCAATTTAAAAGGCTCGTGTGTGCTTAAAAGACAAATTTTATTTTTATTTTGAAAACGGGGGGTTCTTTTTATTGGTTTTCTAGATTTTACAAATCTAGTTTATGGATTTTTGCTATTATGAAAATTGTTTTTTTAAAGTGATTTATCGAGTTTTAAAATACGCGTGTGCTTATAGAATTTTTTATGCACTTTGTATTTTATTGTTTTTAAGTTCATATTTCTATTCCTATTTTTTGTCTAGATTTTACTTTTTCAAAATATGTGTTGCTGGCTTTTATTATATGCATTTTGCTGTGAATTTTATTAGCCTAAACTTACAGTTTATAGTATGCAAAACAATTTTATCTTTGATAAAAATTATTTCTTTTAAAACTCAAGTATTTAAATGGTGATTCTAGATCTTATTTCATCTCGCAAGAGCAAACATGAAAATATCCTCCACAACTATCGGCGATATGCCAAAAGACTTCATTAATTCATAATTTGATAAAAAACGTGTTTCACTATAGATTTACAATTTAGATGATTATTTTTTGTTTCAATCTAATTTTTACTACCCCCTACTTAAGTCCTTCAGTACGCCTTTGTTCCTTTAATATCATTGATAGTAATTGGACATAAAATCAGGGAAGACTCTAACCTCCCGTATATAGCTTGTTAAATCCTTAAAAATTAAAGTATAGAGGAGCAGTCCTGGATTTTTATACGATATTTATACTGGGGATTTGGTGTGTAGCCCAGTTAGTGTTTTTTTACGTAGTGTATACATACACTCTACTACAGTGAATTGGAGGAATGGAATTGATTGATTCGTTTTAACAACCATAAAAAGACTTTGATGGTGGCCAATTTGTTCTTGTACTTTTCCGTACATCAAGTAGTTCGACTTCTTTCTACTTATATTTCCCCGTGTAGGTACCTACTTGAATAAAGTACCCAACCAAACCAACCTAGACCCATGTCAGGTGGGTACATAATATGGATGGATAGTAGTAGTAGTAGGAGTGGAGTCTCTCTCCTTCTCCAAAAAGGTGATGATGAAGACGAGCTGAACTTGACCGATCCCATCATTTCTTGTTACTCAGCGTGTTTCCAAATGGAATGTAAAGTGATGATGTCGACATCATCCACATCGACTTGGAATGGGGATTTCGGTTCGGTCTTTTCCTTCAGAGAGAGAATGAGATGATACTTACTACCGACGAGAGTACCTACCCTATTTTCTATATACGACTGCGACTTCACTACGACGCTTTCTTCTTTTTCTACTCAGGAAATACGCAGGTAGGTACCTACCTAAAAACCCAGGGCAAAACCACTGCCACTATATAGCCAGTACTATATAGGCACTGAATATTTCTACGCTCGGTGAAGGTCTATCTCCAGTCCATTTTGTTCAAGACACACATACTGATATATAGAAAAAGGAAACGGCTCACTTGCACCCCGCACCACACCATGCCCATGCTCATGCCATGCAACACCACACCATTTTGATTTTATTGGTTTGGTTGACAGGCCAGACCAGGCCAGAACAGAGCCCAAGCCCGAGCCCAAGTCAGAATAGACCATAGGGAAATGGAAAATTTAAACAGGGCTATATATTTTAGTAGGGGTGTAGTAGAAGCCATGGAATGGAAGGAACTATTATCTTGGAAAATTCCTTTATGACTGACCATGAGTCCATGAGCCAGAGTCATGCTATTATGAGTTTTAGGTTTTAGTTCATTTCATAAGTATAATAATCCCTCTACATATTAACCTAAGGGTCTCTCTTATTCTTCTTTCTACAGATTTATTTATCACCCACAAGGCTACCGATTTCATCTCCTTCCACAGCTCCCTACATACATATTTTATTATGACAGAGTTTCGTGCAAGACAAGTGATTGGGAGAGACGGGGTCAAAATCGAATTCGAATTCGAAAACGTTTCTTTATAATAATACAATAATTGTATTTTTATTAGTTTCCTTTTTTCTGTGTACTATTTCTTAGAGTGACCCATACATATAACAAAACCTCCACAAAACAATTTGTAATTTATGTATGCTACGTAAATATGTACAATTTTATGAAAGTACAACGTTCCTATCTTAATTTACAAATCACTTTTTTTTTGTAACGAACTTTAGCTGTGAACTTTAATATTTTTTAAAAAAATACAAACTGCGTATTTATTAACATAATTTTATCTCGTCTTAATATTTTATATGCATATATGCAAATTAAGCGATAGCATGGGTTCCTGGGCTCGCTCCGGCTCAACGATAATGTAAAGCGACAAGTAATATTGAGGAAAATTCATCGCGTATCCAAGTAGTACAGTAGTAGTAGTAGTGTTTTACTACTTGCTACAGTTTTACACTGTAACTGTATGAAGACAAATCGTAGAGGGAGACCGAGAACTGCAGAGTAGAGCATAATATAGTAAGTTGGAAGTTAAGTGAAGTGGAAGTCTGAGTGAGTCAGAAAGATAAAGTCATAGACTTGCGTTGGGAGGAACCATGAACAGTTGCAAGTTAATTATCCATGCTGATGTTGAGTCGTCGTCGTTCTCGTTCTCGTTCTCATTCTCGCTCTTGTTTTCCTTCTCGTTGAGTAGAGCACATTAGTTGGAGGGTGAGTAAAGAAAGGAAAGAATTATTGATGGATGCTCCTATATACACTCTACATATATATGCCAAAAAGAAATAGATAAATTGAAAAAAAAACTTGAATAGGAAATCATAATATAATGAAATAATGGTTGTAATTGTTGATAATGATGTGAGGGTTCAAGTGTATAGATTGTAGATGCTTGAGGACATTAATTCAGCTTCGTATAGCCTCATCCTCATCCTCATGCATCCCCAACGACTTTTCGAGTTCGATTTCGATTTCGATGTCGACAAACAGTTTTGATTGTAAGGTGTGGTGCGGTGGTAGTGGTAGTGGCAGTGGTGGTGGTGGTGTGTGTGTGTGTGTGTGTGGTATGAATGATGTTCTTGGTTATTTAGCATATGCTCGCGAGTCAACTACTACATCATGTTAGTATGTACTGCGTGCACATCCTACGGTGACCGTATCCGTAATTCGGTTGCTCAGTTCCCATCCAATCCTCCTATCCTATGGATGGATCTCTCTTAGCCCATATGTATCTTTTACTATAGATTATAGGGTCGTCGTCGTCGTCGTACATCTATGTAATTATTATCAGTTGGAATTCGAAATTCGAGTATGAATACTACTTCTCGTTTTAATCTCCTATCTACAATCTCCACTCTGTACGGCAACGGCAAATACAGCGACACTACAATCGAAAATACAAGGCCATATTCATAGCTGTATTATAGAGTCATAATGGAGCGTATATACATAGTGCTTATAAAAGACTCTCGTGCCTAACTGCCATGCCTTGCATTTAGGGTATTAGTATCTCTCTAATACTTCCCATTATTAACACGTTCAGAAAAGCCCGTATCCCTTTGTGTGAGGAGCAGCAGCGTTTTGTGCAAGTATTAACTATTCCAACAACTTTCAGTCTCGTTTTTGCTCCCCTTCATCCTCTCTCACTCAGACACAGACACACACACACACACATCACATTAGATCGCTTCTCGTTTTCATTTTCATTTCGTTATTCGTTTCGTTGGTTGGCTGGTAGGCTGGTTTGGTTTGGTCTCGTTGGTTTCGTTGACATCGTCATCGCACATCGCACATCGCATCGCCGTCGGAAGTTGCATGCACATCATCTCAACTCAACTCAAAACCTCCATGGCAGGGCATGCATGACACTCTTCTTGGCTTTGGCTTTGACGATGCAATGCAATGGCTTCAAGCTATAGAATCCCAAAGTCACATAATAGATTCAGCAGTATACAGATGCTACACGGGACGAGATGGGGATGACGAGCTGGAGCTCCCATTTATATAGTGGATCTCCATTTCGACGCCGACTGTCTATATAGTGTCCTCTATGTACACGAAAAGATAGTGGGTTCCAACTTCCAACCATGCCCAAAAGTCCTGTGATGTACATTCAAAGATATGTACAAAGTAGGAGCGACGAAGACGAAGACGAACGAGGCATTTGGATGGAGATGGAGATGGAAATGGAAGTGAGCGAAAGATAATATGGAATTGTACATACTTTTGTGTACATTACATTCTGTAGCTAAAACTATGCGAGGTATATATGTTATAGGTAATATTATGTGTAGAATACTTTCATAGGAGTAGGAGTTTATAGGTCTAGTGGTCTGTAGTAGTAGTAGTAGTAAGAGTAGGTACCTACCTAAAAGCTTGTAGAGTTTGCAGTTACATCGTTTACCCATCATCATCATCATCATCTTTCTCTGCCTCGCCATTGAATTGCGATCCCCGTACGCACACTCTTGCCCTTCCAGTTTCCCTTCTACTTCTACTATACATGCTTAATAAGAAAGACTTTGGACTATTGGGAGCCAACAAAAGCTAAAGTAAAGCTAACGTAGAGAAGAATACAAGAATAAGAAGAAGGAAAAAAACTGAAAACAATAAACTTTAATATATATCTTCTTCTTTTTCGATTTTGCCTTTTGCCTTTTATTCTCCTGCCTTTGTTGCTCACGTCTCAGTCTTGATGTATCGCCGTCTTTTAAGTAGAAGTACCTAGGTAGCTAAGTAGTGATTAGTTTTCTAATTCTATCATTCATGGGAATTGAAGGTTCAAACTAGAGAGTATCTGAATTTAATTCATTACGACTTACGACTTAAAATAAACTCAACAGTATTTTCTAAGAAAACTCAAATTATTGTAAAACGTACAAATTATAAGGTTCTTACAATTAGACATTTTAAACGTTCAAAAGGTAATGCAGATTTAACAGATTAAACGTTTTTCAAACAGTGTAAATTAAAAATACCAAAGCATGCCAAAATAGGCGCTTAACAAATACATGATTTGCTAATAAATACTATATAGTAGGTAGTAGGTAGGTGCAAGGCGTATCATTTGACACCTTTTTAAAAAATAAAGACAAAAAATTCATGGCTCTTTATAGAGGCAATATAATCTTTGTAAACATATATTTGTGCTTTATTGATGATGTTATTTATTGTACCTCGATGTCGGTACCTATAAAATAACATAGTGAACAGTGCTGTACTATACTGAAACTTGGAATGTTTCTGTCAAAATACGCAGACGCTCAAAAAAGGTGTGCGAGCACAACACAACACAACACACACACACACACACACACTCTATTTACATTAAATATTATTAGAGGCTCAGAACGTGACCACATTAATTTTCCTGATTGGTAAAGGGAATGTAGAATTGAATGAGCTCGACACTCGACACCGGCACCGATTCCGATTCCGACTACCGACTCAATCTCAGCCCTGTCTCCACCTATTTAAAATGAGCTTGCCAAAAAATGATACTCTTCTCCTGTTCTGTGACTAAAGAGCGTTGAGTGTATACGTTGGTAAGGTACCTACTTACTTACGATGCGCGATATGATGGTGCAGTGTTAGTTTTCACCTGGTCTGCTAATTGAGTGATTATATGCACATGCATCGATGAACCTGACTCGACTCCGTCTCCCCATTACTCATTCTCACTTAAATCCACTGACAGAGAAATTGAGATGCAGGAGAGTTTTAGGAGCCCAGCAGACTAACTGACTCGTCAGTGAGTGAATGAGGAGTGAGATACACTTTATTACTCAACACAGTTTTACTTTATCAGTTTTCCTAAACGTCTCCCTCTCACTATTGTATTTTTATAAATTTTATCTTTCCCTAATAATACTGGCTCGATTTAATATAATGCATAATATGCCTTTGTATAAATACAAATTTTATTACAGTGTATACCAATCTGTCTTCATTACACTTGATGCCGCATAGTACATTACATCTATGAACTTTTTATCACTATAAGAAAAATATTCCTCACATGATAATTGTATATACAGATATATAGACATGTGAGAGAAGGCGCAGGGATTGGATAATCATAATTTTATAGAGAGATAATAAAGCGAGAGGGTGATGTGATGTGATATGATGGTGAGTGGTGATAGATAGAGGGAATGATATAGATACCTTGTTAGGTAGTTGTTATGATCTCTCGCCTTCTCGCCTCACTTCCGATGCGATGTGCAATGCAATATGTGAATGTGATGTAATGCCTTTTGGGTCTTCTCGCGAGTCTTGTGTCTGGGTCTGGGATGATGGGGGATTGAGTTTTGAGTATCATTATCATCATCATCATGCTCATAATCATCAAGTCATCAAGAGAGAGAGAGAGAGATACAGAACGAAAAAAAAACATGGAAGAGAGTAAAATACTCTTTTTGACTCTCTTGTAAATAATGATCGTGGAGTAAGTTCGTAATTCAGTAATTATGTAATAATATTCTTTTTCCCTCTTGATCTTTTTTTTGTTTTGCTTTAGTACCTTTTTACTTTATATTGAGAGAGTCACAGTATCCGATATCCGTGTGAATCATAAATATGAACCTTTATACCAATACTATTACATAATAATTACTGCGCATATCGTACTACACTACTAAATTATGTAAGGTAGTTACTCCTTACATATAAATGCCCAGTTTTGCACTATAAATTCCTCAAATTCACAAGTTGAATTCACAAATCATGATCTCGTCCTGGCCTGGCGCCTGGGTGAGAAGTGAGAAGTGAGGGTTTTAATGAGAAATGAGGGTATTAGGTGGAATTAGGGATGGTAGGATAGGTCACATTAAATTATAATTATGGAATTTCTGGCTTCATGCTCTTTATTATTGCTCCTTTCAATCCTTAAAGGAGTACGGATACTACATGCCATTATGTTATGTACCTGAACGTATGCCCATATACAGACTTTATATGTATATGTATAGGGAGCATATTGTAATTAGTTTACGTAATCATACAGTCAGACACCCCATAGTATAGACGAGCATAAAGCCATACCAGTCTTCCCCTGTAGTGTCTGCACAATTCTACAGATATTTACCATAGACGGCTGATTCCTGAGGGTACCAATATACCTACCACTATGCACATACCTAATTAATAGAGATATTAATTCGTCTGGTCTGAACGTCTGAATCTAAATTCATACATCACAATCCCAATATGAAAATATTTTTAAATGCAAAAATACACACACTACCTACTTGACATGACGCCTTGAATAGCTCAAACTTGAATTTAGATAGCATATTTCGATAGAACAGCGCCTTTATAAATACAATATAATTGTATAATAATGTGTACAGACCTATAAATATGGCTAAGAGCTTGTCTGCAGTCTGTAGTGTCTATCTATATATGCACATTTCTGCGTGCTCTCTCAAGTGGATAAAAAGAGCTCAAAGCACATTATTGTATGTAGTAGGTATAGTATGTGCATTATCACGTAAAGCTAAAGTTGTTTCTTGGTTTTGGTTTGGTTTGTTTTCCGTCGTCGTTTTGGCAGTTGTTGAACACGTACTATTATATTACTATACTATACCCTTGACTATAAGCATATAAATGATTAGATACGTACAGCTGAACGTAGGTAGGTAGGTAGGTACCTTATATAGTTTTCGTTATCGCAGATTTAATAAAAGCAAAATCGGCAGGAAGATCAGTGGACGTAGTAGTTGTAGTAGTAGAAGTAGAAGCTTGAGAGTCAGCGTAATATACATGAGGAGTGAAGTATTGTATTACAGACAGATACATGTAGGAGGGACGAGAGCACTACAGGCTACTACTACTACATAGAATTGAGACTTGAGACAGATCCAGAGACGAAGAAAGAGCTGCTGAGGCTAAAGCATTTCAAAGCATGATGTTCATCACATTAAGATCCTCCTTTTGGCAAGGTTCTCAAGTGGATTTTACGAGGGTAGTAATGTTGATGTGAAGTTTGAGTCTGTTCCTCTCTCTGTATGGAGTATGGGAAGATGTAATGTAATGTTGTTGTAGTTTCATTTTTCCTCAAATTTGTTCAAGCTGAAAGCTCATGGTAGGCAAACATGAAGAGGCTCGTCGTCTTCGTCGTCGTCGTCGTTCTTGGTTCTTGGTTCACAGTCTTCCTGGGATGTTTTATCTTGAATGTGGAAATTTTCGGATTGCATTGCAAATCTACTGTGTGCATAGAATATACATGCGTAGTATAGCATGTCATACTCCCTACTACAACATACCTACTCAAAAAAAACTATCTAGCTGGTTGAGCTTATGCACTGCTGATCTGATATATCCAGGATTCAATATTACCATAGCAGCATGAGTATGTACTTACGAGGGAAAAAAAAGGAGGAAAGGGAGATGCGAAAGGAGATTCTTCATGAAGAGAAGGCGAGAAATGTTAAAGTTGGAAAATGTTGTTGGAGGAAAAGAAACTGAAACTGAATTGCTATTGCCTATTACCAAGGGTGATGTACGCTTTTAACTTATCCGATTTAACTTATCACATTTAACCTGACAGATTTAACTTATGGTAGATTTACCCTATCCCGATTTAACTTATCCCGATTTAACCTATGGCTGATTTAACTTGTGGTAATTTTAACCTATTCCGATTTAACTTATTCCGATTTAACTTGTGGCAGATTTAACCTATGTTATATTTAACTTTTGTATTACATGGTACAGCAAAATAATGTTCGTGTTAAACTGCGATGGAATACTCATGCATAACTTGTTTTAAACCATAAAATTAAGATACAATTACAATAAAAAGTATTGACAAGAACTATTTTTTAGTAGAACAAAGCTTTAATCTTGGATTACTTACTATATTGTATATCAGATCAAAAAATTAGGTACCGTAAATATTTTCCTACTTTTTATATTTATACTGCCTAATTTCCCTTGACGTCGATACGTAAAAAAATCTTAAAATGGTAAAGCAGTTAAAATTAAAAAAGGTTGATAGTCGCAAGCTTGCATTCTGACTGAAAGTTAAATAAATACAAACTATTAAGACAAGATTTGCACAGTTCAAAAGAATAGGGTATTCCTATTTTCACTGAATTTAGTTATTTCCTTTGGAATCCGACGTTACCAGCCCCAAATTACGTATTAAAAACAGTAGTATAATAAAATGTAGTTTTATCGTCAATTGTACGGTTTAAAACAAAATATGCATGAATATTCCATCGCAGTTTAACACATACATTATTTTGCTGTACCATGTAATACAAAAGTTAAATAAAATATAGGTTAAACCTGCCGCAAGTTAAATCGGAATAAGTTAAATCGGAATAGGTTAAAATTACCACAAGTTAAATCAGCCATAGGTTAAATCGGGATAAGTTAAATCGGGATAGGGTAAATCTACCATAAGTTAAATCTACCAGGTTAAATGTGATAAGTTAAATCGGATAAGTTAAATGTAGGTAGAACCATTACCAAGCTATGTTCTGTGTGTGTTTAGTTTCTGTTTTTCCTTTTCGCTCGATCTCTCGTTCTAGCAAATATATAAAATTGAATGGTCGGATCCTCTCGTCTCGTGGAGTACGAGTGATGCGATGGAACATACGACTACAACTGTGCGGCTTCCCTTTGCCTTTGTTCAAGACCAATTTCAACATCACACATAGATACACACCAAACACCACCATCACCTTGTATCACACTATACATATATCTATAGCTTGTATCTATACCTATGCCTATAAGTACATATTATTAATTATAGATTGCACACTCTATTCTGTATGATTTTGGTTTGGTTTGGTTTGCATTTGGATGCGGTGTAGATAGAGCGAGGGTTCTCGTCGTCGTCGTCGTATTCAGCTCATATTTATAAGCTCCACTGATTTCCTATATAGTTGTCTGTATCTGTACGCTCCGAGACTCCAATCCCAATCCAGTATGTCTATATCTCCATACGGAATTCAAACAAATGAAGATAAAACAAATGTGTGAGTACATACTTAAAGTATACGCTCAGTGGCTTTGGCTGTATATATGTGGCTCTACGGTTGTATGAGCCCAAGCCAAAATCAAGAGGTAGAATCGCGCCTTATGTATGGAATCCACCTATAGCTATGGTATACTTATACATAGATCTATGCAAATCCAAGGCTTTGGTTTTTCTCTCTAGGAATTGCAAATTGCAACATAGGCACGTAGGTAGGTAGGTAGGTAGGTACTCTAATATTCTCTTTCAATATCTTGATGGTATGCAAATGCAAAGCTCCCTATCTTCAAATTTATGATGTTCCCAACTTTCATGCAAAACATCCCACATACTTAAAAAAAGATAAATATTTCCTCTTTTTAAAACATGGAAAAATATGCGCCTTGTACATTTTTTTTTGGAGTAAAGGGTCAAAAGTGTCTCAACCTGCTGCACAATTTTGAAAGAAAAAAGCATCAAAAATTGTATTTGCTGTATAGAAGAATTGCCTTGTTGAAAACCGAAATGATCCACAACTCATTTTATAAGGGGAAGTGTATATATAATGCAGAAATGCTGCAAAAACGAATAATTTGGTAGATAAGTAGGTAGGTACTTACTGATATAAATATATTGGGATTTGCAGCATTGACAAATTGAAGTGGTATGTTTTGCACTGACTGCCAACTTGGACGTCAAAGAGGATAATGTGTGTTGTAGAGTGCTACCCTAAGATAAAATAAAGGGATAATGTTTTTTTAAATTTTCAAATGCTCATGTGTCAACTGATGGATGTGAGAATAGATTGGAGTCTATCTCTGAAACTTACTTTTGGTACCTACTACTTGGGATTGGGCATAATAGACTAATAGAGAGAGAGAGAGACCACGCTCGGTCTTCACATACCATGCCATACCATTTGTACATTGTACCATAATTTAGAATCACTCTCATCCTCTCTTCTTTACCATAGTAAAAATCTGATTATGGTTATGTGGCCTATGCTGTATGGCTTGGGTTTGGCTCTGAATTCCGTATGCTGTATGGTGTGGTGTGGCATCGAGTATGGGGATGAATGTGGAAGGAAACTGATTGTGATTGTGTGAGTGTGTGTGTGTGTGTTAAAGTAGAAGTCGAAGTGAACTTACGCTACGATTAGCTTGGGTTGATTCTTATAATCTCTGTATACATAACATGAGTTTGGGCTTATCTCTCTTTTATTTTCTGTATTCATATCCATATCCGTAAACTATTATACACAGAGTATATCATTCATATGACTTGCTTCGGCTTTGGCTTCGGCTACGGCTTAAAATAGGGTGAGTGAATGAGTGAGCCTCTACTTCTACTTCTATTTCTACAATCTACAGTACTAGTCTACTTATCGCGAGATTATTACATATGTTATGCCGTACCAAAGCCAAAACCAAACCAACTGCAGTACGTACCAACTACTGATATATAATGAGGAATATCAGTGGGTATTATATTTGTAAAAAAAGTGCACTACACCATCATAGCATAGCATAGCACAGTGCTTAAATACGAGTTCTCACAGTACGTATTAATACATTAAGCCCTCGCCCTGCCTGTCTATGTCCCTGTGTACGTGTCCACACTGTTTTCGTTGTTGAAGAAGAGGATACAGAGAGAGAGAGAGGATCCTCGCGGTATGGCAATGGCATGGCATGCCATGTCATGGGACTGCACTGTGGCATGGCATGACATGGCGCATGGATGAGTTCAGAGATAGTGAGGAAAAAAAATAAAAGTACGGAGTTTGTACAGACAGACTGAGCAGCAGTATCCTGTATAGCAAATTTCAGCCTGCGATCTCATTACTTAGCAACTTACATATATATTATTATGTTATTGTCTATGAGTATTCAGTACATCTTTTTCTATGGGTTGTTAGTAGTTATAGTTATAGTAAAGTTGTGTTTGGCCTGGCTCTCTCTCGCTCTCGGTATCGGTATCGACTTGATCGGCGGCATTCGTGGCTTTGAATTTGGATTGCCTTCCCTTATGCCCTGTCTTTGCCGTGTGTGTGTGTGTTGTTTGTGTCTATTGGTTTGAATTGCTAAAATACTGACTGAAATTCTATCTATCTACCTATACTATCTGCTGCTGTGTAATACAGCCAACGAAATATTAACTATCAAAAAAAGGTATTCATCTATACCTATATCTACAACTGGCTGCCTCTATCTATATACATACTGTGCTCTGTGTTCCACGTTATGTACATAGCCTATAAGTGGCTTGTTTCATTTCCATGTTGCTAGTTTTATTAGTTTGTGTACGTTTCTGGCCCCTCATCTGCTTTAGTACGAGTGCTCCTCTCATCCTCATCTCATCTCATCGTGGTCGTCAGTCAGTCAAAGGTATGCTTATTTTATGCATGAGGCCAAAGGCAGATGTTGTTAGATTTTAAAAGCGGCTGAATTGAAGTTTGTATTGTGAGTATACGAGTAGGTAGGTAGGTAGGTACATTGTAAATTCTAAAGGGTATGTATAGACAGATAATGTACAGTATTGGTAGTAGACGTGATGCCTATATTACCCATACACACGATTACGATTATATAACAAGGACCAATACCAAATCAAACTAAACGAATCGTAACGAAATGAAACTGGGAAAAGGAAAACAGTCGTCAAAGTTTTGTCTTTCCACTTATTACGAGTGCAGCTCATGGCAGAGGAGAACACACATTCGAAAATACAGCAGATAACATATAGCATAGGCGTGGATATACAAAAAGAATGGTTAAAGTGTAGCGTACAAATATACCAATTTACCTGGAGGATTTTAACTGCAAAATATGTTATCTACACCTAAAAATGGAAGATGTTTTACTCTCACAAGAACAAGAACAACGTAGAAAAGTCGTTCCAGCAATATTTAATTTTAATATCCAACTCAACATTTGGTAACTGCACACCTTCAGCGTGGCTGTGATAGTCTTGTACCTACCTACGAAAAGACACAGAGGGCTATTCGTTTTGGGTTTAGGTTTCGTTCTGGTCGAATGTCCTCCTCTCTATTTCTCGTCTCTTGAGGCTCTTCTCCATGTATTATTTGTTCCGACCTACCGATGAAATTCTCTGTACAGACCAGAACCAGAACCAGAACCATAGACTTTACCCTGCACAACAACAACTGTACTTGAGTAGGTAGGTAGGTATCTTTGTCAGTATATATTCACAATTCCAATATCAACTAAACCTATACTACAGGAACGTTGATTAGATTGCAAGACCATTTCTGCCTTGTTGGCTCTATTGGTCTCCGTTCTTGTTCTGTATGTATAATATGTGTAATGGTTTGTTTTCTTGTAAGGAAGTACCTACCTGCTTTATGTGCATTATGTTATGTATTTAGTAAAAGGAGGCTTGTGGATGGAGATGGCGAATGGGCTAAAAAGGAATTACATACCTATAGGTATGCATGTAGTTAACTGTAGAACGTAGGCAGGTCGAAATCTTGAGTCTCACATGTTATGTGTCCGTGACTCCAAGACAATAGTATGTGTATATAGGTATTTATATTTTAGATATTTGATTTTTCTCTTCTTCAAATACAAAAATACGAGGAAAATCCAGACTGCTTAGTCACTCCGGCTTCAACCTTCCTTCAGATCAGACCAGGGCAGAATATTGAGCTGACTACGAGTTGAGTTTATGGTGTTGGTTGTTAAGAAAGAATTGAATTGAATTTGAGAGAGTTTGTGTGGAAAAATAACCAAGGAGAGAATCTTGTCTTTTATTTGTCTGTGAGCCCTCCCTTCCCTTCCCATTACCTTCCATTATTTGCTCTTGGTCTTGGTCTTATTGCCTTCTCTGCTCAACTGCTCATGTACTCAATGTACATAGGTACCTATCTATATTATGGCCGCATGTCACAGCATTAGACTTGGATTCTTGAGATTCGAGACAGGGCAAGGGGGAAAAAAAGGGGAAGAAAAAAATTTGTAGAAAAGGATTTTGAAATGAATGAATGGAAAAAGGAAGGATAGGTTGTCAAGCTTGTTTCATCTTTTATTTTACTTCAAATCGAATTCGAATTCGACATTCGACATTCAGTAGTGGAATAGTATCAGTGGATACTTGACTATCTGTGAAATTAAACTACAACGACCTATGTCCTCTGCTATATTGACTCACGTACGACTACAAGGCAAAAGGTAATAGGCAATGTGCCCCTCTAACTTGTGTGTAGTAATAATAATGATACAGTATCTATATATGTAAGTATCCATCTAGTTCTAGGTTATCATCAAGTAGCTCCATCCCAATTCAACTTAAGTTTCCCTGCGTGTGTTTCCAATATCCCAATCCAATCTATCTGGATTCCCTGTTTCTTTCGCTCTAGCTACAGCATAGCTCGACCCTGCTTTGACTTTGTTATAGTTTTAGTTGGTATAGGTATATGATAATGTTTGTCTATTTTATTGAGGCGTCTTGTTACAGTAGTCGTGGTTGGGACTCGAGTTGGAGTTTAGTCTTGATGGGTCTTCTTGGATTTTGGTCCTGTCCTCCTCCTTGTTGTTTTTGTGGTGGGCATTATATTATGTAGCTGGTTGGTGGAATGGAAGGTGGTAGCCGTCGTAGTGGTAGTGTTATGGCACTTCTACAGGATACCTTAATCTTTGCAAGTTGCTAAGTTACTGCCTTGCATTAGCAGACCCGACGACCGAGAGCATCATCAGTATCAGTAGGTAGGGGTATAAAATGGGAGATACATAAGATGGGGAAGACGTTCTTCTTCTTATTATTCTTATGGAAACTGCCACACTATCTTATGAGTATGTACTAGGTACAAGGTACAAGGGACGAGGACGATCCAATATCCAGTGTGCAATGCGATATGGAATACCATGGGCTCGTCTTATGGTCTCTCGGTGACTTGAATTGAAGGATAAGGATAGTGAATGAGAATGAGACGACCACAATATAATAGGGACCTCCTATAATAATGTGTCTCGGTGTCGGTACTACTGCCTATGCTATCAGTGGTCCTGGTTCTGGTCCTGGTCCTGCCACTTCCACGGAACTACTACTGTCTTTCCTCTATGTCCCCGCGTCTACGGTCGACTTGATGTATTTAGTTTAGTGGATGGAGTTTAGCCAGTTCTCCGGCTCCGGCTCCAGTTCCAGTTTCAGTTCCAGTTGGAGGTCCCGAGCGAGAGGCAGAGCAGAGCAGAGGAGGGAAATGAAATGAAATTAAACGATTTTCTTCACTAATATACTCGGCAACTTTGGGCTCTTTAAGGTTGGAATGGGATAATCTGGCCCTGGGTTCTGAGCTCTGGGGCTGACTATGATATGGCGGGGCATTATTATGGGATGGTCTGGGTTGATGTTGATATGCGTTTAGAGAGAGCGTTAGAAGTTTAGAAGGTTATATTATCGAGGAAAACTGCTCTCCTGGCCTAGCTCGTCGTCTCTCTCACCATCATCCCCAGTCATATCACCAGGCACCAGGACCAGTTCCAGTGCCGTCATCCTCGTCGGTATACGGTGCGGTGCGGTGTGGGTAGTTCTCCGGTGTGAATTTTTATTAGCCTCTTGTCTCATTTTCTCCCTTCAACAACCATTCCATGGCTCTTCGTTGAGCTTGGCTGACTCCTCACTACTCACTAGGCACTACTTTCGCCTCATGGAAATTGAGCCTGTCTTCAATCTACAATCTACAAATCTACAATCTATCCTACAAAGAGCGTCATCCTGACACAGCTCAGGACTGCGACTAGTGAGATCTCGTATAGTACATTATCATATATGTATATCCTCCTTGCTATATGGGAAGCGCATTTATTTTGCCACTGGATCTGGTTCTGGCTCTGGCTCTGTTTCTCTGTCTGTTTCTGGGGATGATGGTGATAGAATTGGGAATGGGGCTCGCAATCGTACCGGTACCGGTACCGGTGCCGGTGCCGGTGCCGGTGCCGGTAATAGGCTCCTGTTCTCACTCACAATTAACCTCAGAGTAAACTACACATAATGAATTGTATTCCATTTCCATGGTTGATGGTATTGTATTGGATTCCATTCCGGCCTCTGTCTCACGTCTGTCTGTGTAATATGTGACTGGGGCTGACTACAAGCCTCAAACTAAAGCACACGTATCGGTATCATGGCATCGCATCCGTATCATTGCCATGTAGTGTGTAATGAAATGCTTTGCGTTTTTCGCTCTCGAGTCGATATTGGATTGGATTGGGAGCTGGAGTAATAAAGGTAGATGGAGATAAGCTGTAATATATTATGTTACTTAAGCTATAAACATATTGTACTGCTCCACACGCAGCAATCTGATGCTCTTGAGTCTAGAATAAACTTTGTATAAATATGTATAAAGCTACTTACTTAGTTGGGATGGAGGAGATAGCACAGGGGAAAAAATGGTGAATGTTGAGCGTATCAAAAGCGTATATATGTTGTTATATGTAGCTAGTAGCTACCTACCCACCTTCAGAGATGTGAAGTGAAATGGAATGTCCAAGTGGGAATGGAATAAATATATTGTTTTTCTCTCCGCACTCAACTCTCAAACAAAAAAAAAGACTCTCTCAATTGAGAAAGGAACGAGCAGCAGAAGGACTCTGTGGAATTGTGAGCTGAGGAAAAGGGATGGCAAGAGACAAATATGCTGCCTACATTCATACATGCCTAAGTATATGCCCGAGTGCTGAATGCTTTCAGATTAATTAATTTTTTGTTGTGTGTTTAAATGAAAGCTTTGCAAAACATTAAATAGCATGAATACCGCGACTCCGACTCCCTCCTAACATTCATTGTATTACATGTTTTTTTTTATTAGGAGTAGCTGTTTAGTTTTAGATTATTATTTATTGATCAGCCTCATATTTCTCATGTTTAATATTCCAGTCCATTGAAAAATTTTATAGCAGATGCGAAAGCATATCGTCAGTGAAGAAACAAAATGACTCATATCCATTTGTAGCTAAAACAATAACCAGTATCTACATAGATATTGAAATATGTCTTGAAAGCATTTAAATAGAACATTTTGCACTTTTCAAAAATATGTAAATAGAAAAATTTTCACTTTTTAAAAACACGAAAATAGAACATTTTATACAGTTTTCAAAAACATGTAAATAGAACATTTTAAACTTTTTAAAAACACGAAAATACAAAATTTTACACTTTTTAAAAACACGAAAATACAAACTTTTACACTTTTTAAAAACATGCTTTGTAATAGAACATTTTATACAGTTTTCAAAAACATGTAAATAGAACATTTTAAACTTTTTAAAAACACGAAAATACAAAATTTTACACTTTTTAAAAACACGAAAATACAAACTTTTACACTTTTTAAAAACATGCTTTGTAATAGAACATTTTGCGCTTTTCAAAAACACTTAATTAACAGTTTAAGCATGTTTCTCATTGTTTTTATGACATTGCTCGATTTGATTCTAGCTTAAATTGGATATGGTTCATTTTGGTTCTTCACAGACGATATATTTAAAAAAATACAAAATAGATGCGCAATTATAATC
Source organism: Dicyrtomina minuta (assembly GCA_949802685.1). Classification (NCBI taxonomy): domain Eukaryota; kingdom Metazoa; phylum Arthropoda; class Collembola; order Symphypleona; family Dicyrtomidae; genus Dicyrtomina; species Dicyrtomina minuta. The sequence goes on from OX461810.1 coordinate 61,042,641, forward strand.
ACAATCATAATGTGTCTACTCACATTTGCGTGTGTGCTTATTTACAAAAATTGTGTTTAGTTTTCTACACGTATAATTAGACTACATAGCCAGAGAAAACGAAGGAGTAGCAGCTAACTGACTGACTGCGTGTTTTTCTTCTTGTCGATCCTTTGTATTGCAAAGTATTGTAATATTTAGCATATTTGGAGCTGAGACTGGCAACGTAACATACCTAGGTATTACATACATACGTATGCTTCTTTCCCTCACCATCTGTGCGGCTAAATAGTAATTGTATTAATAATGATTGTGGACCCATGCATCTCCTACCATCTATATACTTATCACAACATAAAAAAATGTGTAAGCCGTATTATGGCTGTTTATATTTTTATACTACAGATATAATAATATGGCTACGGTGCTGTTGTTGGGTTTTCAGAGCTACTATCATATCACCACCATACAGTATAATATCCTTATTTCATTACATTACTTAAATAGTGAGTGAGTGAGTATAGTATTTATTGTTTGGATTTGGATTTGGATAAAAAGAGCATTAAGTTACATACATAGTATCATAGCACAATATACTATATTCATTACTATAAGGGAACCCAACAGGATTATAATTTGCCTTTTTCCTTCTATAATTATATATTGATATATTAATTAATGTTGTTGGGCGGCCTGCTACTACGGAACTGCGCAAGGGACTACTGTGTTGCTCTTTCTTGTGCACTTGGTTGACGAGTTGATAATTGCTAGATTTACTATTTATGTTAATTAAATAATACATAGGATAAAAAGAAATCCGTAAAATTTAATTACACATCACACTCCACATACCTACCTACCTATACATCAAAGGCAAAGCCAAAGGAAAACAACTACAGAAAGAACAACAGCCATTTGTTATATGTTCGTACCTACTCACTACAAAGTGTTGATGATGGTGTTACTGCGATGGAAGTAGTTTGTTTTACTACATATTATTCCAATGTTATGATGCTGTTTTATTGTTTTCCTTAGTAAAAGCTTTTGTAATGTTATATTTTTCTTAGCGTGACAGGGCCGGATAATGCGGCCAGCGCAGGCAGCCCCCGCTGCCTGAATTTTCAAAAAACATGTAACTAGAATATTTTGATTTTTTTAAATCATGCAAATAAAATATTTTACGATTTTCAAAAACAGGCAAAGAAACATTTTTGCACATTTCAAAAACATGGAAATAAAACATTTTCTACTTTTCTCAAAACATGTAAATAGAACATTTTGCACTTTTCTGAATCAAGTTAAAAGAACATTTTTCACTTTTCTAAAACATGTAAATACAACATTTTGTTTTACCAAAGAAAATCAAAATGGTAGTTTTTGTATGGAAACAAATTGCTGCCTAAAAGTAATTCCTTCGTCCGGCCCTGTAGCGTGATATGTATAACTTGCTGCAGGGGAAGGATATTATACGCTTCTTGTTCTATGTAGTTGTGTAGGGCTTCCATTGAAAAATGATAGAAAGCTTTAACAACTTGCTTTGGTTTTGGTGAGGCTCTGCGATGTAGCTGAGTTGTGATTCACGTTGTTTATGATAACTATAATAATAATAATAATCCCAGCGACAGCTCACTCACACTATGTAGGTATGTATCATATTCTATACACAGCCCCGTTACAGCTACATAAATTCTCGTTCTTCGTTAAGTTAAGTTAAAAGTTTCCATAGAGAGAATATTTATATAAATCTTGCCACAACAACCACAACAGGTACTAATTGCATGTATTGATTTCTAATTAATTACACCTTTGAGCTTCAAATTGAATGCAAATAAATAAATAGTAATGGTTACTTTTGACTCTGATTTTTGACGTTTAGAATTATGATGATGATGGCCGAGCGATTAGCGTAGTAGTATCTCTATGTTGTACTATGTAGGCAGTTATAGAAAACCAGTTAAGTGGAGGTAAAGGCAAAGGCAAAAAGGTAAAGGAGAGAGATATAGCTATAGAACAACGACAACGAGAGTAGTAGCACTTACCTTTATAAGGAAAAGAGTTGTTGTCACTGTCATAACTTTAAACGTTTCTTAATGGGAACGACAAGGAGAAGTAGTAGAAGGTACGACGAGGGAACACTGAGTGTGACAAGTGAATTGGAGATATATTGTATGCATGTTTAGGTACTTATTAATTATGCACATGCACGACATTTATATATTATGCATTGCTACACTGTTATATATGAGAGTCATGTACAAATAGGAAGGGAAGGGAGTTGTATGTTTTATATATATCATTGTAATCGGAATAAAGGCTATTTAATTACAGTCTACATATCACAGCTTTATAGATAGGCACCGTACACGTCTGTCACTGCGACTATTATGCCGAAGCCGAAATCAAGCGGATGACAAGCTGTTTATTAAAGGCTTGGACTATTGACTCGGCACTACTACTATAGCAATATGGCCGAATTTATGACTATTATTACTTTATCGTATATATATATATCTGTATTTAATTTTATAATTATAGCTCTCATCGCCATAGTCAGTCAGCCTTCTTTTTTTTGCTTTTGAATTGTTTTGGATGTAGACAGAGTATATATGTACCGCAGGGATATTAATGATACTTGGAATTAGAATTGATGTGATGATATTTAAAGCACTTAATTTTAGCATCAAGCTGCGGGGCACTGGACACTTTAAATATTTGATTATATACATTAGCTTTGATAATTTTCATATAAATACTGCGCACAATATCTAGTGTGTATTTACCTAGGTAGATAGCTTACTAGTTACTAGTTAGGTAGTCCTTGGTTCTACATAGGAATTGTAATTATTATTATTACAGTATAAATATCCAGTAGTTTTCAGGTATAAATTCAATTACGATTGGATTGACACCACATTATAGTAAATTCTGTAAACAAAATAAAAAAAAAGTATATAGAATTTTAGTTCTTAATTAGAATCATGATCGTCATTAAGTACATGGGGCAGGTAATGTTTATCAAGCGTTCTATGACGACTAGTGTGAGTATACTACAAAAACTTTCAGAGAAAACTTTTATAACGCTCGTATAGTTAATTGCTAATTAAATATTCAATTTAAATTGATTCAATTAACCAAACCAAGGAGCTTTCATGTATAGTTTTGCTATCCAATCCAACAAGCAATGAAAGTTAATGCTTTAATGATTTATGCCTGCAGACATTGTGGAAAATACTCTACATAAATATGATTTCTTTTTGCTTTTATTCAAAACTTGTTAACTAAAAGTTTGGGAAAAACTGACACAACAACTGGTGTGTCATTATTATATTATGTATGGTATATTATTTACGACTTTGGTTGGGGTTTCTTAAAAAAGTATTCAAGTATTGAATTTGCATATTTTGAGAAATATTAGTTTAACCTTTCGCGACATTGTATATCTGTAATAATGCAATATATAGCGCTATCATTGGTTTGTATTTTAATTAATTTCACTACCTACATTGTCTTATGCGTCTCGTTGAGGTAAATCTGATTTGTTCTAATAATATTGAAATCTGTATAGTTAAAAATATAAGAGTGTATTTCCAACCTGTTTTGCGTAATATCTTTTTCTGCGTGTTGTATAAACACAAACACGGTCACGGTATAGTACCGATACACCAAAGCGGGACTGGAAGGAAGGGAGATTGTAAAATTATCCATAGCATGCTATTTTTGTGTAACTTATGAATTGGAAGACAAGATATAAAAAAGGGACATTTATTTAATGGTTACAAAAGCATTCCAGCAGTGACAATGTCCAATTACTGACGAGATGAGGGTAGGAGGGGTCTGATAACGGATTTTATAAAATTGATTTTATTATTTGCATTGGTCGTCGTGATTTTCTATATATAAGAGCTTCATTTTCAAGTCAAATTGGATCGAGTTGGAGTTTTAGAGTTTCCCCTGCTGTTGATTTTGATGGGCTTGTTTGACATGAGTTGTGTTGGATATTGTAATTGAAATTACTTAATAGAATATGGATACTGCTTCTAATCTATAATTTTACATATACCTGGTCATTATCACTAAGCTAATATTGATGCTAGTATAGATGAACCGTCTATCGTAATTACACAGTGCGAGTTGAGTGTCCGTGTCCGTGTCCATGTCCAAGTCCATAAGTAGTCGAGTTGAACAGTTGTTTGGAGTATATCGAGTCGAGTCGACTCTTGAAGCACTGTATAATTTGTGACTAATTATCATTCCTGTTGAGAAGTTGAGATAATAATAATATTACATTGTTGTCTGTCAACGTCATCCCGTAGGCAAACTTAAACATTAAACATTTAAACATCAATATCAAAAAAACGTACTTGAGTCGAGCTCTCGGGTGTCTCTTATTATTCACAATCACAACTGTAGTGTGTCAAAAAACGAGCCCGTTTTATATTTATGAGAAGGAGAACCCGCAGCTCTCCTATTCATATATTATTTATGTGTTTATAATTATTGTTTATAATAATCGTCTCTCTCTCTCTCTCTCTCTCCATCCTTGTATTGTACTCCCTCATTATACGACTTCCACTGGGACTTTTTATTAGTATTTGCCTACATAACATGAAAATAATTTCGAAATTAAAAGACGAGATAAACATTATTATTATGATGGTATGCTTCCATTTGGTACTTCAAACTTGTAAGCACCTATTGTACTGGGCACATATATTATACGTACGAACAGGCTTACTATATGCACGTTCGTTTATTCTAAACTAAAATCAACTAATGGTTTCAAAATCGGAATACTTAGGGCCTCGGCTTCGGACCAAGTCAATGTTTGGTAGTTACAAGTGCCGCCACAGAAATATAACTTTTAAATTAACAGTATTTAGTAGGTAGGCAGGTGGCTACGTAATAAATACTGACAATTGATACTCATGCTAGGTACTCCGCAGCAGACCATAATCATACAACCGAACCCAATCCGATAATAAATGTAATATCACTATTGAAGAACAAAATTACCGATCCACAATTCTCGCTAAAATTGCAAATCTCAATTTTCTAATGTATTTTATTGTGTATATACAGATATTTCTGAAAAATAAACAAGTGTGTATTTCTTATTAACTTATTGGGCTGACAAACTAAATTATGCGCTAATTAAATCAAAAAATGGAGATACGCAATTTTGCTTTTAGTGTGAATTGAAGATCGGATATTTTGCTTCTTCAGTAGCGATACGCAAATACCAAATGAAAACATGGAATGGTTTAAAGGATAATTTTGGCCCAGTGTTATCGTTCTTGTCATTCGTTGAAATGCATTATAGGAAGTTTTATCAAACAGTCGCTTAAATACTGAATAATTTGAAGTAGGTACGAATGTATTATGTTTTGTGAGAATATTGTGCCTACCCACTTTTGTAACTTTCGTTTTTTTGTTTCTGGCAATGTATGATATTGACTGACTCTGTTTTGATTTTCTTGTTTATTACAGACAGTTGTCAACTACCAAGGAGCTCAAAGTGGGAAGAAGATTAAGATTTTCTACATCTGAAATACAAATATTTAAAAACAGTGACAGTCAAAAGGGAAAACAACTCACACTGTTGGCTTATAGGCTGTTGTGGCTTTAAATACAGATAATACAAAGCGCATATGAATAACGGGGAGGACTCTGATATATCACAGTTTGAGTGTACAACACATTTTGTACTTTGCACGATATAGACGTCTCGACATTCAAATTGTAACTACAGATATTTTGAAATCGTACTCTGGACTGGACTGTGTTACTGTTTGTTTTGACGGCAGCAGTAGTGATTCGTCTTCGTCGTAATTATTGAATTGGATCTTCTTTGTTGCTCTTGTTGTTACTTCGAGTGAAATGTGTGCGGAAGCCAATTGATTAAGAATTCAAAAAGTAAAAAGGGAAAGATTAAAAACTTGAGATTAAATTGACTGAAGTGATTGTTTATTAGTTGACTTACTTGTAAAACTTACTCGGTCCTCTTAATACTATAGTGAACAATCAAAAGTGAACACATTTTATACAAAAAAAAATCTATAGCCAAAGAAGATTTATTATAGTGTTGCTGCAATTGTTTGTGTGCCCGTCGTCGCTGATTAAACCACATGGATTAAAGTTTCGTTCGACGAGGTTGAATGACTGATTAAAAATTGATCATTGCATTGTACTGAGTTGTTAAGTTACTCTAAATACTAAATAATTATAACAAAATATTGACATTACACCCCTCCTCAGCTGTGTGAGTCATTGCAAAATTCTATATAAAAAAATCTATATATAGTGAACAAAAATATTTTGTTGATTCGTTTACAAACCATACTATACATATAATATAGTTTTTCTTAAATTTACCCGTACAGTGGTAAATTTCGTCTTTTTTTCCAAGAGGAGTTTTGATCATTTTTTATATGGATGTGATGGTGGAAAGTTGTGTAAGAAAATAATTTTTTTAGAGTCTAGGCAGTCGACTAGGTGTGGCCGCCATGTGAGTGGGACTTGCCAATGAATGACGTTGGTGGTACTGAGAGCGGCACAGGCCTAAGGGCCGTGAAGTCGAGCCGCACTTCAGATGCCAATTTTGAGTATGATGATAGTGAATGGGACGTTGGTATTGGGAATTTAATTATTGACTTGGATGCGGACATTGAAAAAAATAACGAAGCTAATCGGAACGGTGGGACTAGCGTAGCAGTAGCGGCGTCTTCATCTTCGTCCTCGTCGTCGTCACCTACAACGACGGTGTCGAGCTCCAGCCCCACCGTCACCTCAAACTCGACCTCATCTTCCTCCAATAACTCTACGTCAACTAGTAGTAAAAATAATAATAATAATAGTACTAATAATAATTCTAATTCAAGTGTCATTGGTGGGACTGGTTCAAAATCCTCACAGAATTCATCATCAGGACCGTCGTCCTCGCAAATGCATATCCCACGTTCACCGAGTTCAAGTATAACTTCTGGAAATAATAATAGTAATAATAGTGGGAGTAATATTAATAGTAATAATAATAGTGCTTCGGTGAGTCTCAAAGGGAATAATAAAGGATCATCTTCCTCGTCTGGTGGTTCATCGAATTCAGCTGGAGCGGGAAACCCATCCTCATCGTCCTCCTCATCATCGACTCCAAATTTAGGAATAAATTCCTCAGGTGGAGCAAATAATCCAAATAATTCCATAACTACAAGCAATAGTGGTGGTGGTAGTGGGGTAAAGTCCACAGCCACTCCATCGGATCTATCTAAAAGTATCGCGAGTGTCAGCATGGAACATTCTGCAATCGTTGATAAAGGTCTTAAAATGAAAATAAAACGATCCAAGCCAGGAACTAAAAGTTTGGACGCTAAGCATGAGATAGTCAAGAGTGACGTGACTCTCCTCCAGTCAAATTCCAATGCTATTAATAGTAAAAGCCCCTCTGCATTGTTAACCTCCTCCGCCCTCGAGTCCTCTTCTTCTAAATCTATCTCAGGTCATGGGAAAAATCAAAGTCAAGATAAATTAGAGAAACAACAACAACAACTTCTACAAGAGAGTAACAATAGTAGTGGTAGTAATAGTAAAAGTGATGATAGGGATGGCAGTGGCAGTGTCATTGGTGGGGGGAGTGGCCCCGCGGGCTGTGGCTCAAGTAGCAATGACCAGCAAGGGTCGGGTGCAAAGGGCGGGAAAGCCGCCAAAAGAGGTTCAACACATAAGAAGATGAAGACCGGAAATAGTAGTTCATCCGGTGGGGGAGGTGGAAATAGTAGTAGTAGTGGTGGTGGTGGTTGCGGTGGTGGTAGTAGTAATACTACGAGTGGTAATAAAAAAGAATCTACTAATAATTCTGAATCAAATAAATCCAATTCCGCAGTGACATCCTCCTCCACCTCCTCCTCTTCCTCCAGTGGTGGTAGTCATGCCAAAGATTTGATTTTTAGTGTGAGTGTTGGTTCAGCTGGCTCTGGCTCGGGCTCTGTCCCTGGGTCTGGTGTCTCTATCCCGGCCATATCAGCTTTTGTAAAAACAAATACAACTTCCTTATCATCCTCCTCATTAAAAGTCCCCACGACCACAACCTCCACGTCCGCGAACCTCATAAGTCATTCGTCCGGGGAGTCGTCATTGGGAGGGAACTCTTCGGGCGGACCTCAGGCATCCGTGTCATCCTTTCGATCATCATCATCGCATCACTCAAATTCTTCCTCAAATGTGTCTCCTTGGGCCACTGGATCACCTGCCAAGGTTGAGAAAGGCCAGGGAAGACTGTCACCCTCAGTCACAAGCTCAAGTACGGCGGAAAAATTGAGTAGTAATAATAGTCCTTCATACGGGAAAAAACCGAGAGTATTCCTCCCACCTGAGAAGGTAAACATTTTAATTTTGAACATGCTTATGATTGGCATTTATAATGAAAACTGGAAGACGACATACGTATTTTGCACTTGTTTTTGTTTTTTAGAAAAAGTAACTATACCCAGCTAAATGTCTTAAATTGTTAAGCGCGTCATTACACGCGATTTCACACTTTTTTAAAACGTAACATATGTACGATTTTATAATTTAAAAAATGTATTTAAGCAGGGTAAAAATGGAGCGGCATAAATGATAGTGGCGTGTAGACTTAAACATTAGCAATATATTTCTTAAATAAGATTAAAGTAATTATCTTATATCCTGTAATAATGCACGGATCTGTAATAGTACTTTAGGTCTATTTAACACACTATTAAATGGTAGCACGCGGGGCTGTAAATTACTGCTCTATAATAGTAGTTTAAAAAATAGAACAGTGGACTATTTTAATTCCCACCTCTTAGACCCGTGCACTATTACAGACCCGTGCACTATTACAGAAAATACGGTAACTACGAAAAATTTTGTGTAAGTAAATTGACTAACAAAGTTTAAACAGTAGTGGCTGTAACCGCAGTGGACTCGTCAGATTCAGTCTGACAATGCCGACAGGCTTGAATGTTCTTTTCTTCTGCGAACTTCGAAGAATCTGGCGACTATAGTTTGGTGTGATTACATGTTCATTTAATCCATATTTCTATCCTGTTCTTACATACAATTACCATTAGTTGAATCCTTAACTGAAGAAAATTTTAAGCGTACAATTTCTGAATAAAATTGTCAAAGTTCCTTTGAGTTTCTGTTTCTAAGTCATTTTTATCACATTTAAAATCAAATTCAAATCCTCAGTTGAGTAAGCACATTCTCAGGCTTTTTAACATTTATACTAGTTTATGTGGACTTATGACACTCATTTACAAAAGCAAACTTTTATTTACAGAACGCTGTAAATGTAAATTAGCTGTTTTCATTTTGTGCGTAATAAAATAAGGATTCTGACTCTATGTGAGAAGCATGCATATGTGCTTGTATCAAATGCAGAGCATAACATATCTGCACTCTACAGGTATAACAGTAGCTGTATGGTTCTAAAAGTCTCTTCAAATTATTTGCGCAAAAAAATCTGTAGTCTGTAGTATAATTATATATAATGCATATAGGTATATTTACATCCTGTGTTAGTGCTAATAATAAAGACGAAGACCTTCTCACAATCAGTTCAATTATCCCGAAAATCAAAGGCTCTGCTAACTCAAAATTCTAAAGTTTTTAGCATTTGAATTTTTGGCAGCACTTTGGTTCCTTATCAGTGAATTTAAATCTGCATTTAAAAATTCACGAACGATAATCATTTTATTGTTTCAATTAGGGGCAGGGGCGCCTTGTTATCAGCATCAACCTTGTTATCGGTAGTTGCACTGCATTTCGCCACGTCAGTCTTTTTGACGTATAACAATATGCGGGTGAATATAATACAGTTCCTGAATCCTCGAATGACGTGAGATTAGAGGGTTTGGGTTTAATCAAATGCAGTAAGTAAAACGTACTAGGCACTATGTATATTATGTATTATTGCCCTGTAGGATTTTTGGCTATGGGACAGTTAATGAAATTGAATAACCCTCACAGATAATAATGCAGATAATGTGTTGCCAAAGTTGCCAAGCAAATTCTCATATGTCTCCATTCCTAAATAACTAGACATTTAATTTTCAAGTTTCACAATCTTTTTTATGTCACCATCGTATTGCAGTTTTTAAAACCGTGAAAGGGAGTACAACTTTGGATAACCAAAGTCGAAATGGTGAATCCCGCTGGAGTGTGTTTACTAATGATCTAGTTGCACACCAATAATCCTTTAAAAATCCTCACAGTCAAGATTAGTACCCAACATTTTAAACCCGAAATACGTTTCCATCAGAACGGGCAATTTCTAATTTCTAGACGGTTCAATATTTAAATATAAAGTTTTGAAGAAATTTTTAGTAGACGGGATTTTTTGTCGTCAGGTTGAATATTTCGGATTTGTAAGGTACGAGACAAGCTAATTGAATTTTGTAATATCGATAACAGTAATTTGATTTCTTAAACCTTTGCGGATTTTTATAAAAACACGGTAAATACCTATATAATAAGTGTTAACAGTATTAAGTACATAAATGCAACACAGCTTAATACTGTCCGTATTCCATATCGGTAAATATTAAATATTATTATCTTTGTTATACTATTTAAAGATACATACATGTTTGAAAACAAGTTTTAAAACTCATTCTATTTTTATAAATTTTCCATGTGTAAATTACACCCTATATACATTTTAAATCTTAATATATCATTATTATAACATTTTATATTTTTATGACTGGATAGTAATATTTATATGCTGCACTGTAATTAGTTACTATGCACATATACATATCTATGTGACAGTGTTATCGTTGTCTAAAAGTATATGGCTCGTTCGTAATAGTTCAAAAGACAAAAAAGAAATCCTTCGTACAATATACAATACAATATGTAGCATAACAATACTATACTAATAAAATAAAATAAAGTATTGCATGGGCAAATTGCCATATGTAAATTCAAATGAGCTCTTCAAAACATTTTAAGAGCCAGTTAATAATAAATTTACATTTACCTCATAATATACTTAATAATAAAGTAGTGTTCATAACATTCAACATTGCCGTTGCCGTTGAGTACACTAGAACTATCCTACTTATATTTTCCTTTCTATCCTATATAAGTAATGCCACACCATTATACGAATTTTAATCGCAAGTGACGACCACGGTGACGATGATGACGACGACTACATTTCCGATTAATTTCTTGGTTAATAATAATAATTATATGCCTACATGTATAATTTCATTGAGCTGTTAAATGTATTTCATTCAACAATTTATTAACTCCTTCTGCGTACTCGCTGTAGGTACATAATACCTATGATAAATATCATCGGCATCCGCAGTCGAACTTGCTGTTTTTTATGATTTAGTACCTACTCCCTACCTACAAAACAAATATTATTATGATACTTATGTTATGTACCCTCACGTCCCATTCAGTCACTCGGTCTCTCTTTATTTAAGTACCAAAGTTTCAGTATTTCAGTCATTGTTATTAGTTTTACATAGTATGTTGGTTGTGTGCTCCTTCCGCACGCAATAAAATAGTAAAACTATAAACTATAAAAAAAACTATTAGAAATTATAGCTGATACTTAAAAAAAAATGGTAAAATTGCAACTAACACAATAACTATTACTTACTTACGAGGTGTGTTTTTTTTGTAATTTTCAATTTGCAAATTGCGTTCTTATATTACTTACACTAGACGACTAGACCAGAAATCTATACTCTATTTTCATTTTCACTATTTAAATGGGAGGATAGCGCCAAATCCAAAATTCCTAAATATTTTAAGCAGTAGCAGTACTAGCAGTAGCACTGTAGCAGTAGCACAGCAGGCATTCAACTTTATTAATTGTAAAAAGTTATCATTTTGTACACTTTAAGTAACTTTTAAGAGTTAAAAATATTTAGAATTCAGGATTATTAGTTTTTTATGGATATTTTTACGATGCGATTGTGATTTGGCATTCGTGAGTACGAACGAACTGTAGTAGTGCTAACGTAAGTAATTACTTATGCACGTTGCAGTTATTAACATATCACACGTCCGCCAAATGTATGCGTCATCATCACTTTTCGTGCAGTGCTACTAGTTCGATTCAAATACCATGCCATGCCAGCCACGGCACGGCCACTTCAGTGTGTGCTGACTGACGCGTTCTGTTCTGTGCAGCCAGTGTCTACCATAGAGTGATTAATTCTATTGCGAGATTACAGAGTCTCGTTCGTTGTACTGACTGAGCGCGTATGCACACACGATTTAAGCTAATTGCTAAGTTTAGATTTTTGGAATTTTATATTAGATAAAAAAACGAAACAACGAACTTGTAATATTAATATCAAGCTCAGCATTTTTTTAATCCCAGCTGCACCCACTGCACAGCACCACAGCCAGTGAGAACGACGGACGACAGTCAACAGTTAAACAGACAGTTCCAATTGTGATCCAAATTCACATTCTACAAATTGGATGTGTGGGATGCAAAAATCTCAAATAAAAGTTGAAAGTGTGACACATAAATAATTTAATTTAGTTCTAGTTTGTAATAATTAAAATCGAATAAATTACCAGCTCTACTTACGTCTACGGTTGCTTACATGTTACAAAGAAGTACGCACTTTAGTGTTTAGTGTGTGGGTTTAGTGGTGGACGTTAGCGTTGAACGTATTTGCAATTTAGATACGGACGTACTTGCATGCCTTTTTATGTCTGTCATCAGTAATAATATTGAATCCCGAAATCAATCAGCATCATAGTGATGGTTGAATGTGAATATTGTGGTGGGCATTTATTCTTGTATAGCTATAACATACAACATATTATATAATGCTGAATGTACGTTGTTTTTATTGATTGGTTTATTGTGAATATTTCGGTGCTCGGGAATTGCCAATAATCACATGTAATTGTTGAACGTAGTTGTAATAAGATATTTTTTTGAATTTTGAACAGTCGTCAAATCAGAACCAGGAGGATAGTGTTTCATCTCATTCCCACGGAAGTATTTCAACCTCCAACAACAACAACAATAATAATATTAACAACACGACCAGTTCATCCTCTTCCTTCCGAACAAGTGTAACCCTTAGCAGTGCTTCCTTAAATGATCTCAACGCATCTTCGTGTTCCTCTTCCATAATGCATCAAGGTAAGGAAAAAAATATGCATATAATTATATAGTTGAAACACTAATTGTTGAAGCATAAAGTCAAAGTCGAAAGTTTAAACTTTGAAAGTAATAAGCAATCAGTAAGTTCATGTGAGAATGAGGATAGGGATAGAGATGGGGAAGAGGGTCGTAAGGTTGTACTAGCAACTAGCGTGACGTAAAAATGGTAAATAATCAATGGTAGAGCATAATGTGTATAGAGGTATGTGCTCAGCATTTTGTAAATTTATGATGTGTAATTGCTTCGCCTTAACTGACATTGTTTGTGTTTCTTTTCAGTTGGTTTGTATCTATTTATTTAAATTTTCTCCTCTCGCTTGTTCATTGTTTGTCTGCTTTGTCGTAGCTTCGTTGATAGTTATTACTGAGCGTATTTTAGTTAAGGTTTGTGAGGAGTTTCAACGTGATGTGAGTTTTTCATACGTGTGTACGTGGATTGGTATTGGTTGTTGTTACTGACTGTAATTATTTAACGAAAAATATTAATATTACATTGTTTTTTAAACATTTGCATAGCCTACATGCATGGTATCATCGTAGTCAATAGTACTCTTGCATAGTATCCGTTCGTCATCCGTAGAGTATCGTTGATCGTTTTGTTTATTTCTAATTATTGTAATTTGAATACTGAAGAATATCATATTCAATATTGTAGAATGTTAAATGTAATTTTTATGTTGGCATTAGTATTAGTAAGTTAGTTTTAGTTTTCTAGATGTGATTATATTAGGTTTATGTGCTTAAATTTCATTCATGGTGTGAATAATTCATGTGCTCTACGCGTGTTATGATTATGAGTTTCTGTACGTCTGTTCTGTTCGGTTCTTTTTTCGCTTGTCTGGGTTCACAATGGTTGTTGGAATTGCTGTTGCTTGTCTTTAAGTCTTTAAGTATAACTGACTTGTGTGAGTCTTAAGCTCATACTTATGCCTCGATTTGGTTTTTGTCATTTCTTAAACCTAACTTACATCCCCAAGGATAAATTATGTATGTATCCCCTAGGTGAACATATTTCTTTAAGTATGTAATACTTGAGTTCGTGCGAGTAATTTCGGACTTAAATCAGTTTCAAAATAAAAAAAAAAGTCAATTCCAGTAAATCCACATAGTTTTTTAAAAGTAAATTCTCCTACTACAAAGTAAGTATCTATTTAGTTGAATAACTTGCATAGCTCTGTATATTTGCTGGATATGTGTAGAGTAGAATATATGTTGAACCGTGTACTTGTACGAAGTTTGCATGTTGATAATGTTAATATTTAAGTAACAAACTCTCGTAAGAAAAGTGCATGATCCAAGAATGAACTCATGGTTTTATTATATTCCAACGAGATTTTCCCAGTTATTGGTATTTGGTATATTATATTTTCAATAAAAATATTAAAGTTATTATTTATTCATAAGAAAATTATTGGTTCTCACTGGTTGCTTAAAAAGTAGTTTTATTTTTGTTGAATAATTTAGAATTTAATGTTAAGGAAAACGAGGAGGGAGTCAAATTTGTTTGTATTTGTTAGTAATGTAAAATAGTAAATATACAGTAATAATAATAAATGTCTCATTTTGTTCCCTCTTCTTTGTTGCCCCACACAGGCGTGCCTCTATCGTCAACACAATCAGGATCAAATTTACTGAGCAGTTTTAGCTCAACAAAAGATGGGAAAACGGGTAGATTGCCACCATCGCTGTCTCAAGATGTGTGCGTGGGAACCAGCGTTGGCACGGTGACTGAACCAGACTGTCTTGGTCCTTGTGAACCAGGAACTTCTGTAACCCTGGAGGGAATCGTGTGGCATGAAACTGAGAGTGGTGAGAAGAAAATTCTAAACTTTAACTTTTCCGTAAATCTACGAACAAATACGAATCTAAATCCAAGAATTACGATTTTACAATTAGGAATATGTAGTGCCTTACATCGTATAATTACAAATGTTAGACTTCAATTTCTTCACACAAAAAGTTCACACATCATTAATGTCTACACATGAGTGAATTCGAAGGGGTAATGTAGTAATGCATTTTATCTCAGCTACTTTTGGCTGTTGACTGTGATTCAATGTGGAGAAGCACTTGAAAGCGAAGTACTTTCGCCTCTCGTCATGTCATACGATATGTAGCGCTGATCACTGTTTTATTGCATCACTAAACATAAATTTATTGGTTTTTTAAAAATTTAACATGTACTTGATGACTGTTGGCAGATCCAGATTCGCCGTTTTGGCTTGAATATTATAAGAATAATATATTTATGATAGTGTCAAATTATCTGTACTGTCAGTTGGCCTTAATTTTGGTTGAATTCGATTTCTTATTTTCGAGAAGACAGTAATATTATTTACAAATACATACAATCATTACGCAGGGATATTGGCTAGGTAGTCCAATAAATCAATTATACGCTTGTACTTAGTGTATACACATTAGAAATAAACTTGTAAAACTTCAAATTAAAGCCGGCCACTTATTGAAGCCCGCCTCTAATACAGGACCGGGCCAAAAAATATAGAAACACGAAAAAAAAACCGCCGCCAATAGAAGCCCGGGGCTGTATTGGAAGGTAGTGCATGACTTCTCAACGTTGTATGTTCTAATAGAGCCCCGGGCTACTATTAGAAGATAACGTATGATTGAGGCGAACTCTAAGAAACCGAAATTTTGGTTGATATTGATTCTGGTGTATTCGTGTAAAACAATTTTATTATTCGGTTAATCAATCGTGGAATAAAAATGTTAACCCTGAATTTTTGAACAGTAATCTTTTTTAACGTACCATTATTGTTAATTATCATTATCATGTGTTTCTGTGTTTGTATTTAGTAGTTACTGAATTAAATAATAGAATCTCGTCTCTAATAGTTATTGAGAAAATAGAAGCCTGGGCTTGTATTTGAAGTTTTACGGTATGCAGGTTCCTTAGATATTAGATATTATGGTACTTTAAGATTCAATAACTCAAAAATTGCTATCTACAAGTGATTGAACATTGAACCACACTAATTTGCTACAAATCTGAACTATCTGAGTTGCATTTTGGGTAGCTTCGTCAAAATAAATTAGATTAAATAGCCGATAATATAAGTATAAAAAATTCGAATTTTTGACAGTTTTGCCGCGATATGCCTGGCTTCTACGGTTTCCGTCTGTTTCTTAGAACTAAACGCTAGTGTTAATGTTAGTTAGTTATTAGAATGTACTTAAATGTACTACTAATGTGCATAGTGACTCATGTTTCATCCAAAAGTCGATTCATTCTTATCTTAAGAAAAGCTATCTGCATAAAGGAAAGATTCTCTTGAATTTAGTTAGGCTTTTAATCGTGTCGGTGGTTCGGATGTTAATTATTTTGTTTATGAAATGAGAGATTAAAACTGTTTGAAGTTGCATGTGCGTGATTGGGGCTGTGGTAGTTGTTTAAAGAGAAGGAGCCTAATATTAGATAATAATAACTAATGTTCACCCATCAGCCATTCTGCGGTATCTGGAGGTGGCGATAGCTAGTTATTATCTGGAATAAAATATATTTATAAATTTAAGTATTCCAATAATCAAAACCTACTTTTGTAGTAACAATTTTTGATCTGCAAAACAACTGCAAAAACTTTATATTCCTTTTCAAAACAGTTATCTAGCGGTGTTGCTGTTTTAAGGCTAAATGCTTAAAATTCTATATACGACCAATTTATACTATAATTTAATCTTAAATCACTGTAGTCAGTTCTTTAATATTTAATTTATAGTTATACTACCTAAACCTAAACTGTAATGAATCATAAAGTGTTCATGTGTGATTAAAATCAGAACTTGTTCTTTAGTCGAAATAATAATTATTTAGCCAAACAATAAAATCCTCTCTCAGTGACTTCATTTATTAGTGTAACTCTTTTAAGCAAATTCTTTTATTTGACTTAGGGTTAGAAAAAATTACTGATTATAATTACAGTATTTATATAACATATAATATAGGTAATTACTTATTCCGTATCAATTCTTCGGAATTTTATAAATTTTACCTTTATGCTTGTGCCCGTAAAAGGAAATCCGCCTAATATGCTTTAATATTCTTGCGAATAAAACCGCAAACCGAGACCTGACTGCCAGACTCAGCATAGTTATTAGCTTTTTATATAAATAGAAGCAGGATTTTATTATGAAATTACATCGGAACTTCGACGGACGCATTGGTAAAACTTTCATTGTCTTGTCTTTTCTAGGCATAATTGAATGGCAATACAAGCTCAAGTAAAGAACCATAAAAAATTTAAAGTAGTGTTTATACACAACGTCGAAGCAGTCGTGCTCGCATACTATTTACGTTTACACGGTGATGAAAATTGAAATGTGAAATTATTCATTATTCACATTTTGTGGAGCAATTAGTAATTAGCTGAAGGCATTTCTGATGGTTTTTTTGTATTACATTCAACAGTATTTGGTTGGGTATAAGTAGTTGGGTTTTTGTTGGTGGTTGTTTGGTTGGTTTGTGGTATATTATATGGCTTCATTGGAGTGTCTCTACTCCAACTTCTTAACGGCTGTCAGTCATTTTCTTGTTTTGGTTCTCTTGTTCGAAGTTCGATATATTGCGCGCCTATATAAATTAATGGCATATATTGCAAATGCATTAATATAATATAATGATAACTAATTTCCATCGCAGGCCGTACCACAGAGTCATAACCTTACAATTATATGTAGCCCTACTTTTAAATTAACAGTAACCGTAAGAGCGCAAAAGTACAATTATATTTAGTAGTTGAAGTAACTGAACAAAAACCAGACGGAACGATAACTGAGGGATTAGAACGAATAGTAATGTCAGTAATAAGTATATAGGTACCCACCAAAATACAATACTGATATTAAACTAACAAATGGGCGTTTACATTTATATGGTCGTAAAGTGAAGGAGACCACAGCTATCATTTATTATAATTATATTTATATATAACAAGTATGTGTGGAAAGCCGCAGTAATAGTAAATAGATAGCAATAGAGTTGCGTGCAGAGTGGAGATAAATATTCGATAAAAGCACACCACAATCACAATCATTAGATCAAGGCAACAACATTCAAAATTTTCAAGAACAACAGCCATAATAGGGACTGACATGAGTATTATCATAAGAACATTATTACATTATTATTAAGAGCTTCTTCTCTGCAAAACCTGAACAGGCACTGACTTGACTGTCCATTTATTTGTTGATGGAGAAAGACTAACGCTGTAAGTTAAGTGATAGTTTAGATGGCAAAATATATTCGTTCTGCATGATCATGATGGGGATCAGAATCATGATCAAACTCTGGATAGCTTATGTCATGCTATTACGATATCATGGTGTTGCTAGTTGTAGACATATTAGCGTGTACGGGTATGCATGATATGTTGATGTAAAATGCTGAAATTAATATAGAATATAATTATTCAAATGGTACTGATAGAAATGTGATGCTCCTCTTCCTGTCAACGTCGTCTTAAAACTTCCACTTGGAGTTTAAAGTGTAAAAAATATTACTTGCGCCGTTTACGCTGGCTTTGTTTTGAGTTTGGTGGATGTAGGATGTTGATAAGATTGCAATCTCATAAAATATTGTTTGTGTTATTTGATTCGAACGTTTGATATTTGATATAGTAACTTATTCTACATATACAACATAGCCTGAATTGTTTTCTGCATCGTTAGTGTGGGTTTTTTGTCGTTAAGATACCACAGTTTTTAGTAGGAGTTCATCTGTAATTATTCGTAATTTTCATTTCGTAGTCGTTAAATATTGCTCATGATCGTACTCCCTAGAATATGTTACGTTTTACTCTGGCAGAGCACACTGTCATTTATAGACGCCGGCAATGGACCTATTTTAAATTGTTTTAGGTTCAAACTCAGTCATACTATAAATATTTGACAATTAACGAGAGAATTTATCTGTTTACAAGGATACATTTCGTCTTTCGTTCCGTGCCACTTCATTGCGGGTTCCATTTCTTGAGATGGGTTTTTTAATTAATTTTAGTTAATGCATTTCTTCAAAGTGTGTTCATCAAGCAGACAGTGTGATGACTTATTCGTGTTTAAAATTTTGAATTCTAATTTATTCAATTTACATATATCTGGAAACTGCAACTAATACTGTTACACATGTTTTTGATAATTCCAGGTGTACTAGTCGTGAATGTAACGTGGCGAGGGAAAACTTATGTGGGAACATTACTTGACTGCACGAAGAATGACTGGGCCCCACCAAGATTCTGTGACTCACCCACAAGTGACCTGGAAATGAGGACACCGAAAAATCGGGGGAAGAGAGGAAGAGCTCAAGCAGCTACACCTGTTATTGAACCTACTCCTGCTGATACGAGACAGAGTAATGCAAAATTGCGGAATGGTGTGAAGGGCCGTCGTGGAAGCTCAACAAATACAGCATTTGTTACTCCAGTGAGTCCACTGAAACCAGATCCTTGGCCCAAGAGAAAAACTCGTGGAAGTGAAAATGAGAGTCAAGAAGAAGCTTCTGTTGCCCCCAAGAATGCCAAACGTCCCAAAGTTTCATCCTCTTCCTCCTCAACGAAAGATAACTCAGCTAGCAGCAGTGCATCGAAGGATCGACGATCTAATAGTCCAGCTCCTGTCAACTCATCCTCATTGGTGGAGTCTCAACCATCTGGTGGACCATTCTCACCCGCCCTCATCGAATGTCCGGAACCCAATTGTTCGAAAAAGTACAAGCATATTAATGGACTTCGATATCATCAGTCACATGCTCACTCCAATATCTTTACACCTGAAGATTCTGACTCGAATATGTCCACTGCAAGTACAACAAATGCAACCACTTCCATCAGTTTAGACACAAACACAGGTGTTGGTGGTGGTACTAGAAATAATAATAGTAGTAGTAATAATATTGAAGCTGTAGTGGATGCAATACTGCCCAGTGACAGCAGAGACGTTGACATGGAAGTTTCTTCCGTAACTGACGGTGAAATTTCCTCAGCACCCACCACACCTGCGAAACGTGAACGGCCCAGTGCGGGGAATATTACTACAACAAAGGATGTGAACGACAAAATTTATGACATCAATGCAGACCTCGATATGACCATCGTCAAGGATAGCACTGACGTTGAAGTAGCTACGGCTAATGCAAATGCTAATAGCGCAGCTACCACACCTTTAGTTGTTCCTCCAGTCACTCTTAATAGTAGTAAATTGTCAGCAGTATCTGGAAAAGGGGCCGGAAAGACTAGCTCTAGTGGTGTTGTTGTAGGAGAGAAAGACATGAATAAGACCATCGAAATCGTGGACAAGCCCAACTCAATTGAGACCACAATCAGCGCATTGTCGTCATTGAAAGACTCTCCGTCGGTTCCATCGACAACTGGATCCTCATTGTCGACTGTGGGCCGAACCCCTATATTAACAGTACCTGTGCCATACATGTCTATGCAGAACAGAGAGAGAGAGAGGGACCGAGACCGACCCTCAGTTCATCCACATGGGCATCATGGACATGGCTCCCGGCCAGATAGTAATGGAAGCAATAGTAATGACAAGTCAAATCGTGATGACCTAAGTGTGATGAAGAATCAGCAGCAAATGACATTAGTGTCAGGTACGACTTCTTCCAGTTCTGGCCCTGGAAGTAGTACAATCACCACCAGCCAAGTCGTGTCCAAGGGTGCTCCATGGCAGCCGCATGCTCATGCCCATTCTCATTCCCCGCATGCACCTCACTCGGCCCATGTGATCTCATCTCTACACTCTCAACAGCAGCAGCAGCAATTACTGAACAATCCTGTATCACTCACAGTCCCTATAATTGGTGGTGGATCCAGTACCACTTCGAACAAGGACTATGATAATATTAAAAGTAATAAAGGAAGCAAGGACAAAAGTAATATTGGTGGTAGTGCGGATTCTCAACAGACCAAGAAGCCCAAGCATAAGAAAAAGAGTAAAGACAAAGATCGTGAAAGATCCGGAAGAGACACGAATAAAGGGGGAGGAGGTGGAAGTACTTCATCATCATCTTCAAAGGTTTTTTCCGGTTCCGGTCAAAGTAGAGAGACGGATAAAGGAAAGGATATGACAGAGAAAAGAAGTTCAAGCCTGGATGAGTCCGAGAAAGATTCAGGAAGTAAGTGTGGAGCTGAGCGTGGTGATCGGGATCGAGATCGTGAGCGTGATCGTGGTGCTGGTGGTTCGGCGGGTGAGAATCGAGACGATCCACAAAGTCCTGCTTACTCTGACATTTCAGATGCGAATGAGTCTGGACCGGAGTTGGAACTCAATGTTGGAGGAAGTGTAGTTAGTTCTGTGAAGGAAAGTTGTGTCGTGAAGAACTTGGTAGTTGCAGGAGGGGCTTCGGAATTGACGAGTAAAAAAGATCCTGGAGTTGTGGGCGTCGGTGGACTTCCACCCGGGCATGCAATATCATCTTTTTTCCCTTCTTTTTATTCTCCCTATATGGATGCAGGAAGTCCCACTCAAGTTCCTCCCCCGCCAAATCCTAATTTACCACCAAAGGTTGTTGTTGGTGGACCTGATGGAAGCCGAGGTCAAGGTGGTGTAGTTGTTGCAGAAGAACCATTGGGTATCGTAGATGGAAAACAAAAAGGGAAAGTTCACCCTCATCTTCATGGACATGGAGGTCATCCAGGTCATCCAAGTCACCCAAGTCATTTGCACTCCAACGTTCCACCACCCCCTCCACCCCCGTCTTCTCTTCCGCCAGATGAGAGGCGTTCTCCAAAAATGGATTATCTCGGGAATAAATATCTACCTCAACATTATTTCGCTCACTACCCTTACTCAAATTATTACGATCAGCCATATGGTCCGAGCATTATGTCTGACAATAGCTATCCAAATAGTAATCATAGTCGTTTCATGGATGAAAAGGAACGTGAAATTCAAATGAGTGGAGAACCCAGAGGTGTCTCAATATCAAGCAATAAGGGGAAACAAGTGGAAAAGGACGAATCGCCATTACTGATAGGCAACATTAAGCAAGAGCCGGGAGCAGGTTTGGACCGGGATAAAGATCGGGGTGACAGAGGAGATCGAAGGGATAAAGACAATCGCTCATCAATTGCGCCCATGAGCATGTCAGTGGAAAAGGAACCTCACGAGATTAAATCTGAATTTGGAGAAAATCTCTATGCACCAGAAAAAAGAAATATTAATTTACTCACACCACAGCATTTTACGCCATGCAGTAAACACTCAAAAGATGCAAATAAAAGAGATCGGGACCGAGATCGTGATGATCGCCATGGGGGCAAGGAAAGTGATATGCTGAAAGACCCCATCTCATCTATGAAAGGTGGAAGTGGTCGAAATTCTATGGATAATTCCAAAAATAAACATCAAAGTTCAGAGAGGGACCGGGATAGAGACCGGGATGGTATGGATAGTGGAGATAAAGATGGAAAGGACAACTCTAGTAAAAATGAAGGATCAAAACCCACGATGGAAACCCAAGGGCCACCCCCACCCCCTACAGCCGGATCATACGCTTATATTCCACAGTCCTATTTACAAGGCTCGCCATTTGGAATCCCATTTGACCCAAGTCATCCACTTTACCGGCAAGTTTTAGTTCCTGGTCCATATGCTAGTTCCCCATACATGCACCCGCACCCAGGTGCTATTCCAAGATATCCACCCAATCCTGGAGCAACTCCACTCCCAGAAGATCTATCTCGACCAAGTGGCTCCAATCCGCCCGTAACGGCTTCCAAAGCTCTAGATTTACTTCAACATCATGCAGCTCAGTATTATGCCTCTCACAAAATCCATGAGTTACAGGAACGTGCATTAAAATCCCCAAGTCCTCAAGTTGGTGGTCCACAAGGTCCCGGAGTTGGTGTTGGGGTCGGACAGAATTTATCATCGACACCAAATTCACCGGGTGGACTTGTGGTTCCTGAGCGAGGGGGAAGGGGGAGCATTGTTGGTGGTAGTTCCGGAAGTGGGGGTCCCAGTGGTGGTGGTCCTCCTGGAGGATTGTCATCAAATAAACCAGCGGATCTGACCAAAGACACTAAACCTGTAATTGGAGGTGGTGTTCCAGGAGTTCCTGAAACTTCACGCTCCCCGCCAACCCAACACCACGTCCATAGTCATACTCACCACCATACTCATGTGGGCATCGGCTATCCCATCATCCCCACAGTCCCACCTCAGTACTCACCTCACTACGGAGGTAAGATAGGTACTTAAAAATTTTTTATTCTTCCACAAATTATCATTCAGTACAATTTATATTAGAATAGCAATATATACACTTAAACTTCAAATAATTCCATGACTTTATTTGCAAAGTTTTAATTCAGACGTTTTTATCCTGTTCATTTTAGTTCTCACATCTCCATCGTCCGGAGCCTCCGTCATTCCACCGTATCCATCGCAGAAGCCAACCTAAAGTAGTAAACCAATGAAATATTATCTGTGGTGTTGCCAAACGCATCCCCATCCAACCCAGATATGCATTTAAATATATCAATTAATCTTATCTGTGTGTGTATACGTATAGTGTTTATACATAATTATAATGCGAGAGTAAATTAATTTAAAGGAACTGAAAATACAAGAACGTCAGTAAAAGCGAGAGAGAAAAAACAAGATAGACCTCCATGTATCTGTGAGCGTTAGTGGTGATCAAGTAATAAAAAATTGATACTGATACACAGTCAACTTGTACAATGAAAAAAGAAGGTAACTCATGACTTCTCTACGCTTGCTTACTTTTATGAAGTCACTGAGTTGCAGACTAGTATCATCATCGTGTAGAAGAAAAGTATAAAAAGTGGTCAGAACAGAAATCCGAAATTGCAGAGAGGAATAGAATCGATTATCATTATCATGAAAGTTTTAATTGATACTTGTTACATAATTTATATGGTTAGTTGATGTACGATAGACTGTAAGGTATTTAAGATTTTACGATTATTACAACAATAATAATATAATAAATTATTAATTTATATGCTATGTACAATGTAGTGTATTATTATTAACGTATAAATAGTTAGAATGCAGTAGGTGTAGTAGACCTTAGAGTACTATTTATAATTTATATCTATTATACATAATTATACGTACTGTATAAATAATAATACTTCAATATTTAATGTTAACCAACGGGTTTTAATATCTGAGTTTTCCATGTCAATCCACTTCTAGTTACATTTATTATTGTTATTAATCTTAATCATGTTAGTCGTTTCGAACATATTTTTTGTGTTTTTACTAAAATGTTTGAGTTTGAGTTGATCTTGAAGTTATGTATTTAGAGCATTTGTAATTCAACTAGTTACTAATACGTATGTTATGTACTAAGGTACTTATTTACTTCATTATTATTATTATATAATTACAGTACATAATTATGTAGAGTGGAATGAATTTGAATTTACAGTAACTACTATATGTGTATGGACTAAATTACTAGCATTTTGGACTGTGAATATGCATATGCAGTAGCTTTTCTTGAATTCAAAATAGGATTTAGGATATAGGATGGTCATTTCTAACGTCAAGTCAAGACCCCTACCTTTTCTTATTAGAAATGAAATAAAAAGTAAAATTTTGATAAAATACTATTAAGGTAAATTTGTACTGAGGGAAAGCAGCAAGAAAAAAAAGTATCTCAAATTGAATAATCAATTAAAATATGAATTATACTATCAATATAAATTACAATGATGTAGTAAGCTAAAATCAGTTCTGTTAGTTGAAGCGTTATTTAATTTAAAATGTAAGTGTACTCTACACACCAAGAGAAAACAACAATAAACTTTTCCAGGACGCAAAAATATATTGAAAAGGCATAGTGTACACTTTTATAGTAGGCAGAGAATTGTAAGCTATAATATTATTCTTAGTAATTGTTGTTGTAATATATTTAAAAATCACATGACATTGCTTACTTACACATAAAAATCTTAAATTGAGTACCTTAACATTTTTTAATATTTTGAAATTTTTAAGCTCGAGCAATTGAGCAAAGTGTAATTTAACGAATACTAAATTGACTGTAGAACGCATGGAAACAAGAAACTATAGTATGGTAATGATAAAATATAACTTATACATTAATTATGATTTAGGTACAAATTTGACTGATCCAAATTTTTATTATAAAATAAAAATACAAACATAATTGATTGTTAATAAATTAATATTTGTTGTCATTTTTCTAGGCAGGGACTTCTAGTATAACATATATATATATGTACTGATAATTTCATTATGCTGGTGCATTAGAATTGCATTGTCTATAATTCTATATAATATATGGATTGTAATAATTGTAAAATGCCTGTGTACAATAGTAAAATAATTGTCATATGGTAGTTTAGCAGTTATTAAAATATTATAATATCCAATCTCAAGATCCCATCCCTAATACCAAGTAAATAATATTCTACCTATAATTATTGTAATTAAATTGTAAAACCTCATATTCAAACTCAGCACATGTATGCTTTCTCAACATATATATTGTAAAAGTGAAATCAGTTTGTGTAATAATTAGTTCAGAGAAAACTGTAGGCAATATAGTAAGACGTGTTACAAGCAATTGACTAATATTTAATGTTTTTTTCTAAGCATTTGCATTGTACAGGACGAAAAGCTAATTGTGTAATTACTACATAAAATTATATGAAAAGAAATAAAATATAGCTCAACTAAAAATTCTTTTTTATTATTCACATACAAACAAAATATTATATGGAATAAATTAAAGATCTTCGTAAAAACTTAAAGGTAGCATAATCTAGTGTAATTTATAATCAGAAGCAAGGTCAGGTTTTTGTAAAATATTTATTAGTTGTACAATCTAATTAATTTAAATCATGCGAGTATAGATAGCGATTGACGATATTGAATTAAGTTATTTCCTGCCAAGTGTGGCAAGATCAACGGAACCCACAATATAAAATCATTGAACTATACAATTTAATATTACTGTGCAGTATATATAGGCAAGGGGAAAAACGTATGGGAATAGCAACAGCATAAAAATAAAAATATACATAATTACGTAAAGACTAATTAAATTTAAATACTGGTATTGTAAAGTACATAAAATTATATCATACAGCGTAGCTAAAATTTAAAAAAAAATGCATAAGTTCTTTTAAGTCCTTTTTTAACTTTCCTTTTTTATTTCAAAGAGTATATAGGTAGGTACTTCTAATTAAAACAGTTTAACACTCTCACATTTAGGTGTGTATGATAGTATGATCTAGAATCTAGATATAGTATATTCAAGTATAACTTCTCAATTTATTTCACTCCAAGTGACGGTTTCTCAGAAGGCAACTTTCAATTATCTATATACTTAAGTATTTAAGACTCACCATCCATTCATTAGTGTGTAAAAAGAGCAAGAGATTAATAATTGAGGATTAAAATGGCAGTGAGCAAAGTATTTAACAAATCAAACACTAGTTGTCTAACCAATAATGGAGGAATAGTTTTATAGAAATCTAGAAAAATTATAAAGGTATTTAAAAAATATATTATGTGCGTAGTAAAAATTTAAACATGTAAAATTATTACTAGTATTGTACTGGTAAAAGTAAACAACAACTTAATCAAGACTTAATGCAACAGACTATACACAATATTGAACCTATAACCTGTCATTATATGCAAGTTTCTTAAAATATCTCCATATAGTGTTGTCTATTGATAGTGGTACATAATTGAATTACAAAGTATATATAGGTACATCTTGCGATTAGTAACTTAATTAGTAATTTAGTAATTTAAGTTAGTAATTTTAATTGTCCCACAATTATTACATACCTATAATCAAATATATTCATTCATAATATAATTTTTACTCAATACAAAAAAATGAAGGATTCTTGTAGTAATCCATAAAAATTCGAAAATCTGATTGAATTCAGAAAAATACTTCTATAACAGAATACGTGTGTTATTCATATATTATATATATATGGGATTACTTATGAACATAAAATAATTTCAGTTCACAAAAAAAATAGTAAAAGGATTAGATTAGCAAATGAAACGGATTGGTAATCTAAGATTAATGATTGAATATGGATCAAACTATAGGAGTAAAAGAGTGCTGTGAAAATATTCAATAAAAGCTAAAAAACAAAGAACATTTTAGTACACATATAACTATAGCCATGTTGATGTTAAAAGCTACACCTATTACCTGCAGCAAAGGCACTCAGCAGTCAGCAGAAATACAAAAGAACTGTATTCAATAATAAATACAGATATTTACTTAATGTAGTTCTTGAAGTCGGTTGTTGGCTGCACTACAATCTTGAAAATAATTACAGCTTTTATAACTAAACGGTGGAACCTATTTTGAATGTTGCTTTCGAAAGGCTAATTTACTTTTTATTATTAGGGTTGCTTATTCAATAAATAAGTACCAAAAAAACTGGAGCAATTAATTCTACCCGCATAGATTTTAGATGCGATTTAGAAATGTTTGCACACCGCTATAGTTACCGTTACCAACACTGCTACTGAAATCCGACACTCCTGGAAGCTTATAGTAATTATGCTCCGAGTATAGATGATTTCACATATTCATGAATCTTACCTGCTATACATATATAGTATGTTTGTTAACGGCTGAAATTTTAGACAAAGCTAACTTTGTAGATGTTAACAGTACTAATTAATATTAATTAAACAAACTAATCATCATAATATTGTCACGTCACATCATTGTCATCCATGGGTAATTTTAATTAAAATAGATTTGATATAGAATAAACAATAAACAATATATATGTAATATGTATAATAGCGAATTAAAACAAAACAAGAAAATGCTGTATGTAAGATTTTTTAGAGACGCAAAAAAAGCATATTTAGCAATTTCATAATTTTAGTACTGATTCAGTTGTTTACACTTTACAATGAAACGCATTTAATAAGTTGTTTATACGTAATACTATACAGATTATGTGTATTTTTAGAAATTAGAATTCAATTCCTATTATTAGTCTAATTCCTTACACCACCCCAAGCTTACATTTATAATTAGCGAATAAATTATTAATTATTATAATACTGTTATTGTTATAACACAATACATTTTATATAGTGATTATATATTACACTATCATTTTTATGATACAAATAATAATTATTACACAAACGAAAACACTGAAACTGATGCATATAATTATATCTACATCATATTATAAAATTTGTAGAAATGGAATGTAGTATTTGTAATTAAATAATAATAATGTTAGCATAAACTGAAAAGTGTATGATAATGAAGCATAAACTGCATATTCAATATTCATAAAAATACACATACAGTAGATAGTACTGTAAAATAACCTAATCAACATAAAAACTTACACTGCTATATTATGTAAAAATAGAAACTTTAAAGTGAATTACTCACCTAATTCTAAAACTATGATTACGTAAGCTATATATGATTATTCCTATACTGTTTTCCTAAGTTGTGTTCACGAGCCTTTGTGCAGTGCATGCTTAAAACAAACAAACATAAAAAGTGTGATCAAAAATAATGATGGTCATCAATATATTGATTAATAAAATTTATTCAAAAGATGTCAGTTACTAAAAAAATACAAGAGATTATGATGATACTATAAATTGCCAATTTTATTTAAAATCATAAAATTGAGTGGTGTGGTCGATATTTTAATTTATGAATTATCGATAGAAGAAATTAGCTCACAAAAGTTTACACTTGATCGAGGGCTTCATACTGCCAAGCCGTTCATCTGTTAGGTGGAATTTCTGACTTGCATAAATACATATAGTCGGTGAAGAAGCAAAACGACCCATTTCCATTTTTAGCTAAAAACAAAATCCGCTATCTACAAAAATATTGAAATATTTTATGATCTTGAATGCGTTTAAATAGAACATTTTGAGCTTCCTAAAAACATGTAAATAGACTATTTTGAAAATTTCAAAAACATGTTAATAGAACATTTTGCACGTTTCAAAAACATGCTAATAGAACATTTTACACTTTCAAAATCACTTAATTAACATCTAACGCTTAGCTAGCTCATTTTGACTCTAGCTTAAATTGGATATGGACCATTTTGACTTTTCACTCACGATATAGGTAATTCAATAAAAGGGAAGATACGAGTGTGAAACCTGAAAATACTTGGAGTTCTACTACTTCTATAATTAAATAAATATTTATCGAAGCAGCATCGAAAGGAAGAGGTAATATAAGTTTTTGCTCAAGTTGTATGTCGTCGTTGAAGGATCAAATCCGTTTCCTTCCAATGGTATTGTTAAGGAAGGAAACGGATTTGATCCTTCACCGACGATGTGCTGGTTGTCAGTTGAAAATAAGTCAGTTGTTTACAACTTTAGGTGTGTTCCTAATATTAAGGTTTGGTCAAGATTTTTATTTTTTATTTTATACTTTCTTCATTATGCATTGAAATCTAAAATAAGAATCATTGTTAACTTATATTTGCATAACTTCAGCACTGGCTACTATAGCACACAGTTGTACTGCACTGTCGTTGGTTTCATCACTTCATCAGGTTCTCCATGTTTAAATAAAAAGGTATTGTAAAATTATTATCACAATAATTAATGTTTTCGTTGTCGCACAAAAACATTGAACGCTTGAGGAGACAGTATAAATCCTGGAAGAGGTATAGTAGACGGATCAGGTTCTCCTCGAACCTTATGAAAGCTAAAATTTTGAACCATAGCTGTAAAGTAGAGAAACATTGAGGTTTGAGCTAATGTTTCTCCAAGACATATTCGTTTCCCTGAAAATAAATAATTCAATATCCTAAATTTTCTAATTTTTGCAAACATAACATACGCACAAAATTTTGAGCACCTTTCTGAGGTATGCTTGCAATCATTATTTTATAGTACACAACAATAATTATTACCAAAGCCAAAAACTTGCTCAACTATCGCTTTACTTTGGGACATGTTTGGGCTAGGATCAAGAAATCTCTCGGGTCTGAAACTCTGTGGATCACCCCAAAAAGCTTCGTTCGTTAATACGCCATAGAAGTTCATCGTCACGGTCGTGTCCTGTATAGATAAAAATTAAGTCATTCAATGTATTTAAAAGTAATGGCAATAACAGCTAAGTAAATGTCTTTTTCTTTTCTGGACATTACGCGTCATTTATAATTGAAAAAATATGTGCTCAACATGTGAGAATACTTTGGGAAATAAATAATTCCTGTAGTAAGTGTTTGTCATTGACTTCCTCGGTGGTGGAATCGGAACAACGCTGCCCAGTCGTAGGACTTCCATGATTGTTGCTTCAGTGTACGGTAATCTGTGTAGTCGACAAGTAAAAATAAGTTCATCATTATAACTAATAATTGTACTGACATTTTGAATTATTGTATGTAGGTAATTATGAAATAAAAAAATAAGCATCGTGATTGAATATCCCACATTTTACGGTCTTCGTAAGTAGGACGTTTTCCATGTGGAAACTTGGAATTAATTTCATGAAATAACTTCGTTTGTACAGTCGGATTTAGTATGAGAAAAATAATAGCATAAATCAAAGAATTTCCTGTAGTTTCTGAGCCAACTTGAAATAAGTCCATCACAGTTATTATGAACTGCTCCTCTGAAAATCCCAAAACAGCTTTAGGAAATCAAGTTAAATAAAATGTTTAAATCGCACGGGATAGCTGACAGTATAATAAAGCAACTACAATGAAACCTGTAAAAACTGTATCTGGATCTTCTTTATTTTTGTCAATTTCTGCCAGACAAATATCGATGAAGCTCTGAGGTTCCGTATCAAAATTTTCCCGTTGACGATGGTCATCGAAAATTCCCTGCCAAAAAAAAGTATGCCAAAAACCCTTTTCACTTTATCGATTTAGAAAAATCGTCTGTGAAGAACCAAAATGACCCATATCCTATTTAAACTAGATTTAAAAGGATCTATGACGAAAAATTCTTTAAAAATGAATAAGAATTAAGAATACATATAATGCATAAAATTTTAATACGAGTTTTTTAAAAGGTGCAAAATATTCTATTTACATGTTTTTGAAAAGTGCAAAATATTTTATTTACATGGATTTGAAAAGTACAAATGTTCTAATTAGGCACTTCTTTTCCAAAAGTCCAAATTTTTCTAACTATGTACAAGCATTCAAAATCGTGCTATTTTAAATATTTTTTAGAAAGTGCATTTTGTCTTTAGCTAAAATTGTATTTGGGTCATTTTGGTTCTTCACAGATGAAATGCGGTATTACAACACCAAAATATGTATGAGTTTCTTTAAACTCACTTTGATAAAATTTTGAAAAGTATCCGCAATTTTACGCTGAAGATTGTAACCAGTCCAATTTGGAAATAGAGTAGTCAAGAAAGGAAATGCAAATGCAGCATTCGCACCAAAATTCCCAGTTCTCATTACATCCTCATTAAGTTTTAAAAGATGTAAAAGTTTGGGATCCTTGTATGAAAAAGTTTCACCTCCAAGCATAGACCAAAGTATATTTAGTAAACTTAAATGAAATAACCGGTCAAAACAAATAATTCCTTCCTGTTGAACCGCATTTTCATTCAAACATTTCATAAAAGTTCCAATTTCTAATGCAATGGCAGATTCCATAGACTCCCTCCTCCCGAAACCGAATTCCCTCAGATTTCTCACAGTGAATCTTCTAATTGTTCTCCATAAATCTCCAGAAGTGAAAACAACGCCCAAGTCTTTCCCATAAGAGCGGGCTTTCATATATCCATGAAAATGACGACCTGAAAAAGTATCTTTTACGAGCATATCTTCCATAATTGAAATGTCTGAGACAACAACTGAAAAACAAACAAAAAATCGTAAATAAAACTTAAATAAGAATGAAAATGTATTTTATAGAGTAGCTTTAAAAAAATAACAGTTTTCAGTTTACCAACGTCTTGAAATCCAACTTTTAGTCTCATTATTCCACCATATTTTTTTGAGAGATTATAAAATGATATGTATGGTAGTTCAGGATGTGCCAAAAAAATCTGAATCATATTCCCAAGAAAAGGGAGACGTAATGGACCTGTGGAGATGGAGCAATAATAAAAATGAATAACTTTTTGGAAGGAAAATAAATAATGAAAAAATATTCTGCAATAATTGAGTACACTTACCTGGCGGCCTTCTCCTTCCATCCTGCCAGTCAAGAAAAAACCACAAGCACAAAGCCAGAATCGAAAGTGAAACTAGCCATATTATATCCATTTAAAAAAAAATAATACTAGCTAAAATGGCTAGTAATAAACATAAAAAACTTTGTTCAATTTAACATTTAAAAAAAGTATCAATAGCGCAAATTCGCAACGACGACTACTAGTCGTAATTCATTAAATGAATTTGAAATTGTATTACTGACGTTTCTACTTTTTCTTCTCCAAATACAAAATATAGGTCTTGTAGTGATGAATACAGGTGAATGACAATAGACAGACAAAAAGAAGAATGGAACAATCACTTCTATAGAAAATGAAATTTAATGCTATCAAGAAGATCGCGTTGCAAGCAAAACTATTTTTTGTTTAGGGTTTCTTATCGAGTTAGCACATAACTCGTTACGTAAGAAAAAATCAATTATGAAGGTACAGTTACAAATGAAAGGTAATTATATGCAGTACTCTGAGCAACTCCATATGAAAAGCTACATGCTGTGCAAGACTATAACTACAATGGAATTTACAAAACAAAGAATGATAGGGATATCGGATAGAAGTAAGTAAAACTTGTAGTTACTATACAGTTATATATATAGTTATTACTATATATATATTATGTTTTTCTCGAATTTATCCTTTCAACTAAGCCCTTGAGCGAATTTCGTGTACTATTTAGCACATAACATACTGACATTCAATTTGCTACATAAAATTTTCTTTTCCATTGCAAAGGTTCATGGTCAATATATGAAGTTACATTGAAAAGAATTTCAAATTAGGTACATGTACAAATTGGGTCACGTGTCAGAGAAGTCATGACACAATTTTTTAATTTTATTAAGTTTGTAGCAAAAAAAATGAGGAAGTCACTAAATTTACAAAAAACAAACTTTAGTTCCAATGAAATTGCGGTTAATGTCACAAGGATCTACACCCCACATGTAAATTAAGTTTTGTTGTAAATATTGATATAAATCAGAAAACGAAATATCAGTCCATATTTTAGTTCTAGCTTATCTTTTTTCCAAATATCCGTAGTTTAGTTCATAGAAGACAATCCTTTTTGTTTCAGAACTTCCTTAAGAACCCGTTGAAATATTCTAATAGTGTCATCGTCAATATTTTCATCATTTTCAAAGAATTCAAAACCACCCGTTGATGAATTCATTACAGCCAACTTTCGAATGCTTTTTTGGAGCTCCACTGGAACTTGCTTGATGGATATTTCCAAGGAACGACTTAAAATTATAATTTTCAGCAATTACATACGTCATTTGTTTAAAAGCTCTAAATCCATTACAAACATAATATAGGCAAGATACAAAATGAAGTAGAAATGAAAAACAAAAATTAATGGGTAAGTTGAGAAAATATACGACGTATTTTCTTACTCATACTCGTCGTCCACAGACGGTGCAGCTACCAGAAAACGTTTTAACCAATCACTACGATTGCACCAATTGAGAATTATTTGAAATTTATTTGAAAGTATAAACGACTCCATGAGGAAAATTTGCTCTAATTGACTTGACAATTTGTTTAGCTCAGCTCGCTGCTGTAAGCCCTACAAGTTAAGTAAATGTTATGAGTTTTAATATAATTCAATGTAATTTAATTACTGTTACTGATACCGGCAATTGAAAGCTGTGTAAAAAAATACATACATGTTAGTTAGGAATATTATCATGACTATTATGGGAATGTAGGGAAAATTTCAATGTAAATGCGAATGTATAATCAAATGCTGCTAATGTACAATGTTACGTACTTGACCTACTTGGATATCACTGACGGTGAAACCGATCAGAAGATTGAAGAGTGTAATTGAAACGACGATGACGAAAAATAAGTATATTATTCTCGTTGAAATAGGAAATGCCGCATTTCCATCACTGAAAAATTCGTCATAATTTAACTCGCCCGTCATCATCACCACAACTTTCATTAGTGCTAGCGGAAGAGAAACAAAAGCTGCATTCTGAAAATGATTGAAAATATGAGAGGAGTTTAAATAAATGAAAAGGAGAATTTTACTTAAAGCATTTAAACATATGAGGAGTTTGCTAGCAAAACGCGTTAAGTCCATTTTTTCAGAAATTGAGATTATTGGTGCTTAAGAGCGACTAAGTACATATAATTCACACCGTGCAATATTAGGGGTCAAAGGTCACTGGAGCTATTTAAAAAAAACGCTCAAACCCGTTTTCTGGCAAAACACGTTAAGTCCATCAGTCGTTTGTTGGCAAAACACGTTAAGTCCACTAAACCAATGAAAACAACTGATTCTTATAAAAAATACCCCAGATTCCCCAAAACGTCGATAGTTTTACCCATTCATAATCAAACAAAAATTATTCGTTTCAATATCAAATTTGCATGAACTATTCGTAAGGGATGGTCCATAAATGACGTCACCCAAATTATCTTTCTAAGTTCTACTCATCACCATGTCATAACTTTACCATTGCATTCAACAGCTATCTTTAACACGGCATGTCATCACTACCTGACAAGATGTACGTACCCTACCGAAAACGTCATTTATGGACGATCCTTAACAGATCAATATGTGAACCAACAACATTTTGTCGGTACATCTGAAAGCAAGATGTACGTACCCTACCGAAAACGTCATTTATGGACGATCCTTAACAGATCAATATGTGAACCAACAACATTTTGTCGGTACATCTGAAAGCTAGTGTTTTAAAAACAGAAGGGCATGGGTTGCCACGTAATTAAGAAATTGTACGAAAGAACAGTCGTTTTTTTATCACGAAAATAAAGACGTAGAGGATCGTCCACAAATGAAGTAATCGGTAGGTTCAATGGGTCAACTTGATGCTAAATGATGATATCCTATGTTAGCGATAATCATTTAAGAAACATGATTAATCTAGTATCAGTGGGAGCACAGGGTATTAAAAATTAATATTTTTCGATGACGTCATTTGTGGATGATCCCTAAGCAAACATAGGTTTCATTAGGAGTAGTAGGTTTGCGCCAGACTATAGAACTTCAGAATACGAAGCTGTTAAAATTTATGTTACGTTGAATTTAAATGGGTTTTGAAAAGTGCAAAAAGTTGTATCTCCATGTTTTTAAAAAGTGCAGAATGTTCTATTTACATGTTTTTAAAATGTACAATTCATGCTTCAAGTTTACAATTAGAAATTAGCATAAAATTGAATATAATTCAAAAGGTATACTTTTTTGCATTGCCTCTTATGGGTTTTTTGGCAAAACACGTTAAGTCCATGATTTCAAAATTTTGAATCATTTTTAAAAAATTACCACGCAGGGTCAGATTTGAGTATTTTTGGCTGCTAATACATCTGGTACTACGCAGTTACGGGAAAAAAAAATTCGAAAAAATATTCAAGTTTTCACATGATTATCAAAATTTGCGGTTCCTGTAAAGTTGGGCAACATGGACTTAACGCGTTTTGCTAACAAAGTCCTCATATTTTCATTTACGTTGTCAAGAATTTTACAAAATAGGCCTATTACAGTCACAAAAACCCTTAAATATTCATACCCCTGGAAGCAGAAGACTGAGAGACAATGCGAACGCTATCAACAATGACGCAAAAATCAGCATGAACCAGGCGAAACTCTTTAGGACCTGCAAACAGAGAAATCATATCATCGGAATCATCGTATGTGAAGAACCAAAATGACCCAATTCATTTTTAGCTAAAAACGATATGTACTATCTACAAAAATATTGAAATATGTCTTGTAAGCATTTAAATATACAATTTTACACTTTTCAAAAATATGTAAATAGAACACTTTTTCAAAACTCTTAATTAACATTTTACGCATGTATCTCATTTTATTTTTATGACATAGCTCATTTTGATTCTAGCTTAAATTGGATATGGGTCATTTTGCTTCTTCATATACGATATTATTAATCGACAAGTATGGTTAAATCGAATCTTGTTGTCAAGCCGCTTTGGTATCATTTTTGAAAATTGAGTATTTACTTTGACCAATATCTCGACATGTAGTCCCAATCGGGGATGTTTGCCAATTTGTGATAGAATTAAGCTCCAAGCCACAAATATTCCAAACTGTAATCCGTGTAATTTAAATTTAAATACACATCAATTTACAAACCTTAATTAAATTCTGAAACAAAATCAAAGTATTGCATAGTTTCAGTTCCATACTGTCATTATCTTCGTTCCATGCTTTTGTTTTATGGAAAAATTGAAATATTACTACTATCATGTGCATTTATACAACATGTCGTCGTTGTCGTCGTGGTATTCAACCATACGACCTGACTGTTTTCTCATACAACATAATTTGCTCTGTGAACTTGCAAGGTGGAGTTATGCGATAATCACATGCCCACTTTTTACATTGATCAGTACAGTAACACTTAACAATATAAGAGTATTGTATTGCATAGGCAGGTAACTAATTCCCGGTCCCCCAAAAAATTGTAAATAAATGAATACATTAACTCACAGCGGCAACTTCGTAGATCCATTCATAAATAACCTTGGAGAACAGAATAGGCCATGTAAGGACAACGACCGAAATAATTAGAAGCCACTGTCCAATATTTTCCAGACCCGTAAAATACATTTTAGCTTTTCGAACTGAGGACAATTCAAATATTTCTTTACCTCCAACAGCAGCGGTCATTCCTAAAAGTAGATATAACATCCACTGCTTTGACATGGCTAACCTACACTCCAAATCTAAGAGGAGAAAAATATTGCGAAATTATTAAGAAATAACAAAATTAAAATATAGTAAATATATACAACAACAAAACATGGTTTTTATATACTATTATTTTATTATCTGCAACAATAAATATTGGGATTTTGGGATGACCCAAACTGCGAACCTGAATCATCAACATAATTTTCAGCGGAGAACCCAAACCAACTAAATTTAACTATACTTGTAATCTCTTCACCATTACTTTGGTTACTGCGGATAATGAGGTGATATGGACAACTCAAAAGATAAACTTCGGCAATAAATGCTGTGTAAACCATAAGCCACGCAATCTAAACAAAATATGAAAGTCATTTATTAGAATTAGAAATGATATACACTTATTACTAATGAAATGTGCTTTAAGATAAGTTTAACTCTATTTGTATTAAATATTTATTTTTATGGTTCGTTATTAATTCGTAATAAAAGGATTATCCTCACATGAAAAACGATCGAAAACCAGAATAAAAAGTGGATTTTACTCCATTTGAGCTCTAAAAATAGCTTCACTAATGGGTGTGTAAGGATATCTCTGGATGCCTTTGGGGAATCATCTAATGCATACGCCAATAATTGTGTTTCCCGTTTGTAATATTTTCTAAAGTTTTCATCGGCCTCTGTTGCAAATCCAACGATTGGACTAAACACCAAAAATCATTGAAATATAAAACAATTCATTATTTAAAATTAATATTCATTTTAACATCCCAACGTAAGGTATAATTATTTATTTAGCCAAGTAAATGATGCTTTTATCAGTAGAACGATGTATATAGATTAATAATTTGAAAGCAATAAATAAAAACTAAAATATTTATATTCTTGAGCTTCGAAACAACAAAAGTTGTAATATACGTATAGACAAAAATGCAAATAAATACCCAAAATCTATCCGTAATCTAAGGTTTTCATCACTGATGTCCCGTTCACAGTCATCTTTGATGCTAACGCCAGCATTTAAAATACTAACCATTGCGGAAGGAACTTTCGAGTAAATTAAACATAGTGGCTCTTTTCCCTCATTTGATCTAAAAAATTACAGTGAATTAAACAATATTTCAATCTATTATTAATTTCAATTCAAAAAATTGAATGCTACATGTATAATAAAAGTAAATGTAATAGTAAATGTAACTGTAAATTATATAGGTAGTTACAGTGCAATGTAGCTAAAACTGCAAACACTACAAAGAAAAACGAAACCAGAACGTATAAGAATAGATAATTAGACAATATATGCATAAATACTTTAAGTTGACATCAGCCGCGGACAAGATGAGCATTTCTACAATTTTCTTAGATTCATTTTTAGCTGCTAAATGTAATGCAGTTTCTCCATACAAGTCTTGAATGTCCACGAACGACCTGGTGACCTCAATTCCATTTTTGTCACATGAAACTTGATCACAGTTCAGTAGTATTCGGGTGCAAATAAGTGCACGCTTTTGGTTTCCTACATAAAATAAATAAGTAAATAAATATAAGCAGGTACATCGTATTTCTTCTAATACCTCCCGGGTCTTTGATTAAGTTTGGGGACTAACTCTGTGTATTATAAGTAACTGCTGGAGTCTCCAAGTCTTTTTTATGTGTTTGATTAATTCAACTTTCAGTTTTTTAAATTACTCCCGCGTATCTAACGCCTCCCGTCTTATAACTCCCGGCTTCCAGGTCTAAGGTTAAGTTTGAAGTAACTCCGGGAGGGAATTAGTAGAAGAAATACGGTAAGTAAGTAGGTACCTTGCAAAATAGCATGCCAAAAACAAAATATTTGAAAAATAAAAGGATAAATTGATATTATAATCCTGGAGAAGTGGTTTGACTATATTGTCTGTGAAGAGCCAAAATGACCCATATCCAATTTAATCTAGAACCAAAATGAGCTATGTCATAAAAACAAAATTAGAAACATGCCTAAAATGTTAGTTAGGACTTTTTGAAAAGCTTAAAATGCTCTATTTGCATTTTTTAAAAAATTTCAAACATTTCTATTTGCATGTTTAAAAAAGTTCAAAGTGTTCTATTTATGTTTTTTTAAAAGTGGAAAATGTTCAATTTAAATGCTTTCAAGATATATTTTACAATAAGTTTGTACATAGTGGATATTTTTTTTTAAGGTAAAAATGAATATGTGCCATTTTGGTTATTCACAGACGATATAATATACTATTCGGTCATAACTGACTTCCAGTTCAAATCCAATTAATCAGAAAGTCAAAGTCACGCACCAAGTGAAACTGCATAGTGAAGTGGTGTTCGTCCACGAGAATCAATTTTAAAAGGGTCGTGTATATTTAACAATTTCGATAATTCTTGGTCCTGGCCAAATCGAGCTGCCACATGAAGCGGAAATTCTGTTTTTGAATTATTTAGAAGATCATTTATATCCAATGGTAATCCGATCGTAGAGTTTGATTTTGTTTTATTTAAAGATGAATATTCAGCTTCCATTATTTAGCGAATAAAATAAATAAATAAAAGAGCTGTGGATACTAGACGAATATGCGAAGAGAACAGAACTACAATAGTTACTAGTGAATATGAATTTTTATCTAGTAATTAAGTACAGAAGTAGTTGCAAGGAGTAATTGAACGTAATTAAAAACTGAGTATAGAAAGAAATATACCTACCATAAGTACATTCAAATAATGTATTATGGCAATTAGTTATATGTGCTTATAAATACCTTGAATACTTATATTCCAACCCATTAATTATTCTCTGAATAGATGATGATAATGGCATAACTATGTATAATTGGTTTGTCTTATCAATTTTTTATCATATTTTAATTCATATCACTGCAATAATAACATAAATATACATGCTGCTTCATTTGAATTGTGTAATCGTTTCCTTGCCGAATCAGAAAATTCAAGCCTTTGTTTGAAGATAACGGCTTATAGAGTCCATAAAAAGATAACAGGTTAATTTTTATTTATATTGCTGATAGTTAACACACTAACAGATCACTTACCAACTTTCGTTCATCCTCTGATATTCTCGAACATTCAACAAATAGCAACTCCTACGCTTACTCATGATAGGGAAATACTTGAAGTTCAAAATTTTAACATATAATGGGATTACAAGATTTGCTATAAAATAATGCAATGCACAATTTTTAAACTCTGACGATTGGATACCAACAAATAAGTCTGAGTAAATTTTACAGTTCAAACTGATTAGCACATTAATTGATACTCACTCATTTTATTTTATACAAAAGTAAGCAAATAAAGTAAACAATGTTAAATTACTGATTAGTTTTGAATTACACAAAACGGCAAACCGTAAAACTTGCGCTTTTCACAAATCACTGGTGCCAGGACGAGATCGTACGAAAGGAACAAAAATACGTTCTTTAAACCCATAACAAGAGCTATAGCACAAAGCAAACATCAAAATAATAAAAATAAAAAATCCCTCATACAGCTACTACATTTCTTACAAAGTATTTTCCAGACAAATTAATTTACAATAGAAAAATAACGTCAATATAATTACGTGGACTTTTTTTTGCAGAACTGCCTGTTTACAAATTACTAACTTAGCTTTACACATGAGGACCCCGTGCTAGCAGTGATAAATTTTCAAAGTAGATTATTGAACGTTCCATTGCTAAGCTGCATTTCCGTTTCTGCAAGAAAGAAAATTTAAAACATCCCAAAATTTTGCTATGCCAGCCAAATAATTTAAGTACACAACTCTAATATATACAACAAAATGTTGTCATCCTTGACACCAAATTAGGCAGTTTGATTTTCTTGTCAAATCTTAATTATGTAGATAGGTAGGAACAAATCAACGATTTTTAAACACTTATTTTGAAACGTGAAGCAAACCTTTTCATCCACTGTAGTCCTCTAGATATCAAATCTGTACTCCCCATACTGCGTCCAATCTTGTACAATCCAAAGGCAGAGTCGTCGTCGAAGCTTGAGTTGCTGGATCCAATAAGCGTCTCAACACAAAGTTTAATTAAATTAAAGATTTGGAATCGTGCTGCCAAGCTAAGCACTTGCTGAACTAATCTCACGTTTCCGAAACGATGGACTACACCGATACCGTAGCAAAAATTTAGCAATACTTCAAATGCAGGACAATCAACATCTTTCAGATTCAATTGAATCTGTAGGGTACTAGTATCCTGCATCTCTTCGAGCATCAATTTTAGGATCTTGCTGTGAGCTGTATTAATTGCATAATAATAAATTATATAATTATCAGATCTAGAATTTACTAGGGCAAGCTTCCAATTATCCAAAAGGTATGAATATGAATAAAAAAAATACTAAGAATTTTAAATTCATTTAAAATAACTTCAACATTAGATGGCATATTGTACTCACCCATCAGGACACACTGATGCGCCATGTACAATTTTGATTCAGATCCTACAGCAACGGCGACGTCGGTACTGGGGGAATTCGGCAGAAGTTGCGGCGTCCATACATGTAGAGGTGACTCTGACTCAGCAGAGTACAAATAGTAGTGCCCACTGCCGTTGCCCGATTGAATATCCAAAGCAGATGAGACATCGTTCCCTGACCCAGAAACGGCAATTTCTTTTTTGTAGACTCGTATGTAAATTTCAATTCCCACAGGCGGAACAAAATCAAATTTGGGTCGTTTCGGACTTGAATGGCTGGGGCTGGAACAACCAAAGCATTGAGCTATGTCGGCCTTGGAGATAAATTTATCGTCGTAGAAATTAGCCACCTCACTAGTTTTCGTCAAATGCATTTTCTCATCAACGTTGCATTTCCCGCTTTCAGATTCAACATGAAAACCTTTAAAAAGTATTTAATCATTATAATTTGCTGGAAGCCCGGAATTCAATAAAAATACAAATGAGCATTGATGTTATAGTTCGACTTCGATTACACTTTGCGACAAGAACTGATTTGTCCACGGGGTCCTTGAATTCCATCTTGATCAAGCAATGATCAAAGGTCCAGTCATTGTCTTTTTCACTTTCATCAGCCAAATTCCAAGGAAAACAAGTCTGCATAGAGACGTGGTCCGAGCTTAATTTTGATCGTAGTAGAAAGTTTCTATGAAATAGCACATATAGTAGGTAATTATATTTGCACTTTTCCATGGGTCTACTTATATTGTAAACACCCTATTATATTACCTCTAGGATTGCTAGAAACACACTGTCTGTTCATTGCCAGTATATAATTAACTCGCTAGTTAAGTAGTAACCTACTATACTGGTGACCTACTACTTAACGAGTGAGTTAATTATACACCGGCAACATGCAATTGCCAGTGTGCAGTGACAGGAAGACTGGCAGGCAACAACGTACTGTCAAAATAAACAAACTAACCAACGCGAATTGATGTGCCAAGTTCTGAAATATTGTTATTTACCAAACCATATTAATACACAACTTACACATTAAGCATCGGATCAAGAACCACATTGCTCAAATTTCGAAATTCGTTGAAAATGAAGTGGATATTGCATTCATGGAGATCCGCGTCTTGAAACTCTGAACGTGATGAAACCCACTCATGGGTTAAAATATTTCTTTTCAAGTGAATGATCTAGAAAATTGAAGCATTTTCTTAGAGTCAATAAATTACAGTATTATACAAAAACGTCAAACAATGTTCAACTTCATAATTTTATTATAACACGGGTATTGCATACAACACACATGACACATTAATTTGCTATAAGCAATACGAAAAATTAGTGAAAGGTGACATTCAATTTCTAATAAAAAAGATTCTTAATGTCAAATGTATAGTATTTATTTAAACCTCTCCAGTGCAGTGTAGTGGTATGAAATGTTGAACGTAAAAAACAAGACAAGTGATAATCATACCTTGTAAGTTCTGGTACCCAATAAGATCTCGGGTTTAATTTCATCAGCCATAGTCGATTCTTATAGGAACCTATTCACAAGTAATTACATATATCGAATATCCAATATTACGCTGCACTATTTAACTGTACTCCTATTTTCCCGTTAGTTCAAATGCCGATAGCAGGAACTGTTATAACCGTTGTAACGATTCAAAAGCGTAACTAATCAATTTACCCTCCTTTATTCCTTTTATAAATCAGTAGGACAGAATTCACAAACAAGTTCAGTAATAACTAAACCTAACGAATAAACAAGAATTTATCCGGGAGACTTTCTAATTCACGACGAGCAACGTCACAAAGTTTGTGTCTGAAACCGAGAAAAAGAGAACCGGTAAAATTAACTGAAAACAGCGTATCTAACAGAAAACTGATTTTCTACTTGTCATCTGATGATAATAGAATGATACGGAAGAAAAGACATTTACACAAGCAAAGCGCAGCGCCATCTCCTTGGCATGTTGAAGAGTAGGTTTGGAATGCACTGTACTGTGAGCATAATATGCAACCATTAGTTTGGTATTAAATAACTATCAAATAAAATAGTAAAAATAGTTTGTACGATATAGTATAGGTAGGTGGCTTTATTAGGGCAGAATCTTCAGACACACAGTTTCCAAAAATATTACGATATCAAAAATACCTGCTTCCGTTTTTCCCATTAAATTAATTTTTGTAATACACAAAAAGTGCCATTCGGCCTTTATTCAGTAAACTGACAAGGTTAATTTCTGACCTCCCTTTGTATTGTTTTCTTATCAGCAAGGTTTGCCAGCCCTACACTTTGCAGTCATATTATGCTGATACATTACATTAGAAGATTTTCATGATTAAGTAGCAAAAAAAATACATTAAAAAAATTTTATGATGAATTTTACTGTTTTTGAAATCGTAGTATTTTTGGAATTTACTTCAACATTTTTGAAGATTATGTTCTCCCTTGTGTTTATATATGTTGTCAAGTAAAGCATGCCAAACTATAGGGGGATCGGATTGCCACATTTAATCCTATTTCAGTATTTTCAAACTGACACACCTCAAAAAAAATTATTTTAAAGTTAATGTAATTATTAGCTGACTAGTGAGAACCGTAATTCTAAAAGCGGAATTATTGAACCCATCAAGATTCTTACTCAACATATTGAAGTGCTATTCCCTTCGATATTCCATAGATGAATCAGTCCTCTTTGGTGCAAGTTGAGATTTATAACGCTAAATACTTACTACCTCTGTCTTCAGTAATAAGATACCGACCTATTCAACTTATTATGGGA
Organism: Dicyrtomina minuta; assembly: GCA_949802685.1. Lineage (NCBI taxonomy): Eukaryota > Metazoa > Arthropoda > Collembola > Symphypleona > Dicyrtomidae > Dicyrtomina > Dicyrtomina minuta. The sequence goes on from OX461810.1 coordinate 61,086,889, forward strand.
CAATGTGACATCCATATCCACAAAGAAACCGAAATAAAAATATTGCATGTATATATCTATATATCTTACGATTATTATCGTTGGATTAATAAATTATAATAATAAGTCACTATGCCTATAAGCCATAAGCCATTGAGGCACCTGCAGACATTTTTACCACTAGTTTATAATAATAAATAAGATGAAAGTATTATGTTTAGTGGTAAATTAACCTTATTTCAAATTTACAAAAAAATTGTGTGACACCTGTAAGCCTATCCCAAGAGCTTCCTACTGTAGTATAGTCAACCTGCCTAATATCATGATGATCGGATTTATTTCTTCAAAACTTCAAGAAAATTGCCTATAAGTGAGTGAACCCATTCATTTTGTATACTTACTAGTTAGTAACTCCAAATTAATTCTGTAACTTCTGTGACGTAAAATAAAATTAGCTGAGCTATACAGCTTTACAGGCAACAGGCAAAGAGTTTGATTAGCTATATAATTGATGCTACGGAAAATATTTATTTTATTAAAAAATTAAATTAAATTATATATTTATGGATTTTACCTTTAGATGTCAACAGTGCGGTTTTTATTCAATCACATAAATATCACCAGAATATAACCTCTCTACACAGGCGGGAATAATGTGGTACAGAGGAACACAGTAATATCGTCTGTGAAGAATCAAAATGAACTATTCCCATTTTTAGCTGAAACCAAATTGCATTATTAAATTTACAAAACAAACTTAAATATAACCTTCATGGTAAGGAGTTAGAAGTTGGGGGTTAGGGGTTAGGGTTAGGAGTTAGCAGTTGGCAGAGAACAGAGATCTAAATAGAGAATAGTCAACTTGGGCTAAATATTTTGCCAACTGCTTTTGCATAAGGCAAATGAGACTTGGGGGAGGGGCCTTCTCACTACTGAATGGTGATTGGGACTTTGTCGGTACTCCTCGGCAATTATTGGCTTTTGAAAAATGATACAGGCAGAGGGGCCTTCTATTTAGATCTCTCTTCCCTGAGAAGTTGGGGGTTAGGGGTTGGGGGTTAGGGGTTAGGGGTTGGAGGTTAGCGGTTAGAGGTTAGGGAGATGCTGAGCTTTAGCTCATTGCAAAGACTAGAAATCCTGAAAGACAGTGCAAACGCATGTATTACGATTTCGTTAAAATTTCTCTCTCTCTCCTTTTGTATCTGGCCAATCAACGACTCTGATCTTGTGTTTTTGATACATGGTGCAATAGGGTTCTACTCCTTTATTACAGCAAATATTCGCCGTAAGCTCAGCATTCGGGGCCCCGGTCGAAATAGCTATAGGGCGTGTAGGGGAGGGCTTTCATCTACATTTATTATTGAAAAGTTTAGATAGCTCTACATGGCCTTTGTTTAAGGGCAGAGATTGCGATAGTTCCACAGACGAAAAATCATATGATCTATTGTCTACGTGTAGCTCCGTGAAACGAAATTTTTAGGGTTGGGCAGGTGTGTGGCATGCCCATATCCTATACTTTTAAACATTAGGGGCGGTGCTAGTGTAGGGTTAAATAAGGCCACTACCGCCTTTTTGGGACTATTTTGGGTAAGGATAGAGATAGCGATGGTTCCGACTAGGGTAGGCCCGTTCAAAATTCCCTGGGAATTTGGGAATTTTGGGAGGGAGGGAACTTTGGGAATTTTGGGAATTTTGGTGAGAGGGAATTTTGAGGGAATTCCCATTACATTCCCTGCAGGGAATTCCCAATATTCCGGGAATTTTGAAATTGGGAATTTTGGGAATTTTGGGAATTTTGCAAGATGTACCAAGTACAGTTTATATCGCCACGACATGTTCTCGCTCTTTTCTACAACTGTGGCATGGAAATGCCCGCTATTTTCAAATTTCATCTGAGTAGTAGAATTTACAATTCAGAATAGAATTTCATTTCATTTGATTTAAGTTGCCATTAGCTTAGTAGAGAAAAATTTAAGTTCAATAATTTTTAAAATGGTTAGAACCTTTAATAAAATTTGGTTTCACTGGGTTGAGAGTGGCAGCGGAAAAGTGAAGTGCAACTTTTGTAGCAATGTTTAACTTAAAAATGCTTCTAAATGTAAAAAGCACATTCTCCCTTGCTTTCGTGCACTATCAGAAGTCAAACAAAGTTTCAAAATACCTGGAAATTCTAAACTCAACCCTTCTCATAATTCAGAAGATTCAGAATCTTCTATACAAGACTCAGATAGTGTTGACACAGTTTATGATTGCGCAAGTATGTCTGACTCAAGCTCTTTACATTCCTCTGCACATGCACTCTGATGGATGCAGCAGGTTCCAGGAATAAAGGAACAATTTCTTTAACACCCTCATCATTTGACGGGGGTCCACGGATAGCTGGCTGTCAACTCATCATCTACATTCACAACAGGAACTGCAAAACGCAAAGCAGAGAGAAGTTTGAAAATAGAAGACCACGTTATGAAATTTACGAAAAGTGAAACAATAGCTCAAAATACAGTTCGAAAAATCTATTCTTAGCGGAAACATTCCATTTAGCTGGGTTAGGAATTATGATTTGCAACAGTTTTTCAATCAAATAGGATGCTCGTTCGTGCTACCTTCAAGAAAAGAGTTATCTGGGTCCATTCTAAATTCATCTACACATTTAATGTCAGCACCTGTTTTGTGTGAACTACAAGCACGTTCCCAAAATTCCCAAAATTCCCAAAATTCCCAAAATTCCCTGGGGAATTTTGGGAATTTAAGGGAATTTTAAAACTTGGGAATTTTGAAGGGAATTTTGCCAAAATTCCCTTCCCTGGGGAACTTTGAATTGGGAGGGAATGAAACGAAGGGAATTTTGAATTGGCCATCCCTAGTTCCGACCCTTTAAAGATTGAGGAGGGCAGGGATAGGACTGGAAAACAGCTCCACGGAAATAGGGCATAGTAGGGCATGGTAAATTAAAATTACCAACACTGGTTTATTGTTTATTACAATTATTAGAAGTATTCGAATTTAAAATTTAAAAATTTTAAATTAGTGCTGTACTTTGTCTTTGCACAATTTAACACTGCTAAATTGCGTTGCTCCTGCACGTGAGCGCAAGAGCACATACATGACATATTAAGGATAGCCGGTTACGCAACGTTAAAAAAAATGAGTTGGGGGTAGGTGGGGGTCCTAAGCTACAGATCATTTTCGTTTGAAATATTGAAGCGCTCTCTCAACTACCAACTTATACCACTGTATTATTGGGTTTATACATTTATTAAATTATCCGAAAACCCAAAAACACGAATTATTATCATTCATACACTGTATATCTTGTTCAATTTTTTTGGTTAGGTATGAAATACGGCCTTACTGCTGTGCATTAATACTTACAATTAGTGTGTTTTACGTGGTCCAATAACGTTTTAAAAGTGTTCTTCTAAATTGTGCCAAATTTACATTGCGAGCAATTTCAGAAAACAGATTGCTGAAAGTTGCGAGCAATCCTATCTTTTGCGCAATTAGAATTTTCCATGAGCAATTGTGCGCTAAGTACAACAGTATTAAAAATCACAAAGTTGAAGCGGCGCTGGTGGCTAGTTTTTTCATATTTCGCGTTCGTCCCGACTATTTCCTTGCCTCGACATTTGATATTGATGGAAATGGAACGAGGGACAAAGTATTAATTTTCGAAAAATCCCTCTTATTCCATATCGGTTTTGTACTCGTAATAAAATTGCATCAAAGCAATGTCTTTGTCCCTCAGGATAGGTATTGATAAACGTAGTCCTGGTTTTTCATTTAAATACAAACAGTCATTCCTTTCGCGGGTTCCAGATTCAAAATTCGAACTGTGAATAAATTTTATGGTACCTACAAATTAATGATTCTAAAGTGTTAATTGTACAGTTTTCTTTAATTTGCGCCTATAAACCTCAGTTTGGTAACTTTGCCATTAAACAGATAATGTACATACCAAAAAAGGGGGAGAAGGGGTCCAAAATGTCTGATTTTTGTACCACGTAATTTATTCACGTTACCATTTAAATTAATTTACCACGCTTCCCTGGTCCATTCACCTCTATGACTAACAGTAAGTCAAGCCAAGTCAACTCAATCCAGGTTTCTAATCTAACAAGCGCCTAGTCGGTCAGTCGGTCAAGTCAAGTCATTTGGCGGCATACGAATTAGGCTTGTCAAGTAGAGTCAAACCCAAAAGGATAACCGTTAGTCACTCCTCGGTGCTCGGTCAAGTGCCTCTAGTCATCTAGTCAAGTCTAACTTGACTTTGTACAGAAAGGTGCATGTGAATTCAAGCTCACCTAATCAAGTCGGTAAACGGACTTTTCCTACCCGGATTTTTCCTACCCGGAATTTTCCTACCCATTTGGTTTCTACGCGGAACCCATGTACAAAAAAGAAACTACACATTGCGCAAAGATATGCCCACAACTTTTGCATTTTATTATAACCTGGAGTTAATTTACGGCACACTCATTAATAGTTGTGTTTCTGTTTAATTTCTACATAAGTAATAGTCTCGGGTAGGAAAAGTCCGGGTAGGAAAAATCCTACAACCAATCAAGTCAGTGGTGTTTAAAAGAGCACCTAATCAAGTTAAGTCACTTGCCCAAAGGACTCAAGCAAGTCAAGTCAAATCCCACTAAAAAAGCCGTAGTAGGGGAGTGCGTATGTGTGATCGGGTTCATTTTTTATCAACTTTGAAAATCTGTATCTTTTTCCACAGACAACGTACAATAACGAAAAAGCTATCATTGTACTTCTCTATTAATACTGTATGTACAAAAAAATAATCAGTGTCGAAAATTAAAAGTTGCAAGAGATACAGGTCATTGTACGAAAAAACTGCGGAAAGTCTTACAACGGCCCAAGTGTCCTTTATGTGATCAATACATTTAAAGTTAATGGTAAAGTAGGGTCTTAAATGTGACAAATTCAAAAAAGTACTCAAAACTTTCATAATTTTACATAGCCAGAGTTTTCAAGGAAAGAATCTGAAATCAGTAGTGAAGATAGTTGAGACTATGGGTTGTATGAATATTTTTATTATTATTATTATTTATTTATTTCCGACAGGCCAGAGCCCAAAACAGCAAATACAGACAAAGGTCAAAAACCAATATAAGAATAAGTGAGCATACATCCACGTATGAATAATAATAATAGTCATACAATAATCATGTAATGGGTTAACATATAGATAACAGAAAGAGAGAACAATCCGTATAAAATTTTGATGTTGCAAATATATAGTCAACACTGTATATGTCAATTAAGTTAGCTTGGGGGAGGGGATGGGGGTTGTTGGGACAGCAGGCTGATCCATTCCTTGTTAATGGATAATTATATATATATTATAATTATATATAATTAATATTAGATGGACAGATTTTTAAAGGCGGTAATATTTGAACGGCGGCCACTGATCACACATAATAGGGGTGATCACATTTACGCACAGTACTACTAAGTGAAATCACTAGCCATCTTGTCAAGTCTATCCTGTCCATCGTGACTTTAAACACACTTTTAAAGACTTCAAGTTCATCGATTTTGTCTTGTCTTGTGTTAAATCATGGAGTTTCAGGTTTTGATTGTACCACTTGAATTTGAATTTCTTAGACGTAAACTTAATTTCGCGAATTTATGCATCAGATTTATGCATCAGATATTACATTGTACGATTTGGTTTGTCTATGGTTTGTCTGCATATTCGTCATTTTTAGGTTGCAGTCATTGTGGTTCACCTTCACCTGACCTTTCGAAGCCAATTTCCATTTTTATCCGTTCCGTTTCTGTCGTCGAGTAGTTGAGTAGTTAAGTACATAGTTGTTTATGTTCCCTGTTCCCTTTCTGTATTTCTTTTTGTAGCTTCAGCTCGGGTTGCTGCATAAATATTTTCGAAAATCTAACTTCTTGTGTCATTTTTATTATAAGAAATTCGACAGTATTATATTATAGACTATTCCTTTCTTGAAATAGGAAATAATGCAGCGAGTATGAATTATACAGTAATATTAATTCTTTGGACATCATTTACTTAAGTTTCCGGTTCGAGGTGCTGTTGAAGTTTGAAAATGGAAAACTGACCAAGCTATTCTGACTGAGTATTTAATTTATATCTGACATCGCAACCTACTTGCACTGGCAGTCAGCAGTATTAAATCAATGCAGGGCAAGTCACAAGTTTACATTATTTTCATCTGATGGCGGACAAAATGATTGTGAATAAAATGACGGCATTCCGATGCGCTTGTTCCCTTCCGGACTTCGTCTGTCCCACTTCTCATGAAGAATTCTTGTTAAAATTCCGAACCTTGTTTGAGGAAAGGGATGGGAAGGAGTTGCAAGATTTTGTAAGGAAATCCAGGCCTAACATCGAGTCAACAGCTCAAAACTGTGGAATCAGTGGATTAGACAATATTTTACGAAGATTATCACTAGAGCGTGCCAATAACTATCATCGAAAAGAGCAACAGGCAGCCGCAATCGCAGCCTTGTTATTACCTTTGAACAGTTCCGGTTCCGAAACAGCTGAGACACCACAATTACTAGGAAAGTCAGCGCCAGTAGCAGTACGCCAACCCGTAATACAAAAGGAATGTCTTCCCAAACCTCGGTCCTATATATTTAAACGAAAATTCGAAGATGAGAAAACCGAATTTACCAAACTTGGATCCCATCAAATTCTAGTAAACGATAAAATTCTTAATGTGGACCACGAAAATTATATACGAGAAAAAGACGTAGAAATTCCTTATGACAGTCACCACTTTCAAGTGGAAGGCAATATTTTGTTGAAATTGGATACACCATCCAGTGATCAGAGAAGTACCGATGTCAGCAACTGCAAAGTGCAGACCCAACTATGCCATTTACCACATTGCAATCTGGGATGTGTTTGTAACTCCATTGAATCACAAGTTAGTGAGGTCAAACGTCATTGCGGTAAAGCGATATGTATGGTTGAGTGTAGCTGCAATACTAGCTGGGATAATCAAGACGAGTACAATGGCGTTGACATTCGAAGTCGTTTGCGCCCTAGAGTTACTTTACTCAACTGGAAAAGTCGCTTGAGCCCGAAAGAGAAAAAGGAATTATTAGTGATGGAGGTCCGTACCTTGAACGCCTTCAAACGAATTTAGAAATAATCATAAAATTTCAGAAAAAGTATTTATAAAATTTGGAAACAATAGTAATAAATCTTGTTTGATTATTTTATACAATGCAGGCAACGAAGGATGCGCTTTCAACGAACGCAGTCCAACACTACCGTGATCGTATAAAAAGAAAAATCGTGCCTCCGAAACGTAGTAATGCATATGTTTCTCATCAGGCCCTTAAAAAAGGACGAGTTGAGGCTAGAAGACTAATCTTCGCAAGTCAAAGACGAGGGTCCAGTTGCAGTAGGCCATCATTTAAACATACTAACAAATTGGGGCTTATGGAGCAGCAGAAACAACTGGGTCTTCGGTCATCTGAGAATGAAAGTAATCAAGATGGTACAGTTTTCTTGAGATCTACAAAACGTGCAATGAGTAGTAAGTTGCCGAATAAACCTTTACATCGGAGAACCCGACGACTTCTGTCTTGCTCTTCCGTGGGTGCCGTAAGTGCAGACTATATTATATATATATTGGTATTTAATAATTTATTAGTGTGTCAGTAAAGATCAAGGGAGATAGTAGAAAAATAATCACAATATTATGGATTTCATTCAACGAACGAACTAACCGAGAGAATTAACATCGTTGACTGTGTTTTTTTATTTAACCTCTTTGTACTTATGTATTGTAGGTACGGAGCGGAACTCAGTTCAGGGGAATAGCTTCGTTTGAAGGAACTGGATCGTTAGTACCTCCAGATATAATGGTCAACTTTGCTCCATTAATGAAAGTACAAGTAAGAATGCAAACAAAATTTTGAACTCAAAGTCACAGGGGGTATAGGAACAACCGACCGGAACCGGAAGGCTGCTGTAGACAGTATAGACGAGAGAACTTTAATTATTTTTAATCAGATTTTATATTAGTAAGTACAAGAAATTGAGTATTTGAATTTCCGTCCCAATCGAAAACTTTACGTTTCAGTAGTCAGCCGCCGCGCCGGTTAGTCACTTCAAATAAGTATACTTTTGCAACATTTAGAACGGTGGCGGGAAGTTGAACCTAAAATTTCAGCAGGGTTCCGAAATTTTTGAAAAATTTCCAAAACTAACAACCTTATTTTGTTTTGAACCCCCGAATAAAACACGTTTTAGACGAAGCGCACCAACAATTTTAAAAGAATTTCATTCATACGTTTTATGTTTTTATTTGCCAAGAGTTTCGAAACAGTGTGTGACATATACATATTGTCGAATTTTAATAATTAGATACATGGGATGAATGTATTAATTAGCAGCTGGATTACATTTTATTACTTTTAATTTCTTTTGAAGTATCAGCCCAAGTCAGAAAGCCGTGCACTCCCTGTTTCTGAAGCAGATGACAGCAGTGGTGATAGTGAATTTGATGACGACGATGATGATGACGATCACATCAAAGTGAGAATTACTAAAACACGTGTGCTTTAATAATATACTTAACTGTGCGTTACTTTCATGTTTGTTATTATTTATGGTTAGTCCATATTTCTTCTCAGATGTTTATAATCAGTAATTAGAAAAAAAAACATTTTTCATTTAGTTGGCGTGTGTGATGAATCCTAATCCAGTTGATATGCAAGAAGAAGTAAGGCATCCTGCTATAGTGCCGTATGGAATTTGTAACGAAGATTTTTCAGGCTGGTCTAACATCTGACATGGAAATACAGAGTCGTCTGATGCGCTCGAATAATAATGCAGGGTCCACAATTTATGCGATGAGTGCCACCAAAAGCTTATTTTAAGTTGTAGAGGAATCCGGAGTGAACTGGTCTTACTAACTACTTACTAGTAGTTCCCATCTTTGAATAGCAATATGTGATTATTTTCGAAATGATTAATTAACCTATCAAGCAAACCAAATCAACTTTTTGAATTGATGTTTAATTGTTGTCCATTCCAAATTCCAAATATTTTTTATCTCTCCGTAGTTTTAAAATTGTCACAGTGAATCCATAATTTATTTGATGCTATTATGGAATTATATGTTCCTTTGAGCATACATTTAAAATATTTTGTCTATTGATTTTGATTGAATATGTTAGTAAAAAAAATTAATGACAGCTAGTGAGTAGTTAAAATGGGAAGGATGAAGAAGTTTACGTGTTTAATTTTATTAAAGTATTACAAATAAAATATTCATTAAATATATAGATTAATGTTGTAATGGTTGTTAATGCGGCAGTGAGAAGTCGAGAAGTGAGGGGAAATAAAAACATTCATGTAAATTATTATACAACTAGAAGTAAAGCCCACCTGCCTACGGCAGGGCCCCCCGAGGGGTGGGGGCAGAATGCAAAAAGAACTGAGGCGCATGTAAAAAGTGTAGTCGCTTTATTCATAAATCAGGTAATGTTATAAAAGTCCCAGTTTTTTCAGTCTCAGTCCCGAAAAGTCTTTCCAACTTTTGGATCAGTCAGTCCAGTCAGTCCCTACTAGCAACCTGTGAGTCTCAGTCAGTCTCAGTCCTTAAAATTTTCGGAGAGTCAGTCTCAGTCAGTCCCATGTAGGCGTCGGCCACATATTACGTGGAGTAGCTTATAAAATTTTCGTGTTTTGACAATCCCGCTACTCCCTTAAGTTTTTAGTTGCTATATTTCACACACTTCTCCCTCAATAACGCTACATAAAAAAAATACTAAAAATATGAGTCCCAAAAAATTAATATTGAAAAAAATTCTAGAGTATTGAAATCCGGACTATAGCGCCTTAAAATTTCGAAATTCGAGAATATCGGGGAAAATGCTCGAGTATCGAAACCAAGACTCATGACTAAATATTTATCGAAATTTAAAAATATCGGGGGAAATTAACGAGTACTGAAATCAACATTAGCATATAAAAATTTGGAAATTCAAGAATATTGATAGTCAACTCAACTACCTTGCTATTTATTTCAACCTATTTTCCCCAAAACTGTTGCTATGTAAAATCATATGTTTTGAGCAATTTTTTGAATTTTTGTGTACCGATCACATTTAGGGCGCTGCTTTTTCAGTAATTTTATTTAAACAGCTAATTGATCATCTTGAGGGCACTTGGGGCACTTTAAGATTTTAATTTCACACAATGACCGGTACCCCTTTCAACCTGCTTAGACATTTAGTATTTTTGTGTAGGCACTTGCATAAAAATTCACAGAGAAGTATAATACCTTCTCCTTTGATGTACGCTTGTTGTGCAAAAATAAAAAGATACAGACTTTTGAAGTTTTGAAAAAATATACCCAATTACAATTAGGGCGACCCCTACTACTATAGAGATTAAAATTTTGAGGTTTTTTATTAAATTTTATATTAATTGATTTGTCCCTTTATTAGTACCGAAGTGATTTTTATTTATTTTAAGACTCAAGTCTCGAAATGATATTCGAAACCTGAAGGTCTTGAAATTCTAAATCTTACAAATAGGTTGATATCCCATTCTAACATAGAGATCAGGCAGATGATGGTATCCAAATATTTTGCATTTGCAGTAATGTTGCATTTGCTTTCATCTAAATTTTGTAATAAAACTTATATTTTAAAAGAAATTTATCGTGGGGTAACTAACGTTATTTTTGAAAACCCTTCCTCACATTTATTGTTATTTTTTAGGTTTATTTAACCCTACACCCCTAAAACACATAACGTAATTGTTGCAAGCTCCCTATCTACAGTAGCATGGGTGGGGATCTTTTTACCGTGACAGAAAAGAATGAGGATGATCACCATTAATGTCCTTAGCCGTTACCGGCCCCTAAAGTTAATCGGTCATACGAGTATGTGCTGCTTTAACTTATTAATTTAGGGATACTTCGGCATTTGTCAGTCTCAGTCAGTCTTTCACGAAAGTTTTATCAGTCTCAGTCAGTCTCAGTCCTCAGAAAAACATAAATTTTCAGTCCCGATCAGTCTCAGTCTTCAGTCAGTCCTAAGTTGGGACTGAGTCCTGCGAGGACTGATCAAAGACTTTTATAACATTAAAATCAGGTAGGACGCAATAGAGATCGACATAACAAAATTATGTGTATAGCACAGTCGCGCGGGGGCGATGACAGGAGAAAACGATGAAAGCGGCGACAGGTTTGTAAGGGTAGTACTACCGACTAGCTTCTCATAAATTTGATTCCGGAAAATAAAATAAAAGTTTGATTCTACAATAAACTCACCCACCTACTCTTATCCTGCACTTTATTTATCAAAAGAATAGAGTGTAATTTCTCAATCCTAACAAGGTGCGGGGTATTTCTTCCCTGTTATACTCACATCCAAGCAAGTTCCGTGTTCATCCCCCCCCATTTTTCAAGCAAAGAAAACCATCCAAGCTTTTTCATTTCGAAGATTTCAGAGGCTGTGGCGAGTCATTGTGACTGTGGCTATTTTATCTCTGGACTAGGGATTTTGAAGGTGTCGAAGACTTTGTGTTACCTGGTGGAGGTGTGGAAACTGAAATGAAACCGAATACAACTGCCCTCCACCAGTCAAGTTGCCTGCAACAATCCAACTCCTTCCTTCCTCCCACTTAGCCTCAACCTCCCGGATCTCTGCCGTGAAAAGCAAAGCAAAACGGAAGTTTTGAAAATTGCAAGATGAGGCCGACCTGTGACGAAGACGACAATTATTGCCTGCAGATTACACCTACATAGGTTAAGCCAATTTGCACACCCCCTACCTCCCTGTCCATATATGAATGCCAAAAGCTTTAAATCCTCTGGGCAAGTGGCAGCGTGGCAGTAGTGCTGCTGAATAGGATAAGGATTTGGTGTTGATCTCCGCAATTTCGCAATTTTTGGTCGAAGTCATAGGTTTATCTTGTTTTTACTAGTTTCGTCAGCTTTTTTTCACCATGAGGACATGGTGTCTGTTGAGCGAGGAGGAGTCATGAAAGGAGTACAGCAGTTTGAATAGCAACCACAGTTTTAGTTAGTGAATATTTGAAATATAAAAAAAATATTCTAATATGCCGACTCATCCCAGTCTGTCCAGTCCTAATAGTGTAAAACGTCATGTTAAATCAGAATCAAACCAACCACTTACAGACCAGCAAATAATAAGTATTTTTCGTGAAAATAAAAATAAAAGTTTTATTCTCTTCTACTTACTCCTTTTCCTGTCCGTTATTTAGTATAAGGATAGGACAGTATTATTAAAACGTTTATAGGTGTCAGGCGTTGGTTTTCCTAGTAATTCGTTGTTGTTCCACCCCCCCCCCCCATCAATAAACAAGAAAATTTATCGCTCTTCACATTCAGTGCCCTCTAAAGATTTTAGCGAGTCAGCGCGACTGTGGATACTTCTTCTTCTGGACCCCGGATTTCGAAGCTCTCAGAAAATTCATCTCTCACGGTGGCAGTTACGCGACGAAAAACAGACCTTTATGCTAAGCGGATCTCTGCCGTCGTCTGCACTTACTGACCCCAAAAACACCTGACAAGAACCTCCGGCCATCCCCTTAATTCAAGCAATCATGCCCTTCGGCAATCGCCCGTTAAGCACCATTTTTGACGGATTTTAGGAAGTGTGGATGGGGGAATCATGTGCAGTTGTGCTTCAAAACAACTTCTATATTTCACATCTCTGGAGGTAGTTGCTTGTTAGCAACACCCTCGCCGGAATCTCTATGCGGCATAAATGTTGTGGCAAGTAACCCGTGGCAACCGCCTTGTGGCAACTACCTTACAGGCAGTTGGCTTGTGGCAACTGGCTTGTGTAAACTGTCTAAAGTCGAACGCGTTATGATAACTGCGTTTTGGACAACGGCCGATCAAGAAATCTTGTGCGGCAATATTCCTGTGGTAACTGGATTGTGACTATTCTTTTATATCAACTATTTTGTTGACATAAAGCGTGCAAAAGACCGTTGTAGCGAATCAGTTTCTTGCTTTTCATCGAGATGTCAATCGCTACGTATTTATTTGCAAGTTGGATAAGAATTGGCGATAGATTATTGTTTTTTTCGTTAGTCAGGTATCTAAAAGTGTACATGTTTTCTTAATTTAAATCATATCTTCAATAATTGTAATTGATGTAACGTTCTTTGCGCCATACACGAGTATCTGACATTTGTCCGTTTCCAAATTTATGTATTTGGTAATAAATCAACTATTATTATTTCAATACGAGTATCGAATTCCATGAGCATCTATATAGCCTCTGCCATTATAATTGTATAATAAGCAAATATTGAGTGCTGATATTGTCTCCAACTGTCTGAATTTCTGACTTTATTTCTTTCTGAATTGTTCCGTATGTTTCTTTTTTATGGTCTTGATATGGTTTATCAGAATTTATTTTATCCCTCATATTCGGTCCATACGGTTTCTTTAAGTACAGTTACACTGCTAGTCTACCTATGATAGCATCCAAGAGAAAACAAATCCCTCCTGACTGTATTTGTAATTGTAAAATTTGCTTTGATGGACTTATCGAGTTTTGCCAAAAAACTCTTCATGCAGTGTTAAATGCCTAGCGGTAATCTCCCAGTAGGCCCTATTCTAGTATATTAAGGGAAGAGGGATGGGTGTTGTGCAATTGTGTTGAAAAACGACAGCTATATTACAATTCTATGGAGGTAACTGCTTTTTGGCAACTTTCTAACTGCAATCTCTTTGCGGCATCAGCCTTGCGGCAAGTGACGTATGGCATCTGCCTTTTGGCAACTACCTCGCTGGCAGTTAGCTTGTGTAAACTGTCTAAAGACAAACGCTTTATGATAACTGCGTTTTGGGCAACTGCGCTTGGGAAATTCTGTGCGGCAACAACCCTGTAGTACACAAATTTGGGTCATTTCCTTGTTTCAACTGCTCAGTTGAACTTCTTAGGCAGAGGTACCATCTGGAAGTTGTCATCTAGCACATGTCACTGGCGGGAGCCATTGGACATTAGCCACCAAGAAGATGCTTTCAGGCAGTTCCTTGTAAGGGTTTACTACAAAGCAGTTGCCATCATACCCTTGCTATCAGATTGTTGCCATCAGTTAGTTGCTTTGAGGCAGTTCCCAACAGGTATTTGCAACTTGGCAGTTGCGGCAAGGCACTTGGCACCTGGCAGTTACTATTTAGCAGCTCCTCTTAGAATTTTGCTACCTGGCTGTTGTTACCAGATGGTTTCCACTCCACTATGTAGTGACTATTAGGGTGTTGTCTTCACGCAGTATCATTATCGTAATTCTTCAGTACAGTCAGGTCTTTGGTGGGTCGCGCCCAAACATGGGGTTGGCAACATTCAGAGGGGCTGAATATTGGACAGGTCTGCAATAGTAGTACTCCGTTATATAGTTGAACACGGATCTTTAAGTATTGTTGTTATAGCACATGACTTAAAGGAATACCTTAAAGCCCGTGCACAATTACAGACCCGCATACTATCCAAATTTTGACCTTCAAGACTCGTGTACTAATACAAGTCCATGTAATATTACAGGCCCGTGGTCTAATATAGGAAATACGCTACTATGTGCGTTAAGACGTTTAAAATCTGCATGGCCAAGATGAGCCCTCTTTTTCCTTATTTTGTTGAGTTTTTTTCTCTTAGGTTTAACGTTTGCCGTCCTCGTCGGAAATCTGTCATACACGTCCTATATAAACGTGTAAGGTATCAAAATGTGCATAATTGTTTTTTCTATCTTTCGGCAATTGAGTTTTGACTGTGCTTATACCGCGAGTCTTTGTTTCTGCCCCCGCCGTTCTCCCTTCTTTTTTCACATTTTGCCTTTGAAGCGCTTCGCACTGGGGCGTCTTTGGACAACATTTTTTAAAGTTTCTCGCCATAATGAACTCCTTGGTTTATTCTGCTTCTGTTGGTACCTTTTGCACTCTCCTGCAATGAGCCGTTCAAAAGCCTTAGCGATCCGCGCGACCCCCTGTTTTTCCCTATTTTACGATTTTGTATTTTACAAGTCTCAATTTCCTGGCCAAACCTTACTCATTTCTCTACATTTTTTACCTGTTCCGTGTTCCTCTCGTGATTCTGCGTCTTTTGGTACCCCTTGCACCAAAATGCGTGCAGTGGTTTGGCAGCTGTGGCCATTTCAGTCACTCAATGACGTCTAATATGTTATAGATTCTTGAAAGAATCAGAAAATCAGAATTTGCCGAATATAAAGCACAAATTTTTAAACTCCAAGTAAGTGTGGCTCATCTACAATTTTTTATTTTTTACAGTAAATGAACACTTTCAACGGCTATCTTTAACATTGGGTGTAGTATTTTCTCAAGCGACCCACCCTCCAAGTGGGTGGCGCCATTTAAGTCCGACCCCTTATTGCATTTTTCATTTTGCGTTGTTTGGTCAGTTTTAAACATTCCAAATTTTGAAAATGTTCCGCCTTGTAACTTCTACAGTTCTCATCCGATTTTGACTTTCGATTTTTTCTAGACCACATAATATTATCTTCTTTTCTATTTAATTTCAGGATTTTATAAAATTCGAAATTTTTTATTCTTTTGAAAAATTGGCCTAAAAAATGTAGGTTTTTTTTAAAAATATTTTGAAACAAATTATATTTCGAACTCTTCCGATTTGCGTTGTAAATCGTTTTTAAATGCTATTAATAGATATTCTTGATTGCAAAATTGCAATGCACCAAAACGCTTCCTCCTCTACACTCTAGATGGGACTGCATTTATTGGCGTGTCACTTTTACCGCTGTCACTGCTGTCAGCGCAACCTTCCTGCCGTTTCTCTTCCGTCCGTTGTGAAAAGCTCCTGAAATTGAATCCCTTACCAAGTCCTGTTGATACGTTGAAACTGTTTCATTCTCGCTAGTTATTTTTCTGATGCTGATTTTCATTTTCTTTTAACATTAGTCTTCTGTTGACTCGGCGTGACCGTAAAATTAACAGTGGCTAGCTTAATCAACATATTTTACACTTTAACCGAAGTTTGAAGCCACAACCGTACTGCTTTCTTTTTTCTTTCATATTCATATTGAGTTCATTTAGAACGAAAATTTTCCATTTTTCTCAGTTTCAGTTCTGGCATAAGTGAGTAGAAAAAGCGTGGTTTAGAACTCACTGCTGGCTTAAGTAGTTTAATTTATTAAGGTTGTTGCATGACCTGAAATATTTGACTTTTAAGTTCATTTACATATTTTACTGATTAAAAAAAATGTCGAAACGCAAGGGAGTGAGCGCTGATGAGAAAAGGAAAAGAATGTTGGAAGTTTTCTATGAAAAAAAAGATGTCTTTCAACTCAAGGTAAGCACCTGACTACGTAATTATTTTTCGATTAAGGGACAGTGTAATTATTTTGATTTCCATTTTATCCTCAGCAATTTGGCTTTGGTTTCGAATTGTGACTTCCATTATAGCTAACAAATTTTGTGAATGTTGAATGTCAAATGTATGTAATTAAGTATGCTATTTTTAGATTATAATTAAGTATTCCGTTGGTTACGTGATTCTTAGGAGCTGGAAAAGATCGGACCAAAAGAAAAAGGAATTATTATGCAGTCTGTGAAAGAGGTGGTTCAGGGACTGGTTGACGATGGTTATGTTGACCAGGAGAAAATCGGCACTTCGGTTTATTTTTGGGCATTTCCCAGGTATCGCTATTTATTACTATAAATCAAAATTTTAGGGTATGTTAATTTAAGAGCGCCTTACCTTATTCAATAAATTAGTATTTTTCATTAATAGGGCTACTTACTACTGCAGTACCTACGTAGTTCTTAGTAGTCCCACAAGTCGCTTATTGTATGGTACGCGGGGTGTGCGGCGTACCATTGGGGTCGTTCAAGTATTACGTAACGCAGTCAGGGGTAGTGGGTAGGTCCATGTCAGCCATTTTTTCCTATGCTTTAACATGTCGTTACGTAACGTTTTGGGGTAGTGGGTGGGTCAAAATTTGACCTTTTTGCGTTACGTAATACTTGAACGGTCCCATTAAGGTATAATACATACATGCAGCCTACGGTACATGAAATCTGTATTATTAAATAATTAATTAATATATTAACGAGTAAGAGTAAGTATTATAGTATTTATTTTGAAATCAAATAGCGATAAAATTATAGCACATTAGCATCAGAATAATTATAGGTAGTAATGAGTCAGTTTCAAAGGAGGAGCTGCAAAGCATTAGTATAAGGAAGCTTTTAGTATTTTGTAATTGAAAATAAGGATAGGTTTTTCTTTAAATATCATATCACTGTATATTATATGTATTATGTATGTATATAGCAAAGCTACTCAAATCCGTAAAAGAAAGATCCAGGAGCTTGAAGAAAAGTTGGATAGCACGAACAAGAAAAGAATGGACGCTGAGAATGACATCAAGAAAGCTAAGCTAAGCCGGAATGATGATGATGGCGAGAGAGAACAGTTAATTGCCAGATTAACGCAGTTAAAGGAGGAGAAAAATGACCTACGTGAATTGGTTGCGAAGTACAAAGATTCAGATCCAGATGTGATTGCCCAGGAGAAGAAAGATATTCAGGTAGTATTAAAGTTGTAATTTTATTATGCTTACTCCGCCAAGTAAATTAATCGCTGTAATGTAATGCAATTTTGTTTTTTCAAGGTGGAAGTCAGAAGACAAAAATATTTTTAAGCATTTTAGATAAGACAATACAAGATAATAGATTTAGTAATATTGAGTTATTCCGATTGGAGTATTAAATTCACAGTAAATACGCATAGTTAAATTGATCACTATTTTTTGCCGTTTTCTGTTAATTTTTTAAGCTTATTTGGGTTATTTTAACATTTCAATTGCCAGCTGAATCACCTTTGCATGAATTACTAGGCTATACTTCTTCTGCTAGACTACTCCAGAATAATGCTCCATCCACACTATGATAGGTATACGATTATAGTCAATTGAGGTTGGTTTGTCAATTGACCGTAATCTATTCAATAACCGTCATAGGCAGTGTGTTTGAGTTTCGCGCTTTTGAGTGTAAACTCAATGACTAACATAGGTGCCTATGATCATAGTCTGGATGGAGCATAAGAAAAGGAGAGAGAGAAACGGCGACTTTTGGGCCGACCCTTAAATAGATTGGGCCAGGAAAACACTGCTTGTGGACTAGTCCCTTGTTCCAAGAGACTAATCTACTAGTGGACAACGAAATATGTATATGTATGCTATGTTATGTAAACAGTTTACAATATATTTCAGGTTGCTTTAGATTCTGCAAATCGTTGGACCGATAACATATTTGCGGTTCGATCATGGCTCAAAATGAAGTTTTCAATGGACGAAGAAGCTATCAACAATCAGTTTGATATTCCAGAAAACATGGAGTACGTCGAATGAAAAATGATACGTGTTCGTATTCTGTACTCATTTTTACTTTATTATTTACTACTGTATACCATAGCTTGTGTATTATTCCTCAAATACATAATAAAGCAGTGGAATTAAATTCGTTATGATATTTTGCACATTTGTAGTCTATGATCGATCAGTAATAATAAATAAAACCTACTGAATTCAATTGACATGGCCATGGAGTGGGACTGCGAGTCAGTTATACATCGTGTAAATGTAAACTATAGTTTTAATAATTGTATGTAGATAATTTGTGTTATTAAGTGTGAATGTAACACAGTAAGCATTAACACGCTATAAGCATAAGTCTACATACAGCGTTAAAATGTTGCTATCCATTTTATATTTAATATGAATCTGCACTAGCTAAGTAGTTTTTATGCTTTATATTTTAGTCCACAATTTATTTCTACCACTCGCAACGCAAGGTTGCAGTACAGATGTTTTAATAGACGTCAGCATTCCAGTCCATATCGAGGCTAAATTCTTGCAATACATGGCTACATATTGAAGGCTTAAGAAAAGTCCTATTAAGAATAAACTGGAATCTCATTATTCCAACGCAACTTGGAAGAAAACATAATAGTTTCTCGTTTATATGGTCGCTGTAAAAATTGAAACTCATATCAATATAATTATAATGTCGGTCGTCGGTTGTGTAAATTTTGAGCTTATGTTCACAGCTGGATTTCTCGAATTCCGCTATTGTAATTTTATTTATAATTATTATTACATATCAGTTTCCAAGTACTTACAGCCCAGAAATAGCAGTACAGAATTTACAATAGTAAGCCTTTCAATTATTCCATTAAAGTCAGCTTCAATAGTAATAAAAATTTCAAATCTAATCCACTAATCTGAGCTGATAAGCTTTAGGTTCCCAGGATGAAGGGACGAGAGAGTGTCCATTGTTAGAAAGAAGTTTTAATAAGGAAGAATAATTTACTCGGTTTAACTTAAAATCGATTTCAGAACGTTTTATTGTTGTAATAGTACGTAATAGTACGCATAAATAAATACAAATAGTTTTAGCATTCACTATAATGCTTGCTGCCGCCGAAGCCGAATACATGCTGTCACGAAGGTTTAGGGTATGAATGTTCAAGATGTGTGCGTATACTTACAATACGATAAAATGTATCAGCTTCCCTGCAGATTGTGAGATTAAGCAAGGAACAAAAAGGTAGTCAAGAATTCCGAAAATGCATTTTATTTCTTTCTATGCGGAAAAGTGTTGTCGAAGGAAATTTAGGAAATGGTTCTTCAGGTATAACTTTAACTTCATTAAATTGTTTCCTGATAATTCCATCGATTTTTCGATCCCTTGTTATTAGCTACTGCCTCCTGTAAAGAGGTTGATGCTGGTACTCCACACCATTATTATACTATTATACTAAATAGAACACATTTTTGATAAAGTTTCTGTCGCCTAACTTCTGGCCCCTAATTTTTTGGTTAAGCAAACGCAACAAGAGTTGGAAACTACAACTGCGTTCACATTTTAGTTATCTTCTGCAGGTCGAACAGTAGAGAGTTCTGAATTGCGACAGACAACAGGCAAATCGAACATCTGAACTCGGAGTAGCACCAATAATTTCTTACCTTGATTTCAACGAAACATTTTCCAGGTATTGCATTGCGTGTTGGCATTTTAATTTATTTCATATTTTGTTTTCTAAAGTATTGTTAAATTAATATTTTCTCCCTCTCCTGTTTTTTCTCCATTATTATTTACAATAAAATTACACTGTAAATTACAATAGATTTTTTATTCTAAATTGCTTCGAAATATAAACTTTTTCACCACAACCATAAGTATAATAACAAATTTCCGAATTTTTATAAGCATGTGTTTTTGGGATATTCATATATGAGTATGTTATTATAGCTCCAATTTTGCCATCGGTTTTGTTTATTTCCAGACATGTCGGTCTACCCGTTCCCCAAACGATTTCTTAAGATGGTAATCGACGACTCGATTGAAATGTTTTGTACAGTGTGCGCTTCTATCCATGGACCCAATGGGCACACTCTTGATGTTACACTAACACACAACCAAGTATGGTTGGAAGTTCCAGATCACGCATCTGTCATCAAGGATCTTAACGAAGAGATTCATAGTAAATTGCAACTCGGCGATCGGATCGACCTATATTTTGATGAATTTCTGTTGCTGCCGTCAACGAGTGTCAAAATTTTTGATTCCTTTAAAGGGATTTTAAGGTAAATAATAACAATAAATTTCACCTTTTAAAAACTAAATCATTATATCCATTAACGAATTTAAAGTATTACAATACATGCAAACATTATTAGCCTTATTGCTTACATGATTTCCATTTTCCATTTTCTGCGGTATTGGTGTTAGGATGCTAGGTTGAATTATAAAATTATCATAAATTAGATGTAGGATAGGAATAATTTGAAAAAGAAATGGTGCCGTGTTTCTACAAGTATCTGAATGTTCCTAGTATTGAGCAATTTGGTCATTGATTTCTTACTTTTAATCCGCGGATGCAATTCCGGCGAAAAAATAATAAGAATTTTTGGATCCAGCAAATCCGATCCCGGCAAAACAGCAGGGAAAAAAACATTCTGTATTATTTAACATGTTTCATTTTAGTGTTGAAATACCAACAGAAGTTATGTAGAAGCAAAGGCAAATAGTTTACAACCACCCTATTCTTTAATTGAGAAGAAAACAACATGGGTTTTACTAATAATAAAATTATTATCATATTTTATTGGAACAGAGTCCTTCCAAATAGAGCTGGTTTCCCTCCAAATGTTGACACTGGGCTGAAAATCAAAGAAACTCATACTGACGTTGGGCCGGAAATCTCTCTGAGGACTGCACCTGTTGATTTGAATCAAAGCATCTACGGAAATGGCAACGTCACGCTTACTGAAGCTCAGAAATATGAAAATAACCCTAACGGGTAGGAGGAAAATGATCAAGATTCAGATGACCAAGGCAGCAAAAGTGGTGCCGAAAACATTGAACGGGAGTTAGCTGAAATAACGATTATCTCTGAAGGTATAGAAACTGGAAAAAATTCAGAATCTGTTAAGGTAACAATTCAATCCCGTACAAACTCTCCTTCTGAGCCTGAATCGTCTGGTGACGTATTATCTCTTTGTCTGAGTCTGAGCGAGAGCTCTGAATCCGAGGGCATTATAATGGCTCCTTCTTCAAAGAAAAGAATCGAGGCGGATGAGATGCTCTTTCAATTCAATACCACTGCGGACACTACGGATTCCGGAGATGCGTCGTCTACTACTAGTTTGTCACCAGCTCCTGAACCAGATACGCCGACACCATTATCTGGGATACGGCTGAAGCGTTCAGCTAAGCAAGCAGAGCTGGAGTATGTACCAAGGACTGAAAAGCGTCAAAAATCGGAAAATCCAGCAGTCCTGAACATTTTGAAGAGAAAATGGCTGCCAATACTGTCCTTGACTGAGCAAGTACCTCAAGATTCGTACATTAAGTTTGACGTAATTTTAAATAAAGCTTTAATTGTTTGATTTATCAGTAATATATTAGCTAGTAGCAGAGAGTGGCTTAACCTTTACTTAAAGTTGCATTTTTTAATAACAGTACATGATACCGGGTGGAGCACCGCAGCAGTTTATCATTATTCCTGTGATCATGAAGGTTGAAGCTGTAACGCCCGATTTCCTGAATGGGCTAAGTGAGTCTATTATAGTTCTTGAAAAATAGCAATAAACGTCAATAGTTATAATACAATGATACTGTGAAATGGTTGAACTTTTACTTATACAATGCATTCATACCTAAATTATTATTCAGTCTTACAGCCTGAATCTACTTAATTGTAAATATACGATGTAATGCAATATTTCTAATCCTTAGCATTGCCTGTTCTCATTTATTTGTTTACTTAGTTATATTCGAGAATGGGGAGTTAATCAAGAATCCAAAAGCTGCAGCCATCAAAACTGACCGTACTCAAAACGTTCACATTTGGAGCCAGCCGGAAGAAATTATGCCATCCCACTTCGATTTTTCTTCCAAGAAGGATACTCTCTTCACTCTGCAGTAAGATACACACAACATTTTATTTGCCACTTACTACGACATAACATTCAATGTGAGGCACTTAGGCATTCGTGGAGGAAATAATATTACGATGGATTAATATGTGTCTCAGACGATACTAAAACAGATATTTCTGAAAATGAAAATAGTTAAAACTAATTAATAATTAACCAATAAAATAGTTTCTAGTGAGTGATTGAGTTCTAATAATAAGTTCTTCAGTAATCTATGTAAAATTACAGTACATGCAGTATGCAGGAAATTACGAATTTGGATTTTTTTCACATTATGAGAATCATGACTACTATTTTTATTTCTTAATTAAGCATACGTAATTTCCTTCTATGACCAGTTGTAACTTGTAACTTTTAAGGTATGTAGTTATTACATATTCGAAGATAATCCCACCGATTAAAAGTACTTTTTTTTAGTAAGCCCTATTAGTTACTGTTAAGATTAATGGCAGGGTTACAGCTACGTGCTACAAACAGTATATCTTCTAATACAACGACACGTGTTAAAACTCGGAGGTTTCCCTGCGTTGTAATAGAGACACGTAATATGAAAGCGTATCAGACCCCCGCGTTGTATTAGAGACCCAAGTTTTATTAGAAGGTATACGGCTTATTGTATTACTTGTAGTACCAACTTCCATTAATAATCGACCTTGAATCAATATTTGAATATGTGTTGTGTATAATTACTAATTACGTAAATCAGCTTACCTCTAAATTAATCAAGCAATGTTTTGAACTTTTAATTTTGTGCAGCTAGAGCTGCAATATTATTATAAGTGTAGAACATTTTAAAGACAAATATTTATGGATTAGCATACATGATTTATCCATGGGTATGACTATGGTGGACTACACAAAGCAGTACACACTCAATGCAAGCCATACATTTTCTCGGGCTTATAATAACACATGAGTGTAATATTTCACCATTTTATATTGTATTTTGATTATATGTTCTCCGTCTGCTGATTATCTTTACCTTCGTTGACATCATAACTTTATGAAATAAAATGCAATGAAATGGAATTATGTTTTGCCTTTTTTGTCATCTAAGTATATGCCATGGTTTTGTAATTTTAGTTAGTAAAATTTTCTAAAACTGTAAGCTTTCATCATTTATCATACATCTCCAAACCTGTCAATTATTTTAGTGATGCCACAAACTTATTTGCCTTTTTCCACAAACTTGATTACCTCAATATCGTAACAAAACGCAAAGTCGTAATGTAATTATTATATGGTTTGTACTTTTTTATTATTTCTGATTACATTTTTTTCCTTTACTTCTTATCTAATCATTATAATCATGAAAAAAAGAAGTAAGAATAACATGCAACAGTCGAAACGACCATCTTTAGATTGTGTTAATAGACCTGCTAGAATTGGAATCATAATCTTGCAAACCTGTGCAACAGATGAGCATTATCATTCTGATTCTATTCCTCATCAACCAACCCCCTCCCCCCACTCCCCATAACTACGAACATAGCTACTTGTATCACAATCTTTTTGAAAACGGTAATGACACCGTATAAAAATATATATAAGTTAGTGAGATAAAAAACAGTTTAATGAAGAAGAACCTCCATCCGTACTTTTACATAGGATATAATAATCACCTCACTATTCTTGCCACCATGACTCAATCCCGACACCTCCGCCACTCTCAAAACGACATCACCATTATTATACTATTATACTAAATAGAACACATTTTTGATAAAGTTTCTGTCGCCTAACTTCTGGCCCCTAATTTTTTGGTTAAGCAAACGCAACAAGAGTTGGAAACTACAACTGCGTTCACATTTTAGTTATCTTCTGCAGGTCGAACAGTAGAGAGTTCTGAATTGCGACAGACAACAGGCAAATCGAACATCTGAACTCGGAGTAGCACCAATAATTTCTTACCTTGATTTCAACGAAACATTTTCCAGGTATTGCATTGCGTGTTGGCATTTTAATTTATTTCATATTTTGTTTTCTAAAGTATTGTTAAATTAATATTTTCTCCCTCTCCTGTTTTTTCTCCATTATTATTTACAATAAAATTACACTGTAAATTACAATAGATTTTTTATTCTAAATTGCTTCGAAATATAAACTTTTTCACCACAACCATAAGTATAATAACAAATTTCCGAATTTTTATAAGCATGTGTTTTTGGGATATTCATATATGAGTATGTTATTATAGCTGCAATTTTGCCATCGGTTTTGTTTATTTCCAGACATGTCGGTCTACCCGTTCCCCAAACGATTTCTTAAGATGGTAATCGACGACTCGATTGAAATGTTTTGTACAGTGTGCGCTTCTATCCATGGACCCAATGGGCACACTCTTGATGTTACACTAACACACAACCAAGTATGGTTGGAAGTTCCAGATCACGCATCTGTCATCAAGGATCTTAACGAAGAGATTCGTAGTAAATTGCAACTCGGCGATCGGATCGACCTATATTTTGATGAATTTCTGTTGCTGCCGTCAACGAGTGTCAAAATTTTTGATTCCTTTAAAGGGATTTTAAGGTAAATAATAACAATAAATTTCACCTTTTAAAAACTAAATCATTATATCCATTAACGAATTTAAAGTATTACAATACATGCAAACATTATTAGCCTTATTGCTTACATGATTTCCATTTTCCATTTTCTGCGGTATTGGTGTTAGGATGCTAGGTTGAATTATAAAATTATCATAAATTAGATGTAGGATAGGAATAATTTGAAAAAGAAATGGTGCCGTGTTTCTACAAGTATCTGAATGTTCCTAGTATTGAGCAATTTGGTCATTGATTTCTTACTTTTAATCCGCGGATGCAATTCCGGCGAAAAAATAATAAGAATTTTTGGATCCAGCAAATCCGATCCCGGCAAAACAGCAGGGAAAAAAACATTCTGTATTATTTAACATGTTTCATTTTAGTGTTGAAATACCAACAGAAGTTATGTAGAAGCAAAGGCAAATAGTTTACAACCACCCTATTCTTTAATTGAGAAGAAAACAACATGGGGTTTACTAATAATAAAATTATTATCATATTTTATTGGAACAGAGTCCTTCCAAATAGAGCTGGTTTCCCTCCAAATGTTGACACTGGGCTGAAAATCAAAGAAACTCATACTGACGTTGGGCCGGAAATCTCTCTGAGGACTGCACCTGTTGATTTGAATCAAAGCATCTACGGAAATGGCAACGTCACGCTTACTGAAGCTCAGAAATATGAAAATAACCCTAACGGGCAGGAGGAAAATGATCAAGATTCAGATGACCAAGGCAGCAAAAGTGGTGCCGAAAACATTGAACGGGAGTTAGCTGAAATAACGATTATCTCTGAAGGTATAGAAACTGGAAAAAATTCAGAATCTGTTAAGGTAACAATTCAATCCCGTACAAACTCTCCTTCTGAGCCTGAATCGTCTGGTGACGTATTATCTCTTTGTCTGAGTCTGAGCGAGAGCTCTGAATCCGAGGGCATTATAATGGCTCCTTCTTCAAAGAAAAGAATCGAGGCGGATGAGATGCTCTTTCAATTCAATACCACTGCGGACACTACGGATTCCGGAGATGCGTCGTCTACTACTAGTTTGTCACCAGCTCCTGAACCAGATACGCCGACACCATTATCTGGGATACGGCTGAAGCGTTCAGCTAAGCAAGCAGAGCTGGAGTATGTACCAAGGACTGAAAAGCGTCAAAAATCGGAAAATCCAGCAGTCCTGAACATTTTGAAGAGAAAATGGCTGCCAATACTGTCCTTGACTGAGCAAGTACCTCAAGATTCGTACATTAAGTTTGACGTAATTTTAAATAAAGCTTTAATTGTTTGATTTATCAGTAATATATTAGCTAGTAGCAGAGAGTGGCTTAACCTTTACTTAAAGTTGCATTTTTTAATAACAGTACATGATACCGGGTGGAGCACCGCAGCAGTTTATCATTATTCCTGTGATCATGAAGGTTGAAGCTGTAACGCCCGATTTCCTGAATGGGCTAAGTGAGTCTATTATAGTTCTTGAAAAATAGCAATAAACGTCAATAGTTATAATACAATGATACTGTGAAATGGTTGAACTTTTACTTATACAATGCATTCATACCTAAATTATTATTCAGTCTTACAGCCTGAATCTACTTAATTGTAAATATACGATGTAATGCAATATTTCTAATCCTTAGCATTGCCTGTTCTCATTTATTTGTTTACTTAGTTATATTCGAGAATGGGGAGTTAATCAAGAATCCAAAAGCTGCAGCCATCAAAACTGACCGTACTCAAAACGTTCACATTTGGAGCCAGCCGGAAGAAATTATGCCATCCCACTTCGATTTTTCTTCCAAGAAGGATACTCTCTTCACTCTGCAGTAAGATACACACAACATTTTATTTGCCACTTACTACGACATAACATTCAATGTGAGGCACTTAGGCATTCGTGGAGGAAATAATATTACGATGGATTAATATGTGTCTCAGACGATACTAAAACAGATATTTCTGAAAATGAAAATAGTTAAAACTAATTAATAATTAACCAATAAAATAGTTTCTAGTGAGTGATTGAGTTCTAATAATAAGTTCTTCAGTAATCTATGTAAAATTACAGTACATGCAGTATGCAGGAAATTACGAATTTGGATTTTTTTCACATTATGAGAATCATGACTACTATTTTTATTTCTTAATTAAGCATACGTAATTTCCTTCTATGACCAGTTGTAACTTGTAACTTTTAAGGTATGTAGTTATTACATATTCGAAGATAATCCCACCGATTAAAAGTACTTTTTTTTTAGTAAGCCCTATTAGTTACTGTTAAGATTAATGGCAGGGTTACAGCTACGTGCTACAAACAGTATATCTTCTAATACAACGACACGTGTTAAAACTCGGAGGTTTCCCTGCGTTGTAATAGAGACACGTAATATGAAAGCGTATCAGACCCCCGCGTTGTATTAGAGACCCAAGTTTTATTAGAAGGTATACGGCTTATTGTATTACTTGTAGTACCAACTTCCATTAATAATCGACCTTGAATCAATATTTGAATATGTGTTGTGTATAATTACTAATTACGTAAATCAGCTTACCTCTAAATTAATCAAGCAATGTTTTGAACTTTTAATTTTGTGCAGCCAGAGCTGCAATATTATTATAAGTGTAGAACATTTTAAAGACAAATATTTATGGATTAGCATACATGATTTATCCATGGGTATGACTATGGTGGACTACACAAAGCAGTACACACTCAATGCAAGCCATACATTTTCTCGGGCTTATAATAACACATGAGTGTAATATTTCACCATTTTATATTGTATTTTGATTATATGTTCTCCGTCTGCTGATTATCTTTACCTTCGTTGACATCATAACTTTATGAAATAAAATGCAATGAAATGGAATTATGTTTTGCCTTTTTTGTCATCTAAGTATATGCCATGGTTTTGTAATTTTAGTTAGTAAAATTTTCTAAAACTGTAAGCTTTCATCATTTATCATACATCTCCAAACCTGTCAATTATTTTAGTGATGCCACAAACTTATTTGCCTTTTTCCACAAACTTGATTACCTCAATATCGTAACAAAACGCAAAGTCGTAATGTAATTATTATATGGTTTGTACTTTTTTATTATCTCTGATTACATTTTTTTCCTTTACTTCTTACCTAATCATTATAATCATGAAAAAAAGAAGTAAGAATAACATGCAACAGTCGAAACCACCATCTTTAAATTGTGTTATTAGACCTGCTAGAATTGGAATAATAATCTTGCAAACCTGTGCAACAGATGAGCATTATCATTCTGATTCTATTCCTCATCAACCAACCCCCTCCCCCCACTCCCCATAACTACGAACATAGCTACTTGTATCACAATCTTTTTGAAAACGGTAATGACACCGTATAAAAATATATATAAGTTAGTGAGATAAAAAACAGTTTAATGAAGAAGAACCTCCATCCGTACTTTTACATAGGATATAATAATCACCTCACTATTCTTGCCACCATGACTCAATCCCGACACCTCCGCCACTCTCAAAACGACATCACGCGATAGCATAATTACATGCATAATCCCAAAATAAAATAAATGTTAGTCAGCCTCACATAAATTACTAATGTGTGACATAAACTACAAGCCAATTACGGAATTTATCGCACTTTAAAGTTCAAAAGCCAGTAGCATTGTATACAGCAAGAGTAAAAATGTACTGCATGTAATTGTTTTTACATCCTTTTCATTTTGAACATGTGAATAACATTTTTTGTTTAAAAATTTTTTAGTACAAATTATATTATTTTCTCTGTATTCTTCAAATGTGTTGTATGAGTTTCAGGTATAATTTCGTGTATTCTAATATTTATGATGCTATTCTCAGGGTCGCAAATAATTTTGATTTCTTTGAAGTCGTTCTTGTCTCTGTCGTTGTCCTCTCCTCCTTGACTGTCTTTTTCTGGAGATGTAATGTCCGAGTGAGCGTCAGAATCCTTTTTCTTATTTTGATGATCTTCAAATTCCCCAGGGCCAGTGATGGGTCTATTGGTACAGTATGGTATTGCGTATGCTATAATAACGGGCACTCCTTTCACAATCATGGTCATCGCAAATAGCAAGCCAACTATTAGTACTGTCATATCTGCACACAACGAAAGAAATAGAATAAAAGTTATTAGGAAAAATAGATGTATTTGAATTTGAGCGAATGAATAATATAAAAGCACGCGCGCCTCTCATTGCAATTACCATGGAAAATGAAGAGCAAACTACTTACAATTAGTACAACTAGTATATGTTCATTTAAACTGAGCCATTACAATGAAGGTCATAGGAAAGTTAAGGAAATTTTGTTGCCTAAAGTATTTTGGCATGTCGTAATAATCCAAGTACTATTTTAGGGATCGTGTTCGTGGTCATGTCCGGTTGTTTATTTTGAATTTAGGGTATGTCTATGACAACACAAATTCACTTGCTGGCAAGTGGCCTAAAGTCTAGTTATTTATATAATAAAAATATGATTATGTATCTCTGTGCTGTCCATACAGTTTAAAACATGCTACACAGCCTATACTTATTTAACATTTACATTCAAATGTAAGTATCTACTAAATAATGTAAATGGTTTCTGACTTAACCTGAATATGAACCAGTTCTTAAAACATGTAAGTATTTTTCTTAGACAAAATGTAAACTTGTACTTTGTCATAGGCTCTCCAATCGAATAACGTTTTCACAATAAACCAACCCAATTAACTTTAGATGAATTTAAATGTTTGGTAAAAGATTAAAAAAAACGCTTACTTGAACCCTTCACAGTATCGTCTACAATATCCTTTTCTGAATTTACAGCTGCCCCTGTTGTTGTTTCCATTCCCATAATGTTTTCATTAGTACTTGAATCAAATTCCAAAATAGACGCTACTGAGTCCGGCTCAGAGGTTGTAAATGTTGTGTCTTTTTCCCATGTTAATACTGATTCTGTAATACGTTTTAAAATACATAATTTTTGAGTTAAATTTTGTCAAGACGTCACAAACAAACACAAAAATCTAGAAGAGAATTCCCTCTTACTCAACGGTAGACTCACTGTCAATATTACATAAGTATGCACGAATATTTGTATTTTACGAAATCACAAACAAAATCAGTTTTAATATAAACACTCGGGTACAAAAATATGATGTATTTTATATCTAACCTGTTGTTATATCTGAAGCCAATTTGATGTAGTCTTGGTTTTCCTCATAATCTAAAACTGTGGTCAACGTGGCCGAATTTGCCGAAGAGAATAAAATTACACTGTAAAGACAGAAGGCAAAATATCTGCAGTAGCACCGAGACATCTTGATCGATCTTTCTGCATAAAATCATAAAACAATAATGAATGTCTATATACTTTACTAAAAAGTCACACGTGATAATAATTAATTACTTCACTAAATTATTACTTGTCACATTCTCAAAACTTTAAATTCAAAGTCCAATACAATAACAAGAAGAACAGCGTTAAGGTAAAAGTAACGCAAACAGGACAAAGTATCTATAAAACTACTTATACACTGCATCGAAAATAGCACACACAGCGCGAGGTAACCAACACTCTGAATTATCATATTTCGTACTAAATAACTAAATTCTAATACACTGCCAAGTTCCAACAACAACTCTGACTCATAAATTGCAAACACAAAATTTGCAAATATGAACGTCAACTGCATCACACATATATATATTTACTTTGTAAAGTTATATAGTAGAAGGACTTTCCAAAGGAAAAAAATAAATAATTATGAATAATTATTATATACGATCTATATACATTTTACATTGCAAATAATTTACTTTAAACCTACCTTCACGTCACTGATGTTATTAAGCTCCGATGTCTATCTATTCTTTCTTGGTTTATTCGTTTTCGTTCTGGTTCTGGATCGTATATTACCATTCCACGGGAGACTGCGGTGGTGACTATGGGGAGTCGTGAAAAAACTGCAGAGAATAACTCAGCCCATTAATAGTGTATTAAATTTTTTATATTTGCTAGGAGAAAAATCGTAAATGGTAAATTAAGCACGATTCATGGATTGGAAGGAGGGAGTTAACACCGTTTCAGACAGAGCTCCTATATTTTATTTTGATATATATATTTGACTTTGTGTGCGGTTTTGATTCATTTATTTTGATAACAATGGAGCACACACACGCTTCACAACTTTCATCTGTCTGTTTTCCAATTCTTCTATAAAAGACTTTTTAGATTTGGAAACAGTCAAATTTAGTTGCTCGAATATTCGAATATTATTCAAATAGATTTTTTTTCTGTTATATAGATCGTAGTAGTTTCGGTTTGGGTTTGATTTCCGTTAATCGTAGTCGTATGCACATGCAATCCGATCTACAACATAAAATGGCTACATTTTAATAGCAACCAATTAACTATTATATTAATGTATGTCTGTCTCCTTGTCTGAAACTTAAAACCTCTCCTGTTCGAATGCTCAAGCCAACTAGTCAACTGATGAGAGGAACTGTAAAGCGGAATTTTAATTTCCCTTTGGTTGTCGTCGGTTGCTGGGGTTCTTGGAGTTGGTGATAAGTGCACTATCACGCCACATTTGCATGCGGGAAGCATAGCATAAAATAATATAGTTACAGTCATACAATGGTATACTAGTGTCAAAACTAAAAGTTGGGCAAACTAAATTTATGTGATTACAATTATTACAATAAATACAATATGCGTATAGTGATAAATGACATGTTATATTAAATAATAGCTTATTCAGTGCATACATGTTTTACGAGTAGGAGTCTTGTGCTAAATACTAAAATGCTCCTACAACAATTCAGCAGCGATAAAAGAATCTCTAGACTCTTGACTTTTGACTATATAGCACTATACTATGATATATACGATCCATTAAGCAGTGGCACGAACCGTTAATACGTTTCAATTACAAAAATGACATCGACATGGAGGAAAACTAAAGGTTGTCTACCACTGTTTTAACACCTCATAGTTTGATAAAATGAATTGTATTTTGTATTACTATAGGAACTACTACCTATATATATCAGTACACGAAGAACTCAATTAGGGTACTGCACAGTTTAAAAACTAACTCAGGACGGAACATTAATATTAATGATTAGTGTATAATACAAATAATTAAGTACGTATATGGAGGTCATTATGCATGGATAGATTGCATTAAATTACTGTAGTACTATTAGTGAAGAACGACCCTCCAATAAGTTAGTTCAAATTGAGATAACTAAACATATATGTATTACCATACACTCATATCCACAAGCACCGCATGACGACTGAATGACATTATGACGACGTCGACTGTCTGGCTGACGTTAATATATTTTTAAATATATTGCAATAAAACTAACTATAGAGTAAGTAAAATGAGACAATGACATAAGTGACAATCTCTCTTCCCCGTGCGCTTATTAATTTGAGTTTTGCCTGTAAAATAAACTGTATAATCACAACACACAAATTTTGATCATTCTAATTGACGGCCCCCTGATTGAACATTGACATGATCGACATCACATTATTATGAAAGTCGAAGGGTCGAAGTATCCCAATATGAACCCAAATCTTTGAAGTATATACGACGTATATTGAATGACATAAGAATCATAAAGCCGCTTTCGAAACGTCAAATTCTTGGTCAAGATCACCTCTGTTTCTGTTTTAATTTAATGATTTTACTACTACTCTTTCTTAAGTAGAATTTAATGACAGGCGCAGACAGGCTTTTTCCACTGAATTTAAATTGATTTTCCAAGGTTCAGTATTTCCTATCAATTATACAAATCAAATCGGATACAAGTGCCAGTTCTTTCCTGATTAGGTACTAGCAAGTTATTGTGAATCCAGAAATTGAAAATTGACATGGAAAATTGTCACACCTACCCGAATAATTTTTAAGACTTGAGCCGAACTGCAACTTTCCGGAATTTGTCAGTTGGTAATTAATAATTATAATAAAATTAGAGATTATTAAGTAAAAACTAACTAGCATACCTAATAAGTTGAAGTAATAAGCTACTTGAGTAATTTGAGGTAATTATAACATCTTTTTAACATATATGTATGCATCACACATCAGATATAATCAGATTTCTTGATTTATATTGCTGCTATATTATTATGTTATGTACATATATCAAAATTAAACATGTTGCATATAGCCATCGTTAATTACAGTGGTAGTTAAGTGGCCAGTGGTAGTCCTTTACTAATAAAGTAGTACATTCAATAATATGTATCAGCATCAGCCATAGGAATAACCAGAAACTGCCAGAAAGTAAAGGTGAATGCATCCTCAGCGCCAAATTGACAGTTGCTGAATTCAATAATTGTGATGAGTACTTATTTATCTTGAGGAATTCATACTGATAAATTGTATATAATTATATAGTCACTAACTACCTGCATGATGCGGTAGTTTTTCCCCGTGATACTAGTATTTCCGAGTGGCTATTTTTTATGTAGTAAGATGAAGGTCAAAGTTTAATTAGTATAGAGGCACTCCAAAATTTAGTTTGGAATAATTTATTAATAACTGTAATAAATAAAGTTGAGCTCCCCTCGATCTACCTTGTTTAATTAGTTAATCTATTTAATAAGAGAAATGCAAACATTGGCATTGGACATGAGTGGAATTCGATGGAGGATGTGTGGATCTGGATGATGGAGTGACCGCCATCTAATCTGGTGTTAGTATCGGGGTTATCATAATATGCTACGCATGTTGTAAATGTTAACAAGTGTCTCTCAAAACAATTCAATAGATTCACATGTCACAATCTCACACTAGTACTGGTACTGGTGTGGTGTTCGTATGTATGGTGATGATAATTCATCATATCAGTCACGAGCTCAAGGTAGAAAAGAAAACGAATAATATTATTCCATCTATTGTCAGTGACTATTCCGATGTACAAAACAACTATTATTATACAGTTTTAGGAAAAATAGGAAATTAAATCATCAATAATATTATTAACAAGCGTGTCTATAATAAAATCTTGTTATCGTTAGAGGTAATGTTGTACAAAAGTATGAAGATATGATACGTACTACAATTTTATATGATCAAGAGCAGCGCTTATAACTTCAAATTTAAATTAAAAGTAACTCTACGTACAAACCGACAAGGTTAAAGTTGCACCAGTAAATATTTAATTAAGACTTATGTACTTACTTTCACTTGTTTCCAGGTATAGTATCCAAGTCAAAAAAATAAATCCAGATTTGACAATCAAAATTCCGTTGGTTAATTTGAATATTTTAGCAATATATTTTCAAGTATATAAAATCCAACATCGAAAATGAATTCTAATACTTAAAAAATCAATGACGATGAACCCCTATGAAATAATTAACAGTCCGGTCCCGGTCACTACTGGTTCAACTTGAGATTCTACGGCTATACTGCGTCCCAACTTTAAAAATAATTTTACAAAATATCACTTGTACTTTTATTACTCGTACTGCTTTATATGGAATGTGATATGTCTATACTATTAATTTTTTTGCTGGTAGTAATAATATTTTAATATGTGATCACTACACGAATTATTACTCAGTAACTAATACGATTTTATTTTACTAAAAATTCAGCAATGCACTTCATATTTTTCTCCAGACACGTTGCTTCCCTGGAGGTAATAATAATGAAAGCATTTCTTGCTCTTGAGTCAATGTCATATGTATTTAGTGCATTTCAACGAAAGTCAAAGAATCTAATTCCCAGAGTTAATATTAATTAAGTAAAAAAAAGGAGGATAAAACTGTGTGTCTTTTATCTTAATTTTAATTTAAAGTCATTTCACTTTGTCTCATGGCTCAGTGTAACGAGTTCCTACTTCTGCACCTGCACGATTATTTTATGCACGTATAATAAAATCCTTCTATAGCCGTATGTACGTCATATGTACGTAATTGTATTATCTCCGACTCTAATCTACCCATAAGTGTTGCGTGGTAAACGAAATTGTTTTATGTGAATGATATCCAGAGCTAAAATTGAATTTTTCTCATGGTTGATGGATGCGAACTTGAATTATCTCTGTTGTCATATTACATTTGATGACGCATATATTAATAGGTAAACGTTAGAATACACCATAATTTACTCTGCATTACACCTATAATTATATGAAGATATACATAATGATAATAATCATATTTCAGTGGACTTCTTGCAGTTGTATGTAGTACATTTTTTTTATTTTGGTAATATGTCAGGGTTGAACTTGAACTTCCCAAAGCCACAGCCAACTGGACAGTATCTGATCTGATGCACAATTGACTTACCTAGCCATGCTCAACTGCTATACACTACACTACAACCTACTTACAAAGGGGCAAAAAGGGAGAATATTATAATCATAGGATAGGCGCAACAACATCCTTGAAGAGAAACAGATTTGGATTTGTTTTCTGTATAAAAGGAATTTTATTTCTAAAGTTCTCACAGTTAAACGCAGATGTACTTTTAATCTTTTTTTGTGTATATTTCACAATGACGATGAATGAAACACTAATTGCTATAAATAGTTATACTATGTTATGTAACATATAAGAGATTGACAGGTCATAAAAGCACTGTGATCATTATAAAAGCCAAAAGCATGCGAACATTGTCCGTGTAGCACAGAGGTAATTAGACGCATCGGATTACGGACCATTAGGACAGCTTTAGATAGCAATAAAACATTTTTAGTTTGAGTTTGAGTTAATGAAAATATTTATATTACATACACTGTACACTGTATGTACATCCTTAGGGATAAGTATTGATATAGTGCATAGGGAAATGCTCCATTTTGCAAGTGATGTATGTATTGTGGAACGGAGTACGGAGTAGGCTGTGTGCTTACAATCAAACAACCTAATACGACTGCTGCCCGTAATGCCACAACTAGTACTCTATTGGGGTAATATAATAGTTAACAAATTATTTGTTTTACTACTTACGCATATTATTTCTAAATTGTAGGTAGTCATCTCATATAAACCGTACATATTTGCTTTTACGAGGTGTTCATTTAATATTAGGGCCGCATAATGCGGCCAGCGCAGGCAGCCCCCACTGACTGAATTTGTAGAGCACATGTAAATGGAACATTTTGTATTTTTCATAAACATGCAATTAAATTTTTTGCACGTTTCGAAAACATGCAAATAAAATATTTAACACTTTTCAAAAAGCATGTAAATAGGTCATTTTGCACTTGTCAGAATCAAGTAAATACATGATTTCAAACTTTTCTAAAACATGTAAGTACAACATTTTTGTTTACCAAAGGAAACCTTTTATAAAATCAAAATGGTGGTTTTTGTATGGAAACAAATTGCTGCCTAAAAGCAATTCCTTCGTCCGGCCCTGTTTATTATTGTCAAAACATTGTAGCTTTTCTACAAGTTTAAAGAATGTAAAACCCATGTTTTTTCCGCTTGTTAGAAATTCCCCAAAAATATCCTAGTAAAATGGAATTTGAAATTATTATTTGAAATGCTGTGAACGAAGGATTGTACAAAGAAGTTTTATAGCACAAAGCGTACTTAATTTTGAATCAACAATATGCAAACTAGCAAGGCGATAAAAAAATTTGATGAAAATAGAAACCACCTAAACATATTATGTATGCATGTGTGTTTCATGCTATGGCTGTTCGCCAGGCGTCAGAAGTTAAAAGTTAAAATTCGTGGAACTTTTCAGACGTTTACAATTTTGATGATGTACAACATAAAAAATAATACTTGGAATGAAAAAATAGAAGCCCGTACTGAATTCTGTTTATTTTAATTGTTCTATACTGATTACATATCCAGCTGGCTCAGAATTTGAACATCAATATTGGACTCTGACTCTTATTGTATGAGTAATAATTAACTACTTAAATATGCATTGGTTTGCAATATGATTATGATTGTATGGAAATGATAGAGATGTGATGAGTAATACATCCTTTATTATTATTACTACTTTGAATAGTGCTTTTAGTACGTATATTTTTCCCTTAGCAGCTTAGTTTGCATACACATCAAAATAAATTTGAATATATATATAACTATATCCTCTACTTCCCCTATTTAACAAACTGTTCGATTGTGCACTCACTCATGCTCATTGCTGATTAATAATAAATTCAAAACTCAATGCACTATACATGTTATAATTTTTTACGTCATCCTTTATTCATCGGTTTTTGTTTCACTCTACGAATGCATTATAATTAATTTATTATTATTATCATCATTCATAGTCGAAAAATTATAAAAGGCGAACAGTCATTCAATTTCGTCACAATCGTAATTGTGATCGTCATTATTACTATATATTTATACTATACATATTAATTATTTAACTATACTATAAGGATTATATTTTACAACACAAAACTTTAAATTGGGAATTATTGAAACTTGAGACAAAAAAGAACAATAATTAATGATAAAGGGGCCATTCATTTTTTTTATGTTTCTTTCGTTCCTGAAACATATCTTAATTATTACTTTTTATATTTCACTTTTAGTTTTAAATTTTTATAAAAAGAGGGAGAGAATTTTAGAAATATTTGTATTATATAAAACACTTCTTTTAATCTTTATTTTTACACAAACATGAAGCTTTAATAAAAAACAAATTAAATACAACGTTCCATCACACGCACACGCCATTCGGTTTCCTATCATACATACCTTACTGTACAAATACACTCACAAAAGGTTTTAAATATACAATAAATTACACAAAGTATCTATTTTGTATTACATACTTATAGTATCATAATGTAATAAGTAATTTAATTAATTAGTATTATTAAATTAATTAGGATAACAATAATTATTGTATATTAAATAATCTATACAAAATTTTAAATTAATGGTGCTTCGTAGAGAATGCTTTGTGGCAACGAAAAAAAGAAAAACTAAAACTACTTAAGTAACTAATGATATTTTTTTGTAATACAATAATTAAATATTCAATATACATCCAAGACGATGTCAATATTCATAAGAAACAGTTTATGAACATCATGTGACAAAATCGTAACTAATAAAATGACTAAAAAATGTTACGATGAAGAGAATACAATTCAAAATCGTAAAATGAAAATGAAACACTTAATTATTTAAAGGTCAAAAGTATTAAAATCCATACTTTATCATACTTGTGCATTTACATAGTTTGAATTTTTGAGAAAACGAAGGTGCTGTATCTCATCTACAGTAAAAATGTATCTTTACCTATAGTTTACATATATAATGTCTTCTGCTTGAATTATATAAGTGTATAGATATATCGTTTCTGAATTATTACAAAAAGTTAATTAAAGTCATAACATTATACCTACATACCTTACATGCAATATATATGAAATGAAACTATGCTTTAAATTCTGAAAGTTTTACATAATTATTATATAGTTTGGATAAGTACCTATTGAAGTTTTCATTTAAAATTCAACACAGCATTACGTGACGAGGGTATACACTGATTTGATTGCGATGCGTTGTTAAATTTTATTCTATTGCTACACGGTACATAATATACCCCAAACGTAATATAGTGCACGTAATAATTTAGCGTCATTCTGATTTTTTTTCTCAATTTAAATAGACACGATTTGAAGAAACTTTTGATTATAGATATAGATTTAGAATATTTACTATTTATGTATATGTATATAATTATTTTCGATGAAGACTCTCCTTTAGCCAGTGGCGTATATATTAAATACGATGCGTGTATTTTGTTTTATGTAATATGTGTAGCTGTGTATTTTTTTCTTATTTACAATATAATTGAAGAGTACTCTATACTTTATAGCGAGCATTACAAAAATGAAGAGTATATATTTTATCAATGTGAAATTGAAATGATCTTGTTTGTCACGACACGAATTTTTGTAGGTATCATTTCGCGATCTCATGGTGGGTGAGGAAATTACATATCATGATCAGCATCAGTATCTATATTATATTTTATGAACTACTAACTAATTTGTTTTCCTACAAACAAGTCCATTGCTGATACAATTATATAAATGCTATACTTTAGGCTTATAATAACAATAATTACTGTAAAGTGTAGAACATAATTTGATTATTGTATTTTAACATTTACATATGATGTAGTTGGTAAAGTGTAGAAGGTAGATGATGGAGAAGCCTAGAGTCTAGGCAGACATTGAGAATTGAGATTGCGTTTACTGTATCGTACTGTACTATATAGTGGAGTGGAAGTGGAGAATTAGGGTTCACAATCTTAAAATTATTATTTATTTTTAGGTATTTTGGTTGTGGCATTTTAAATGTAACTAACAGCTGATGCAGCAACTGCTCTTCAATTTCCATTCACTTGTAAAACACGTCTCAATTTCAATTTCCTGAACAAACTTGTGAGTTTTATTATTTGTTCAATATTTTACTACAAATTCTGTTCAGTATCGTCTGTAGTAAGTAATAGTCATAATAATATTTTTTGTTATTATGTGTTTGTTATTTGTTACTTATTTATAATATTATGGTATTCTTGTTCTTCAGAGAGATATACGACAAGGGTCGAAAAATAGGCACTGAGCTTTACAGTTTTATATTACACTATTATGTCTATTTTTTATCATTTTGTAGCATATTAATCTATTTATAATTTATTTATATTCACCGCAGGAGTTAATTATTAAATCGCAGCGAAACTTAAAATAAAAATTATTAATTATTTAATTGGATATTCCTAAGATACACTAAAGGATCAGCCATAAGGATGAGTTGGTTGAAAAATGTCATTCGGATGATTGTGCTGATTGGCACTCAGGTCACCACCACTCTTCTTACCACATTGCTAGAATTTAAATTATTTCATATTAATAATATTGCATTAAATAATACAGAGAAGGAAATTTTAAATATGATATTTTGCATTATAAATTGGAAAATATTGAAGATAAAATGTTTACCTCTTGTCTTCGCTGCCAAGACTGCATGGCTTGCTTGTACTTTTGAAATTCATGGCACCACTCTGCGTAGACTTTCTGAAAGTCTGATGCCTGGGTTGGAGCAGCACACTTTTGGACTTCCACAGTCACGTTATAAGAACAAAGTGTTAATGAAATGTCTTTTTCTTCATATCTTAGCTGCCATTGGCCACCATCAGTCTCACTTACACTAAGAACTACTAATCCTCTATCGGCTGTAAGCACGTGCTTCTCGGAACTGCAAGTATAAGAAATAGAATTTAGTTACGAATTTTGTATGCAAAATTAAACCGAATAAGTATAATTACTTATATTGGAACCTAAAATGCTCCTCATATTTGATTTTGACTCATTACCTGTATTTTATGGCTTGGGGTTGCTGTTGGAGATTTTGACTGGATTGGGGATAATGATACCATTTATAAGGTTGGGCTACAAGGGAGGAGAAATGCCCCGGGAGGGTAACGGAACATTGTAAATGTAAGCTCTGGCCCCAGTTGGCCACGACCCGCTTCTGCTGCGCACATCGGCGACAGTTGCACATAGCTCCGTTGCCACCGACACTTTGCAACAACCTGTAGAATACAAGACACCGATTTGAATAAGAATGAAATACTCATAAAAATACTGTGTAGCGCAAGAAAGCTTACAAAGAATAGACAAAGACAAATAGCCGTTGCTGGCATTATATTTATTTATAATACTACAAATCATGTGTGAAGATTCTTGAAAATAAATGTAGTATATGCTCATAGAGATAAAAGAAAACAATTTATTTATGGTTGTTGTACCCTGGGGTGTAGGGTTTGCAGATTCCTTCTTTTGTGTCCCATCCACAGTAAGGATCCCGGACACATCTCACACAGTTGTCATAACGTGCTCTGCACGGATTCACACCGATTTGTCGGACGCGGTAATCCGAACTGACATAGATTGACTTATACTGTAAAAAAAACAAGACCATCATAAATATTATGTATAACTTACAACACTAACCATGACCTGAAACACATGGCACAAATTATGACAGTTCAAAAAAAACTGAGCAAAGAAAAACATCAACTGAATCAAATCTATTATGATTGACAGGATTTCGATGTTAATATAAATCCTAATAAATGCTTACCAATGAAGAGATTTCCATTGCTCGCACGGGCTCAGGATATGTACCTTCCAAAATGTCAATCAACTCTGATTTATATTCACCTTCGTTGTCTCTCCATTGAACGACCTTATAAATTTTTCCTTCACCTAAAACAATTTTTAATTAAGTTATTGTTACACTTGTTCTATTTAATCATCATCATGCACGCATGAACTATAAATGTCTTTGCATCAAAATACAGTCCTCGAAGAAAGTAGGGGGCCACACGAAAACATATAAATAAATAATACAATTAAACTAAACTTTACATAATTATTTCCAACTTACTTGTTCCGGCAAAGTAAATTGTGTAAGACTCTTGTGGTTGTCTCGACAGCGGAACTTGTACTTTATCTACAACTAAATGTGTAAACGTGAGATCTTGCATGTAAAATGCAGGCTTTCCACTCTCATGCTCCACAGCCTGGTCCATTAGAGGATGAGAACGGATGAAATTTAGGACTGCGTCTAAATTATAAATGAATCCAGACATTATAAATTAACTTGTTTCGAATTTCACTAATTGTCTTAATCCTTTTAAACCCTGCTTAAAATATGTATACACTACAAATACGTGCGACGTACATCCATTTGTTGAATTTCCACGCGTTGTTATTAGAGAATTTCAAACTACTAGTACAGTACGAGATAATAAAATTATACATAATCCCATGGTGCCTAACCAATTGTGAGTAAATATAATGAAAATTATTTAGACTCTATTAGAGATATTTCAAAATATTTTAACAAAAAACAGAATTAGCTTGCACATTTTACACAATCCTAAAATGTAGATATCCTATTTTACAACAATAAACAGTATAATGATGACATATATAGGTCATGTGCTTGTCTGTACCTGGGAGGGCTTGAGTGTCATTGACACAGTCACCGGGTCTTGGCTCGGGAACCTTTGAAGATAAAACAGGGAGCCAGGCAGAGCTTGACGTTGCTTGCTCTTTGAATTTTCCACGAAAAGCATCCTGAACTGAGTCTAATGTGAAGACACACAAAGCAGAGCCACTGAAACCCGAGCCTGTCGTTGTGAAAGCAGCATAGAATCTTGTCTCATCCCCGGGCACTCTGTAAACCGACTCTGTAAGAATGAACAAACAAAAGTGAAAAACCACGAATGGATTCATCTGAAAGCTAAACAAGATAGAAGAACACTAAAGAAGTCTAAAAGAAGAAGAATACATATACACGAATGACGATTCCTATTATTATCATGTAGAAGTATGGACCTTCCACTGTAGCTATACCTTCAGATGTCCTCACAGAAATACACTTACATATATAAACACACACGCATATCGACGTCACATCAAGTCTCTTGTAAGAAA
This sequence comes from Dicyrtomina minuta, assembly GCA_949802685.1. NCBI lineage: Eukaryota > Metazoa > Arthropoda > Collembola > Symphypleona > Dicyrtomidae > Dicyrtomina > Dicyrtomina minuta. The sequence goes on from OX461810.1 coordinate 61,129,364, forward strand.
AAAATAGTGATGCAAACTGACTTACGAATCTCATTGAAGTAGAAAGGATACTCTCCAGGCACGGAGCAGTTAAGACGAGCTTTCAAGTACGTCGCCCAATTCTGAACTAAAATGTTTTTTCCTCCAGTGTCGCGTTTGCAAACACGAGCTACTCGTGAGTAAATGTTTTTCCCACAATTCATGTACTCAACAGCAGGTTCTCGAAAGAAGAAATAGACGTAATCGCCGATTTCATACGAACCGACAAAGTTAGGCTCTGCAAAAAAAATACAGCAAAGACATTGTGAAAAAAAGGGACAACTTGTGGAAAATGTTGATCAAAACACGTTCAAGTTCCAAACGAAATCCTTTCAACTTTTCACTTCTAAGTATATATTTGGGTTTGAGTTTACTAGCGCACCAGGCCAACGTTAAGCTACGTCAAGCCAAGATGCGGGGGGACGCGGAAGCTGAGAACGACAACGAAGAAAAATAATAAACAAAACTACCAAACGTGACTTTTTCAAGTACTCCGCGATAAAAAGAATTGAAAACTACCAAATTCACATTTACTGATTTACTGTACATGTGATAAAAAATCTTATATCCAACATCAAAATATCAACAAAGTACCTGATTGTATTATGTATCGTATTAAAAAGTTACAATATTAAAGCGAAGCGAAGGTCATACTCGAATTTGGAGTGCAAAAATTGAAAATGTTGATGTTAAATGTTTTTTTTTCGTTACTTGTATACAAAAGTCAAACAAGCAATTTTGTGTAGCCATTTTGCAAACAATGTCCTCGACAAAGTCAATGAACTTTACTTTAACTTCCCCTTCCCCAGGCATAAATAAAAGGTAAAATCTGAAATCTAAAATCTGAATGCTGATCATTTTAAACTTTTAATACCAAATTTCATATATAGGTATTTCTAAAGTTAAGTTTCCGATTTTAAATAATAGGTGACAATCATACAGCAGATTGCGTTTTCAAAACGAAACAAATATTTCCAGGTAATAAGTTTGAAGGGAATCTTGAAACTCAAATAATGTCAAAGTATCCGCTTGTAGATAGAGTATAATTAACTAGAATCTAGAAGAACACAAAACTATGTACTACACTTACTTTCTAGCCACTTAGAGTCATATTTCAAAGTCCGCTTAAAGGCATGTTTCCTTTCACCAGTTGTCATATTGTACAGATCCGTCCGAAAGATCACAGTATCCGCCTTAGTGAACTCGGCATTTGTCCCACTAGATAATGAAAAAAAAGATTTGAAATTTAAGCATTTGATTTCGCCTTTGAGATCGAAGCTCTGTTTTTACTTATCTAAAATCTGCTTTTCTATTCTACTACTGAGTATCACATATTATGCCCTCAACCTCAACTTTTTTCTTCCTATAATAAACATCAGTAGCATACAACTGTAACTCCAACTTCAACCCACATCGTCTAAATGATGAAACATAAAAACTGAAAACCTACCGTATTCCTAATGCCTACTACACCTAACATCCTTGAAACTTTTAAAGTTTTTCTGTTGCATTGGATTTATTTAGTACGTAATACGCGTCCTTTGACATTATCACACACTGACAATCACAGCAGCAGCAGTGTATGTAGCTACTGAAGGTTAGATTTGGAGTTATAACAAAAATGTTAAAGGAGACCTACTAAAATACGTGTCCAAAAAAAGACGACAACGAAATACCTACCCTAAAATCCTAACTTCTTCACAAAGTTATCTAATGGTACACCGCAACACGGCTCACCTAAACCAACCCCGATTGTAATTTTAACCTTTAAAATAAAAGAAACCACCGGATCGGCAGCTCACAATCAACAATACGGAAAACCAAAAAACCTAACCAACCACAGATCCAGACAAGACAAGGGACAGCATCGACATATTATATCCCTGTCTACCTACTTGAACTGCAACTGTATCCATGCTTCCTTACTACTTACTTGTCCTCTTGTCCAGCTTTGAGAAAAAAATATATCTGATCTCAACCTGCGATAAGATCAAGTTACGCTAACAAATGAAATCCAAGTAAAAAAAACATTTCAAGTTCTAAAGGTACTACGTATCTCAAACCGAGGTGCTTCAAGCCCACTTCTCTTTCCCTCGGATTCGGACTTTACTACCTCGGCATTCTTATGTACAAAATGAATTATATACATACTAAGTACACCGTGGTAGTATACGTCGTACATAATTCCATCTACATGTATAATTTACCTTACAAAGCGCAAGGGAGCTAAAAGAGAGTTTCCATTTTCTACTGGCTGGTAAAAAAAATTAAGAGTGAAAAATGTATTATGTGTTCTAACGATGTTCGAAGATAGACGACAATACAGCAGTTAATAAGGCAGAACAATGGTGGTGGTCTTACAGAAAAAAAGGTTTGTATAAAAAAGAGTTTCTGTTTAAATGTGCCGTGTGCAACTCACCTGTACAACCCAGGGAGATTATCAGGGTTCCCACTCTCAACCCAAACAGCTGTAGAATTGTCATTTGGGTCATACGGACATCGTGCAGCTCCCTCCCCGATTCCGGGTACAAAAGTTTGTCTGGGAAGTGGCGTTAAATTTGACTACAAGGAAAAACAATATTTATCCATTAGGTCCACATGAAATCTTTTCTCAATCAATGAGACTGATAAAGCATACATGAATGAGTGTTAGTAATATTCAAATAGGTATGTAGTATTAATTATATTATTGTTTCATATAAAATGTATATATAGTATGTTAGTCACAGAATCATTAAATGGGTTGCACACAATAATATGTTGTATTTGTATACTGTATTATATATTGTACTGGTATTGTTTACTGGAAAAATTAATCCGTAATAGTAAGTAAAAAAACAAAAGTTTAAAAGAAAAGAGATAGAAAGAGTGGTTTAGTATATAGATTTCTTACATTGGGTTCCCAAAAAGTTGGTACCTATATTTCCAAGAAGGAAAAACAGGAGTTGTAATGTAGTATCGTTTTCATATAGAATTTAGTTTCCTCAATATATACGTATTATGAATTAAAAATAATCATAATATTTAGTAAGTATATTAGGTAACAAAAATCATAGGCAAGCTTTTAGCTCTTCTCATAATCATAGAATATATGCTCAAGATAAGAGAACTAAATAACTACCATTTCGTCATTATCATTACTATTTGATACTACAATGTGCCTCTAAGTTTGTACATTCAACAAGATGCTTTAAAAATATTCTGCTTATCTTTCACCATTCATTAACAAGTCTAGCTATCTAGTATTTTAGCGTTAATTAACAGCCAATGTCAATACCTGTGCTAATGCATAAATAATTAATAATTACTACTTTACGAAGCACTGTATATATAAAATAATTTGTATATACATTTATACATATATAGTATATAAAATGGATTATTTTTCAATTATATCAAAGCCATTCAATTTATCTACCTACACATGTAAGGCATGTACTACACTCTCATTATACAATATTAAAGATAAACAATTCAAAAGGGGCCCGAGTTTTCATAACAGTGAATATATTTAAGTGCAAACAACGCAACCGTAAGGTCAAAGGTTGAGCATGCTATAATCAAACTGTAAATGGTAAATCTTTAACATGTCGATGTTGCTAAATCCTTTAAAATGTTTGAAATAAATAAAATATCAAAGCCGTCGTGATTTGAAATAATTTAAAAACCTACTTACTTATTCACTTTAAAGATAAATATTAATTATGCTTCTAGCTTCTTGCATTTATACATTAATAAGTAATGGTGCAATAAGCTTTAGTTGCCGAAGTTCAAAGTTGGAAAAGCAACTTATATAGTAAAGTACCTATATAAACGAACCATGATTACTAACACTATAATCAGGCCAGGATGATGCGATAAAAAAACATGTAAATGGAACATTTTGCACTTTTCAAAAATATGTAAATTAGAACATTTTGAATTTTCTAAAACATGCAAACAAAATATTTAACACTTTTCAAAAAAATTTGTAGAAGGAACATTTTGCACTTTCCAGAATCAAGTGAATAGAACATTTTAAACTTGCCTAAAACATGTAAATACAGCAATTTAGTTTACCAAAGAAAACCTTCAATAAAATAAAAATGGTGGTTTTTGTATAGAAATAAATTGCTGCCTAAAAGCAATTCCTTCGTCCGGTCCTGACTATAATTATGTGCGGTTTAATTTGTAAGTACATAATAATGATAATTCAGTCCACAGTCAACAGTGAAAACGCTAAGGCATTATACTTAAACGTTAATTTTAATCACTAAAACTACACATTTATAGCAGTAGTATAGTGCAGTGACAGTACTTAGCTGAAATGGATACGTGCGATCAAGTTTTCTTGAGAACCATTTAGTTTTAAATATAAGAAATACAGAGTGGAATATTGCACAATGTCAGAAAATAATATGCAAAGAGTAAAAGCAATTAGCGGCCCTGCAAAACATTGTAATCGTTTACATTTCCGCATTCCAAAATAAACTTTTAAAAAAGGTATTAATATGTGAATGATATATACATCCAGTCGTGGAAGGTTGAATGTGCAATCTGGATTTGAGCTACGTCAAAGTAGTGACGTATTTATAAATTAGTTTTCTGCCAAGAAATAAACAGTGAACAAAGCATAACTTACTTTTAGAGAAAGTTTTCAAAGAATTGTAATTGCTCAATTTTTGCATATTTTTTAAACGCAAATATGCATTACATTTTGCACCTTCCACGACGACAAACATCGAAATGCATAACATTACTTTGATCAAAGAAAATAATTTACATAGATATGTACAGAGAAAGAGCGAAAAAAATAATATAGGACCCTTGTATATACAAACTCAAAATTAATTTCTGACAAAACTTAGAAATAACGTTAAATAGACTTACGTTTATGACCCAATCTTTGGGGTTGTGGGCATTTGTGCCGCAAACATAGAGGCGGTTTCCATCACCCATGGCTTGGATCACTCGGATGTGATTCCGGCAGTCAAAGTCCTGTTAAAAAAAGACCAAAATAGAAGAAATCCGATCAAGTACAACATACAAAGTACGACAAAAAGTACAAGAAAAACCAAAAAACTTCAATATAAAAAAAACCGGCGTCAATTACTTTTCAACGGACGAGCTCCACAGAGCACGTGACCACAATGACAAATGAGCCTTTGAAGGCACGTCCACCAAACCAAGCCAAACCAGTCACTACCATAACTCCAACTCGAAAGTTCCGAGACCCAGACTCCCGTTTAATAAGTACCTTACGTACCTTTTACTCGAGGAGACTCTTCCGTTTCATCGTTTACCTCAAAACTAACATCACCCACACATGAACCGAAAACCGAACCAGTATTAGGAACCACCACCAAAAGGATCTATATAATCCAAACTCCAGCACCATCGTCCCCCCGTATCTGTGTAGGTACTTACACATGACACTGTCGTCATCCTCGTCCTCCACATGGCCATGACGGCCATGGTATTTTATTTTATTGCAAGTATTTTCTTTCTTTCACACTGTTGATTTTTATGTGAAGCATCAGGCGACCGGACTCAAGACTAAGAGACCTACAAAAGATACGACTACAACGTACGACGGGGGAATCGAAATGCGAGTCATAAACTAAACTTTAAGGTGTTGTATACAGTGAAAGCAATGTATAGTTGTTGCTTCACTTCCTTCCTATTTTAGATCCCATCAGATCGGAATTCTAAAATGCACACTGCATCAGCTTCATATAAACTACATATAAGATACAGTGAATGGTGTATTACTATTACAAGTTCGTTGCCGGTGCCGGTACGATTGGCACAGCTATTGTTAAACAACCACCAAAACCGCCTTTATTTCTTAAGGAATTCAACTAGCCCAAGTCGACGTCGATCCTTATACATGTGTATGCAGGATACAAATCTTCCCTGAGCCGAGAACAGGAAATGTTTTTATTTTTTACTTTACTGTACAATTTGTAAAAAATGCTTGCTTGCCATTCTGTGGCTCCATAAAATTGTATTTTTGTACATATTTTGTTGTGAAATCATCGATTTCAATTTACCTACTACTTGCTCCGTTTGTTACGCTGATCGTGAGCATTCAACACAAAACAGTTTGTTTATTTTTATCCAGAATCCAGACCCAGTTCCAGAACCAAGCAAAACTTAATCTTACGTAACTCACATTTTTTTCCAGACTCGTTCGCAGGAGACAGTAACATCAATGAACGAACGAGGAGGACGAGGATGTCCATCTACATACATGGTTCGTGTTCGTGGTTAACCTACATATTTAAAGTGATACGTGCGGAATTGGACTTCTTCCTATCTTATGTAAGATGGTAAGACTAGGAAACAAATTATCAAAAGAAAAAAGTTGAACATCTGAACGAGAAAAGCAGGGAGGAAGATCAGATCATCCTTTGTACTGGTATGTATATAGAGGCAAGAGTCTCTTGTCATTTCCCCAATATAGAAAAGGAATGGAAAGCTCACCAGGGAAATAAAGCAGATCCACCTTTCAAAATGGTTCTTTTTGGATAGTTGCTCTCTTGGAGTCTCAAAAAATTCTTGTATATAGATGTACATAGTTATCTATTGCACAGGTAGGAAGTTATTTATATAATATTCCGCTTATAATGATATCCCAGCAACTTTTCGTTTATAATGATAATAACTCCCAGTGAATGTTGGCCATTTTTGTCATTTGCGTTTGTGCAGTGCTCGACATAGGATATAACCATATACGTATGTAACCTTACTATAGTTTTGCACATTAAAATTCAGCTTCGAAAATATATGTACTATGTAATACGAAATTCCCCTATCTACCTACGTACATCACCGTAACAGTCGTATTTTGTGGGGCGTAGGGATTCGTTAAGGATACAAAATATCTGATCCAGTTTTTTTTATTGTACAAAGAAAATCATTTAAATACAAGTAAAACTTTAACAAATTAAAATTTGAAGATTTTTCATACACTAAAGAAGAGTGACACAAGTAATTTAAACGCTTAAAATGTATAAAAATTCTTTCCCATTTTGGAGCATTGGTAAATAAGAGATTTTTTGTTGTTGTAGGTAGATGTCACATTTTGTATTTGTATCTTCAATGCTGATGTATTCTAATAGTTTTAAATCTACCTTCATTAATACTGATGTGCTTATTATATCCATACTTGAACGCAATGACGCAATGCTAAATCCTATCAAGTTCAAGATGTACATTGCTTATAAGATTACACTAAAGATACACGTATATACTGAAGCAAGAGCGTTGTTGAAGGAAGCATCATCACGATTACGATTGTTTCGAGTGTACAGCAGCACTGTTCCAGTATGTATACTTTTAAACGAAACCTTCCCACTTTGGGGTTTTTACTGAGGCGGACTTTCTTCTATAAAGTATGATGCTTCATATTGATTAAAGCTATACATAGATATATACGTATACAAAGGTGCTCTATTCGGCGATTCGACGTTGCGTTGGCGTTGTCGTCTTCTTGATAGTGATTGTGATTGCGAGTTACCTTTGTACGTGATCATGGAACACGTAGAATAAAAAAAGCTCAGAATCAGAAGCATGTCGTGTTAGATTTTACTAGTTGTTCTGACAGCCACTTGGCCTACTTTCAGTTTTTAGTTTCTATATATCCACACACACACATGACATCAACCTTTGAAAGAAATAACAACCAGGGCCAACACCATCAATGAGAGACCCAAAAGGTTGAACCAATGCATTTGGAAAATTTAGGGAAAAAGAAATAAAACCAGAGATACAAGAAAGACATGGTCGTATAGTCGCAACCGTAAATGTAAGGAAAATAAATTCATTTTGTAACATGTTTAAGGAAACCCTCAAGGTTCTATAGAACAAGTATATAGTGTGCTCTAAAAAAACAAATATGCATCTGAGGAACGATGCACAGGTACGGTTCCTATACATAGTTTAAACTAACTCATGTATATAATATTTTAGGGCACCTTTTTCTTTCCCTAATAAAGTTGGTTCTATCTCAAACATTCACATCCCCTACATTTACCCGGGTTCCTACACGTGTTTCTATTACATTTAACTTGTTACTATTGGTCTCTCTCTATTTCCTCGGTCTTGTTCCTTTCGTCTTCTCCTTGTCACTGTTTAAATTCAACCGGAGAATGAAATTGCAAAAATGACAAAACAGATAAAATATTCGTTCTTCGTGTGTAAGCACAAACAAAGCCCTACAAAGATTCATATCGCTATTACTATTACTATTTGAAAGTTTTCATTTTGCGTTCCAATAAGATAGCAATCGTTTGATTTCACTTTATAAATAAACTCTATTAAAAATCTGAATACCCGATACGCAATAATAAAATACATTTTCTCTCCTTCTTTATACTTAAAAAAACTAACGTTATACCTAGGCAGTTTACAATAGAAGTAAAAAACTTTACAAAATATTAAATAAAATTCAGTATAAACTTTCTACAGTATTCAAAACACAAATTCGATATTATTTTCTAATCAAAGGAAGAAAGAAATTCTTTGTACTGTTGACAGTTCCCATATATGAGGTTCGCAATTTTACAATAACATAATTTCTTCAGTTATTGATATGTATGTATGTATGTATGTACCTAGGCAAGTTTTCTTTCTTCTACAAAAAGTTATGTTTCCTTTCAAAGATTTTAACATGCGCAAAAAATGTAATGGAATTTGAATAAATAAACGAAAGTCTATATATTTCATACATAGGAACTCCAAGAAAGGAAAAATAAGTTGCTTTTCTCAGTTTGAACTGCAAAGTATAGGTACCCACATTTTCTAAAAAGCATATGCTTCAAACTGTCGCGGCTAAAATTTTGCACCTTGAACTCATTGTTGACCCTTAAATTGTGTATTTAGTTGTGCACACAATGCACTTAGAATCCACATTGGAGATAGCAATGTTGCTTAATTTATTTGCACTATTTTATTCTCAAGTTCTTCTTGTGAAATCATCTTAAGCTCCCATCATCTCAACAAAAAAAGTTTATATAAATACAAAATGAACTGTTATGTAATTATATATTTGTGGGGTATTTGTAAAAAGTACAGTGTATTGTATTAGTATACACATAGTATTAGATGGTTGGTTGTAAAAAGTGCCAACCCTATAGCCACACGAAACTAAATCTTTATTTATTTTTTGTATGAGGTTCGAATGAGTTTTGAACACTTTTATATCGAGAACTATTAAAGGAGATACTTAACAAAACATGAGTATCCATGAATTTGATGGTTGATGTTCTCTCAGTCGTCTCTTGTTCAGTTTCAGTCTTGAGACCAAGTGCATTTCAGTTTTACTTTCCTCCTTTTAAGGCTGACGATATAAGATATAGTAAGTAGGTCTACGAAAATATGTAGAAATGCATAGCCTGCTCACAGTAGAAATAGGTTTTATTCTGTAAAACTGAACTGAGTCAAGAAATGGCAAAAGTGGTCAGTCAGTTGGTTCATTTCTCACCGTAAACCTTGTTCTATTAAAGTTGACGGTTTACGACTCAACTTCAAGAGTTGAAGCGAGAAAGAAACAAGAGAAGAATACGGGAAAAGACCGAAAAGAGGATGAAATTGAGTTACGAAATATTTGCCGCAAGGAATACATAAATATATATATAGATATAAACTTTTCGCCTACAGACTACAGATACAAACTTTATCGAAACCATATAGCCAGAAGAATGTAGGAAATAGCAATAGGTCTCTGACTGGATGATGGAGTCTATAGATAAGGGAAGACTGGCCTAGTAGAAAAGAAAGAAGGAAAAGACACAAACCGAATATAACTATTCGAGATATGCCTATATATACAGTCTCTACTTGCTTACCTTAAACTTATAGTCTTGTAGTAACTATGTACTTACAATGATGGCATGAGATTGAAAAATAAATAGAACAACTTCATCAATAATTAACTGCCTGGAGCACTTCAGGATCTGATTCTCATTGTATGTAATGGATATATGCATGCACACATGTACGTTTGCCGCCATTATTACGGATGTTTCTTATAATCACATTAGCTTACTATTTCCTATATCTATAGCATTCCCAACTATTCCCCAGAGTTTTATGTAATTTTGATGATTTTCTTTTATAAAAATTTGAATTTCTCAATGACGTAGCGGTGACGTTGATAGAATTGAATAGAATTAAGTATTATAGTCACTCTCCATTCTTCCTTATATTCAGTCTTATTTTTTACTGTATTTAAGTTTGCTGTACAATCTATAATTGACTGTTATCTCATTACTGGAATGTACTTGTAGAGAAAAACATTTAAGGAATTTAAGTGTAAAATAAGAGGAAAATAATATAAAATACAATTGTAAACGCAAGTACAAAGTGCATTGCTAGTAGAGATAGTTGAACAGACTGCTATCAGTAATCAGTATTGTTACTTAGAACATGAACCGAATGAAATTCAAACTTCATTCATTCAGCTCGTAAAGATAAATCCCTGAAGTGCCCGTAACTATAGTAAACTGGGCCGCGGTATAGATATTCGCATTACCTTCGTACTAATATGTATATAATTACTATCATCTTACCATCATATCGTTGCTCTAACTTCTGGTCATAGTTTAAAATAAGCGACTTCAAAGAGTGGAAAATATTTTGATTTCTATTAAATTTTTAATTTTGGCACAATTATTTAAGAGCAACTAGAACTTGTTTGCTTTTGGGTTTTGAAGTGGAAATTGAAATATAAATTTCAAAAGTTGCAAGTAGTAATATTAAGTAAGTAATTGGGTGGTATTTCTAAAGATCTTATTGTATTTAATTTCCTTGTTTGATACTTCCAGGTTTCGTATTATCCCCACCTCCACTTTAACTGCAACTGTATGTAATTTTACCACAATCTGTATCAATGTCATCCATGGTTGAACTGCCTCGAAATATGTTACGATGAATTTCACACAAAAACCAAAAATAATGTACCTACGTAGATTTTAAGGTTTCCCCTCAGATGTAGGAATCAGAAGATACGCTCAGAATTACAATCAACTCACATATACGGAGGAAGACACAATGAAAAATTCTTTTTACACCGAGCCAATTTGTTACTTAAATACGCTACTATACAACCAACTACCAAAAAATCAACGAACCAATGCAAAGGAGAAACGTAATCAAAAAGTCAAGTCAGCCTAAGCCAAGCCGACAGACGAAGAGTCGAAGTACCTCACTTCACTGATTAGTGCACACAAACTTTGAACTGGCTCTGTGAGTTTGTCGGTTCGGTTCTTGGGTGGATAAGTTCTTGGCTTAATTAATATAAATCTTGAAAACGATTTGGAGACACGATCAGTCTCACTATCACCATTCGAGCATTGGAAGAATGATAACAATTGGAAACAATGAAAAATCTATGTAATATAATTATATGCCTAATTATACGGATGCATAATATGTATATCTAGATACTTAAATCTATGTAGTTAAAAGAAACGCTAGGATACAACATTAAAACATTAACAACATACCTCAGTTTTCCCTTTGGAGACACAGCTTGCTGGCCCAGTTGGGTTAATCACCAGTGAGTCCTTCTGTGTAATCAAAATAAAAGGAAAAAGAGAATAATTAGAATTAGACTCACAGAATGAGAGAAGGATAATCATGTCATTCTATAGATTGTAAATTTCCAGGTCCACATTTAAATCTAATGAAATCTAACGAAATGAAATCATCTTTATTCATGAGAGAGCAGAGAATACAGAATAGACTCTGCACAGGACATACACCGTCATTATTAAGTTGACAACGCATTACATTATTCTTTGTAATCTACACACCGATACCCCATTAATGTTCAAATTCAATACGATACAATCTACATTATTCTACATAGCTACAAAACTCAGCGCATATATGCACAGCACACCCCACACACAAAGACAAAGCTATGTAAAGTTAAAACTGGAACAACATAAAACTACAGGGTAGTTACATAGTTCCATGCATTATTTACATGTACTACACGATTCCAGGATTCAGAGTCGTCGGATTCAAGAGCCCAAAGTGAATGCAAACCAACACTGGAATTTATAAAGACTTAATTAATTAGATTAATTTAATTTCCAATTTCAAAGCAAAAGAGAGAGAGAGAAATGTATAAAGCTAAAGCCTATCCGAAACCAAACCAAGTCAGACCAGACCGAGAAATGCTATCCTGTTACATTTACCCTTCCAGCTATTTCCACACAATATCTGCATTTCTATATTGAGGTATACTTACCAATTTAAATACATCTATGCTCACTCCCTATTTCCCTATTGCAGACATGAAATATGTATAGTTGTAAATACGAAAGTAGTAATACTTGCATTTATATTTATCCTGCACACGGTCTAAAAACACAATGAATGTGATTTTCTATTTTCTCACAAGTCTACTACACCGTCTCGAGTTCCAGTCTTAATGCAAGGGGAAGATTGCGCACAATGACTACAAATGATGTTCATGAGGAATAAATCAGATGGAAGGGAGTAATTAAATTAAAACTTATGGCCTCCTCAATTCCTAATACGAAATGCCTTTTGGGCTCTTAAAAGAATGATGATTGTGAATTGCAGCGGAGTCATGGAATGGATTCTAGATGTCCTATTCTTCAGCCTAGAGGAGCTTTTATAATTATTACCACATAGTAAGGTACCTACACACATACATCGCATATTTATATGTATATACCTACATGCTGCCTCTATGCGATGCGGTAGTTCGACATTATTATGTATTCTCGCTAGGCTATCTTTAGAGATACACTTATAAGATTAGTTGAGTACGTAACCAAATAAAATAAATGTGAATTTTCAGAGATAAGTTTCCGTCCAACTTCCTCCGGAACCGTCTATCTCAAACCTTGTGCTCACAAAAATACAAATTTCATCTGCGGATACTATATAGAACCGAATTCGACATTCTATCTCCATTTTTTTTATTACAACTGACTTACAATCATGCAAAAATGAAAGTACCCTATATAAGATAAGAAGGCCTTTTTACATTCTACCTATATAATTATATATTCAATTTAGTTCCAACAGCAACATTTTTTTGTTGGTATTTTACTATATACCCATTTCGTTTCTATTCTGTATTTGAATTATATAAAAATAAAATCGGGAAAAACTTTTTGCACAGGACAAATACATACATGTAATTAAATGTGTGTACTAAAATACTTAATGCAGATAATGGTTCTTTTTCATGATAAATCGATTTTCTCTGGGAAAAACCACAAATTCCATTAATTACCTACTTCCAGACGGACTTTCGTCTGGACAGAAAATGAAATTGGTATATAACTATGCGTTTTAATAATTTCGCAATTAAATACACATGAGAAAGCGTTTGGAATTATTCATTATTGACATTGGTATTATTATAGCTGCTGTCGGCTTTTATTGTTAGCGTTGTATGTAGGTAGACTATGTACGATTACCTATTATTTCGGTTTCCTATCCATACATTTCATGCAAAAGAAAGTGCTCATTGTACGTATAGCAAAAGTGGGCCAAGTACTGACGTAAGTAGGTACCTACGCATTTTATAATATATTTAACTAACAACTAACTCTAAAACCCGTTAAATACATTACTGCCAAATAGCGAAGTTCAAACAAAACAATGATTACAAAACAAACATGAATAAAATCTTTTCAGGGAGAGCTAACCACTTAAGAAAATTGCGGGCTAAATATTTTTTCATTTACCGTGCTATTTTCACATCCCACAGTAAGGTGCCTACTTACATTACGTAATATTCCACCTCACTTTATGTACATACACAATTAATTACTGCTATTTTTTATTTGCGTAGTTCTCTAGTACAGAATCTGCGGTTACGCTAAAGTTTCATTTCTCGTCCTGTTGTACTTTGTACGTGTGTATTGATTTTGATATTACTTTTAATGTTTGATGTTTGCTCTTAGCAGGAATACAGAGTCACCATTTAATAACTAAACATGTCAATACATATCAACATATCAGCAGAATTTCATTTGAGGCCATTTTAGGGTAGACTGAGGAACCAAAACTGCCACGTATTACTTCAAAGTAGTCAATAAGTCAACGTCGGTCTGTCGGTCTCGTTAGTTGCATGAATACTCGATTTCAATTACGAATTTGAATGTTGTATATGGGATCAACTCTGTCTGAAAAACGCCAATACACGCATCTGTACAGTGCCCTATAGGAGCATTAATGGCAAAGTTATACATTTTTCTTTTGGCTCATAACTATGATTAAATAATTCCTATGATAATAAGTAGTAACTGATGATGTCCAGCCAGCCAGCCAGCCCGGCCCGGCCAGACGCTCGACACGTACACCCACATATTTCGTCAAATTTTCATGAGGTGCTAATCTATAATTGAGAAACAATAATGGAGCCAACGTAGACATATATGAGTTATGAACTGGTAGAAATAATTCACCGAGTTGATAGTCACCACCACACATTACAAAGAGTAAACAGGACAGAAACATTTCGGAGCATGTCTCCGAATGTATACGAATCTGTACGTTTCTCCTACACTGCACTGCTATGTAGACGTAGTGGCTGTAAACAATGGCTCGAGAAATTGCAATATTTTATAAATAGGCTAACTCAAGTTCTAAAATGTTCCCAAAAACACTGGAGTCAAAAAAGTTTTAACTGTTTTTGCATCCCGAATCCGATGTGAAACATTAATATTTTAAGCAAACTGTAATACGTACCAAATTCTCTCTACATACAGAGCATATGTACTTACGAATCGACAAAAACAGCAAAATATTAATATCGTCGTTCTTTTAATCCCAAATGTGGTATTTAGAAGGCAATAATTCATTGTGCCATTCCAACTCTATAGAATTATTTTCTTGATGATAGAGTCACAGACTGCACTACACACGCCGCCTGGCCACCCTAAAACTAAAAGTACTTTGCGTGTCTTGTTTGTCATGTCCATGTCCATGATGGTTTGGTTAATCAAGAGCGTCACGAGACTTTTATTTTCGCTCTTTTTTCCTCTCTATCAAGCCTATGTTGTTTCTATATTATTATGTTGATAGGAGTACCAGTAGTTCAGTCGTCTGCTGGTCCTGGTGCCGGTCTGTTTTCTGCTCGACTTGGCCTCGTATATATGACTGGTCCTGGTCGTAAGTCACCGTTTTGATAATAATCTACGTCTACTCTCTACCTGTGTCTCAAGAGAATATAGTAAATATATCTATCCTACTACAACTTTTACATTAAATACATGCAGAGAAAATTAACGCGTATTTACAACCATTTAGTCGTTAGCGTAACGAAACGTTCACATTTATCCAAACATGCACGTTCCCTGAACCCTGGTATTTAAGTCTCTAGAACTCTAGAACTCTAGAACAGTAGACAGACCACATCTCTATACATAGTACACATTTATAGACTGCCCACTATATATAAGCCATCAGCACAGACACCGACACCGACTACCGAGTACAGACAGACAGAGTTAATGACATGTGTGGCTGTTCTCTCGCCTCCTCACTCTCAACCACCATCACATCACCATCACCATCAGCTGGCTTAATTAAATTAAGTTGTAATTAATGCTCCTATCTGTCTACCCATCTATCTCCATAGACCAGTCCAGACTCCTCATGCAACTCCTCCTGGCCCAGCTACAAAGTTGAAGTTGAAGGCAAAGGATGTACTGCGGGTGCGGAAAATACAGAAAATATAAGACCAACAGATTCACTAACTCACTATTCAGTTTTTCTCGGTCAGTCAGCGAAGCGCTAAAATTCCAAATGTTGAATGTGCTTCATGCCATACGATTAACTACACAACGTAAAAAAAAAACCTGCATACACCTTAAATGCTCTTCGTCGTCAAAACTTCCTAACTACCTACATATATTGTTTTAGTAAAAAAAATAAAAAGGTTCTTAATAAATGTAAATTGATAACTCTAGCGTGGAAATAATTGCAAGCTTACACGAGCTAGACAGTGCAATAAGCAAGAAAAAATAGAGACAGTGTATTGTACTCACACAAGCATAGCGTCTTATAGTTAGGAAGTATAGTTTTGGCATTCTACTATATACATTTGAATACATGACTACTATCAGCATTCCATGTGCATGCGCGTATAACATAATAAAATATTCTTTGAATGTTTTGATATTAGAAATGATAATATTTATATAATTTTTCAATAAATATAGGACACGTGTCAAATTATGAATTAAGAAGCTTATTACCTTGCAATCCATATGACTGATATTGCTCAGATTCACCCGCATGATTCTATCCCTGTAACATAAGACAAAATCAATACTTTAGTCAATTATACTGCACATATATAATATATTACATGGTACCTCATACTTATACTATATCACATGGATAAATGTAGAAAATAAATGGAACATGTACAAAATAATAGCAAATGATGATAGAAGGGCGAGAGAGGGCTCGAAATCGTCTTCGTCTTTATGTCACAACTAAGAGTATTTTATTAGCACCATTAAAATCCCCCATAAGAAGGGAAGACCAATATACTGTCTTGTCGTATCAGCTGCAACGAAAACGTTCTCTTTAAGACGAGACCATTCTCCAATAATAATATGCTTTATACTACCAAACCAATGTAACTACAACGAAACACGAATTTTCCCAATTTTTTAACCAAAATGTAAAAATGTATCGGCCTATCGGCTGGCTGCTCTACTCCACTCTTTTGGTTTACTTTTCAACATAAAATATATTATGCTACATCTTTTACAAGATTTATTTTGAGTAACAGATTTACCTACTTCAAAAAAGCAAATAATGGCACAGTTATAAGTACTAACGATACTTCAGTTAGGCCGTTGCGATACTGACGTAGTACTGCAAAACTTATTAAATTATCAGAGAAACCAACTAAATCTATAGGTTTGAAATTCGCCACTAGCATTCGGTATAGACTCCCCTGTATTCCCCCCCCCCCCTATTTATTTGTTGTGCTCGTGCCGGAATTTTCATAACCATTTCCCAACTCTCGCTCTTTCTTTTGCAGAAAGGAGTAAGCCCCCTTCCAATAAAAAAAACATAGTGTACTACAATGAATTTTAAAATCCAAAAGTCCGGAAAAATAACAACAGCTTGATAATTATTTTTCGCTTTACTGTTTTACAGTACAAAAGCAAAAAGAAAAGACAAAATCTCGGCTGTATTTCACATAAAGGAGGTGATAGGAGTATATCTTCCTTTGTAAAAGAAGACGACAAATCTTTCATCAACTTCATCAAAGAGAGTATATACTTTTTTTTTCTTCTTCGAACCCTTTCAATTTCATTAAAATATTTTTGAAAGAGTTGAAAAAAGATTCTGTGAAGAAGCCGATACAGATTGGCTTGGCGAGGAATGGTATATTACGTATAGTATGGCCTTTCGGCTTTTTTTCCACTGAGAACGGAGCAGAAAAGAAGGGAATAAAGAATAAACGCACTGGCGTACATGTATATGTACATGATTGCACATTATAGAGTTGTTTCGTCTTCATTCTTTTTTTCTTTTATCTATATGAGTAACTAAGGAAAACTACAACGTCAACGACAAGATTCCAATAAACTATAAATACAGATAGGGACAGGGACCGAGGTTGTACAGAGTGCAGACTGAACATGTATATTAGGTATGCATTTTAGACTGGATAGATCACAGATCCGCTGAATTCCATTTCCATAGTCACTAAGATTTGATGATTGGGGGAAACAAGTGAAGGGAGAGAGAAACCGACAACTTTTCCATGATAAAATATGCAGATAGAAGATATTTGTTCTACTACTACTAGGTACATACATAAAACGTGAGATGTAAAGCTGAGCATAAATCTACATTGATCTACAACTATCTACCTAATGGCAAAACGGAAACGAGTAATTCGGAGCATGTAATAGGGCACATTCTTTTTATCTTTCATTTTTCCATTCTTAAAGACGATGACGATGACTTTGTGCTCAAAATCCCAAATGCAATCCCAATCGTACCACACCACGCTATGTTATGCATCCTGTCACTACACGTATACATACTGCAGGATATACGGGACCAAATATTTCACAGCTTTAGGGGCATACACCTTCAAACCCAGAGATCCAGCAGATGAAGTTATGCATGAAGATGAAGACAATTTGGAAGAGAAATTCGCATCACAAAAAAAGTCTTTTGCATTGAGCCTCCATTAATCGCTTCAGCTAGCTGCTGCTGCTTGTCTTTAACCCGCGTCACGACACACACGCACATTTTTACGCATTTGTATTGGTAATTTTAAACCCGGGTTTTCTTCACGTTTCTTTCTACCTTCAACATTCCTTCGTATTAATTTTGAACTTCTTATTTCCCTATATGCGTAAGGCCTTTAAAGTTTAACGGCTTTGCTTAAGTAAACTGTATTATGATTATTGCCACTTCAACATGCCCCAGCCAGAACTAGTCGTGCGACTAAAAGAAGACTTAAAAGAAGCGGGAGCTAATTTTACATTTGAAGTTTTAATTTTGCATTTTCTTCGAGATTTCGATTTTAATTAGTATTCAGTATATTCGGAAATCCAGTTCAGTTCACAAAGAATTCCGATTTTAATTTAAAATTTCTGAAGCTTTCAACGTCTCAAAGTAAATATCTTTAAGTAACTAATACAGCAGAGACAAGAGGGCTAGTACGATTAACGTTTTTCATTTTCCTTATTAGACCATATATATGGCTATATATTGAATGTTGAACCAACCAAAAGACGAGGAGAAGATACTCAACTTTATAAGACTTTATAACATAGAAGAAAAGGAGGTGATTAGGATACGAATTACGATTACAAAGAAAGAAGAAAAAAGGAGGAGGTGAAGCAAATGCAAAAGGACCGTCGAAGAACATAAGGAAATGGGAAGAAGGGGCGGAAGAACATTAGCAAAAGTGAAAATGACAGAGACTGTCATCACCCTGTGAGCTCTGTGTGTATACTCCTTAGAGTTCGACTTTTGACTCGTTTTCCTATTTTTTTGTTCTTCATTGGAAACCAACCAACCATTAATGATTAGGATTTGTTGACTTGACTTGAACAAAGTCTTTCGATCCATATCCTTATATAGGTATTATGTACACATAATGCATCTACCAACTACTCTAAGTATTAGACCAAGATTCCCAACACCAACTACTTTCTTAGATGGCAGAGAAAAAAAAAGCGGATCGGCAATCGGAACGGTAAAGAATTAGTGAAAAGGAAGTGTATGGCTGCCTCTGTCATTTTTATAGTGTCCAACTTATATTGCTATTACCATTGCCATCCATAGCAGGCGTACGCAGTTTGGTATAAAAAAAAAGTCACAAATTAGAATTATCTCAAGTAGGAATAAGATGCTGAAAGTTGAGTCTGTGCTATGCGTGCTTCAATCCTGAATCCATTATCCAGAATCCAGATACTTTCAACATTGGGGAATATGCTGTCATTGCCAATTGTGTATATATGTAGCTACCCCAGCTAAAACTAAAAGTAAAATCATGTGGACTATAATACATTACAGCTATCAGTGCATTACATAAGATAGCCAGGTACTATGTATTCTACATAATCGGTTCAATTCGTATTCGAATCTGTGAAATGGTAAATCCTCGATAGTAATATGGTAAATGAGGGCGTGCAAATGAGGGAATAGAAAAATGAAAAATTAGCGGTGAACGCAAAAAAAAGTTCCACTTGATTTGAGTTCCATGGATGAAAAAATCCACAAATCCAAAACCAATGCCCGCAACTTCAAAAATATCATAATCATACCAAGACTAACCAACCAACTAACCAGTTCTTTTTCAAGTATTTCCAGCATTCACGCTCTAGAAATACCATGAAAAACTATATACGGGAGACAATGACATCACTTTCACCAAGTCTTCTTCGTCGACGACGGCGACGACAACGACAACCAAGAACCGCCGAAGAAACCCCAAGAAACTCCTGTCGAACTTTACTAGCAAAGATGCTCAAGTAGCATAAAAAAGTTGGCAGAAAATTCAAGTCAAAAGTCAAGTCAAAAGCACATCTCGATCTTCTACAGATACATTCTACATATTTCTTCGTCCTTCTGGATACACAGTGTGAACTATGATAGAAGTTTAACCTCCGAGACCAAGCAGTGCTAACCTAAGTTACACACACCACTTGATCCTCTCATACTCTCTTGAATTCCGAATCAAAAATCGATCTCTAGACATAGACAAGCCAAGACTATACCCTAGCTTAGAAGAAATGTAACATCACCAGCAACTTTAACTATATAGATGATTTCTATATGCAAAATGGAAATGGGAAGAAGTGACGATGAAGATGACTCTGACAATCGTGGATAGGCAGAAGGAAATAATGCAAATCATAATGGATAAAACTAAAACGAACCCAAGAATGAAAACGATGGCTCCTCGCTCTCCTTTTAGTTGGGTTTATAAGTATGAACATCTGTGGTTTCCCTGATTCCTATTTTCATATATAATAATTATATACTTACAGGAACTGATTTTACTCTGGGTGTATAGGTAGCCTATACCAAAACCAAGATTCCAGCTAGATCCACATCGAGATCGACTTCGAAATATGCTAATAAGTCCTACCAAGTCAAAGTTGAGTCTAGTCAAAAAGGTCTTCATCATTCTTATTCGTAGACTATATACCTTTTTATGTACTGTACTGTGTATAACCATAAAATGGGAGCTACATGTATATATTGTACGGACCCTTAATATGAACCATCACCACCAGAAATAAGACTAGCTTAAATGACTTGAAAGTTGCTTCAAAAACTTTTTCCTCTACGAAGGAACTTTGTAAGAGAAGACTCCGAAAGAAAAGGAAGAAGCTGAGAGAGAGAAAGAGAAAGAGCAGCCGAACAGGAAAATGGGAGTGAGTAACAATATTATATGCATATACATACACACAGCCTCATATTCTCGATCCCGATCTACTTACGATTAGACCGAGACTATGAACTACGGAAAACCGAAGCAGACGAAAAAGCTCTTGAGACGTGCCCGTAGTACTTATAAATATACCTATAGATCATTTTATTATATATATTTACAGGTATATCTTGAGTAGCCACCGAAGAAGAAATGCAATGCAATCCAATGTAATGGAATCATCGTAGTGTATAGGGCGGAGGAAAAGAAGCAGAGACGAAGATGTCGAGGAATTCAACGTATCATTACACAAGCCATACTCCCACCGCTACCACATCCACATCCACATCCACATCCACATTCACCGCCAACGCCAACAGAACAGATGACAAAACGTCAAATATATCTTCATTTTCTTAGGTCAATCCTATCAGAGAAGGAAATCCGTAAGTCTGGAAGGTACACACACGGAAGAGCCGAGGAGAAACGAGTCAGTTCAGTTTCAGTATACAAGACGCTATTACTTTTATTTTAGATTTATAATAGGAAAAGAATATTTTCCTCATTTCATCCGCACATCTTCTTTCTCATATCACATTTTTATGAACTGTCAGTTTCATGTCATGTTAACCATAAATCCTCAACTGATATGCCCTAATTTTCCTTCCACATATATACCTTACAACATATTGAACCAAAAACATATAAGGGTTCCCCGCCTCCGTATTTATGACTCGTTCATACACTGCAAAACTCTCGTCTGGATTTCAACCGCTTCCATGTAGATAGCATATTTTGAATGTTTTATATATTACATTAAATGTATACACAGTACACGTAAATACATTCTTTCCCCGTAATATTGTTATGTTCTACTATGTATATCGTATATCTGAGCAGCGGCGGATCCAGGGGGGGGGCTAGGGGGCTTTAGCCCCCCCCCCAGAAGGAGATTTTTTAGCATTGCAGGGATACGAGCGGCCATTTTCAATATGGCGGCTTAACATTGTTAGCTCCCCCCCCAGGAGGTCATTAGCCTCCCCCAGAAAAAAATCCTGGATCCGCCGCTGTATCTGAGTTATTCTTTATCCTATATTGCACTATATATCCCGTTCGACTCTCACTCTTCCGAAACTACTTAGAGAAATATATTATGTGTGCTATAAAAATAAAAGAAATGACGCAAAAATAGAAATTCTTAGTGACTAGTGGGAAAGCTAAAGTTAGGGGAAGTGCACAGCTCTGTCTTGGCTAAAAACTTACAAGAGCTGGAAAATACGGTGAGGAAAAAAAATGAAATTATTTTTTCTTGTGTGTCAAAGTAAATATTTTCACTGCGGAAATTATTCAAGTAGACGACGCTAAATCCATGAATCTGTTCTCTGTTTTCTATTTCTCATCCTCCAGTCGTTTTTTTTATTCATTTCTATATTTTATTTTAAATGGAAATAAACGTATGACGTATAGTATTCGTATATGTAGGTATTTATTTACTTTACGATTAAGATGGAGGAATGCATAAATAGTCTCAAGATTTATACACTTTTAATTTAGATACATACCTACCTACATATTTTTATGGGGGAAGCTTCGTACTGAAATTCCTAGCATTCAGAACTAAACTATCTAGCTAAACAGCCAGCAGCAGCAGCAGCAGCTACTTATAAACTAAAAGTCAAAACCTTGGAATTAAAGTGGAATTTATTTTGAGATGAAATTGGGGACGAAATGCCATATTTCACTTCAGCTTTCCTCTCCACCAAAGTCTCCCACATTAATACATTTTCATTTACTTGTATACTTTTTACTATTTAATGTTATGCTAAGTATCTATTTTAGGGATTTGTCATAATAATTTCATGTTAAAATGTATATAGTAAAATATACCAATGTAGTCAGTATAGTAAAAGTATTTTACTTTATCAGAGTGAAACCTTAGCAACGCAGTGGTTGTTGCATATCAGTGGGTCTTCTGTTTTGTCTATATGCTGGGTACTGGGTACAGAATCACATAAATTTTCGTCAATATTAGAGTCTAGAGCATTAGTATTACTATTAAGAATTATATTTCCGCCCAAAAACCGAAAGTTGGATGTTTTTATTTTACCTGTCATATTTGATATCATAATACTGGGTTTTATTTATACCTCATTCCTGTACGTACTCCTATACCTGTACTAAAAGCTCTCTTTGCATTACGACCTCTTCTCATTATTTTTGTGGTGATGACAATAACGAAACTACACAAAAAAAACTACACTGAGGCAATTACATACAATACATAGAAAGAGATGAGGAAAGCTCACAAGATACCAAAAATAATGAACCCATCACAAGAGATATAAACTGTCATTTATCTATTTTGTTCGAGGGACTCTTGGAACTGTGTGCAAGTGCAGCAGCGACGAGTTGATATCCTCAGTTTATGATGATTAGCTAAGACTTGTATTATATACAGAGGAAACTATTACAAACCCTTAAATATATTTTGATATCTGTCATCTGTAATAATTCTAGTAAATCCGTCCTATATATCCTTGCCATAGCCATAGGAGCTAAGCTCTCTCGAATAATTACTACATTACCCAATCCAAATCTAAATTTCCCAAGTTCCAATAATTCCAAGTAGCAAACTAAAGATGAAACCAAACTATCAAAGTAGTGCTCATAAAACTAATCCGTAAGACGATTCCGTTTTCTGTCAACAAAAAACTCAAGAAATGTCTATAGAAAAAGTAAAAACAAATTCGGGATTCGGGAATTCAATCAGTACCAGTACAGCACGGGGAAGATAGTAAAAAAAGTAAAAGATTTCAATGTACATAAAGTGATTATAGATTATACTTGTAGATAGGTTGGTAGGTAGGTAGGCTACCCAAATCATTTAATAGAGAAATCGGAAAAATACTAAAATGCGGAAACTAAAACAAATAACGTAATGAAAGGATGCTATAGTATGAAGGAGCCACCTCCTCATAAAAAACTCAACAAAACATGAAGAGTTTGAAAAGAAGAATCTGTCGTCTTATATAATTCTGACAAAGATGAAGATGTGTCTCTGGTAAGGAGAGACTAGTGCGTCAGTTTTGGCTTGGCTATATATACAGCTTCATCTTTATCTCTGAGCTTCTGACGATGAGTAGACTCAGTCCGTCTGCCTGACATGAACTCGACTGTCGAATCTTCATTTGTGACTAACTCCAATCATTACGTCTCTCCAACAACTAATTTTTTCTGTCTCGTCAGCATTTTCTTCCACACAAAACTAAATCCTCCTTTCTTTCCCCTCATCCACTACCACTACTACACAACAACTCCGTGTTTCTATTTTCATCCTATAGACAGTAAGAACACTGGAACGGGGACCGGGTCCGGTGTCGAGGACGGCTCGGGTACCGGTACCGTAGACCTTCCCAGCTTACGATTATCTCCTACCTATATATAATTACATATGTACATAATACGGAATACGGACATCTCACCAGACTTTCTGTGAACAAAACTTAACTTGTGCAACTAGTCAGTCTAGGAAAGCAAGCCGGAGCGGATCCATTGTATATGTAGCCACTTGTCCCCATAGAATACATATAGAATTTAGGATCCTCTAAGAAAGGGAAGATCAAGCGACGAGGAAAGCGAGACAAAGTGAATTGGGATGTTCCCTCATTAATGTTTCTCTGAAACTAAACTCCTGAAACCAATCCCACACTGTCCTACACAGATGGATGGGATATGTACGTAGGTATTATCCACCTCTGTAACTTTTGCTCTTCCTTCCTTCCTTAAAATCCCTATTGTCTTCCATGCACGAAATATTATCAGTGCACTGATATGCGCTCAGAATATAGAGATGGTTTCAGTATGCACAGGAACCGGCATATTACATTATTATACTGTATATATGCCACAGCATTACTACTTCCACGTCCATCTCTTTCCGTATTTAAGCTCAGTTTATGAGGACAAATCGCCGGACTCGGTCCCACCAACCAATTCGCTCAACGTACGGACACGGACCGACATATATCGAGGCATTGAAAAAGGAAAACTTCCCATCTCATCACAGCACACCACATCCTTTTGCACTCAATAAAAGAGACAGTTACGCGCTTACACCACACGATTAAATATACAGAGGACATAGCTAGATTAAATATAAATAGCACGTGCAGTCAGGAGTGAGATCTTGAGACCTGCTGTAATTAGGGGTATGCACATCTACACTCACATGCATAGGAACTATACACATATAGACAGTAAAACCAAATCCAATCAGGCTTAAATCTGAACAAATTTTGTACTGCCACCGTCTTTGCCTTTACATTTTTGCCTTCGAAAAAACCGAAAAAATTTGAAGGTAACGACACAGAACAGAAACTGAACATCTACGTACATATATAACTAAGTGGTACCATGGCATAGGATTTTCTTTAAAAACTATAAAACTGCAATGGTAATTGCATAGGAACTTTCCTTAGTTTTCCTCAAATTTTTTTAAGTTACTCTTTCTTTTAAGGTTGCTTTGAGTGTGTATACTTCATCTCAACTTGAACTTGGGCCGGCTTAATTTGAACTGCTAGTAGTCTAATAGAATCTAGAGCTCATCCTCCTCCTTCTCCTACAATAAATGCGGGGAGTACAGTATAAAGTAATACATATTTGGGGAGATAATCTAGTAATGGCATGGGACGGGATGGCAAAAGCTTGCTTTCTTCCTTTTCCAAGTCAGAGCTAGAGGTTCTCCAGCTCTATCTCTGCTTTTTCTTACTCAGCCTCGGCCTCGGCCTCATCTCCTCCCAACTGACTTAATTGGAAGCAAGTAAAAAAAAGGAGAAGAAGAAGAAGAAAGAATAAAAAGAAGTTGGTTCCTTTCTTTCTTTCTTTCATTCACTGTTCACTGTCATTCTCTTCGGGTTTCTACGTGAGCTGAATTCAATTCCACAAATCCAAAATCAAACAATACATGCTGTAGTAGTAGGAGTAGGTAGTAGTAATCGTGCTCACTACTAGTAATAACATATCTGTATCTCTTTGTTGTCTGTATTTCTGTCTGTAGATGTATGTACCTCCTAAAAAAGCCGCCCTCACATCAAATATTTTGTATACCTACCTACCTACCTACGTACCTACCAGTGCAGCTGAGGTAGGTGATGCTGTCTGCGTCTCCACACACCAAGACTTTATCTCTCTACAGTTTACAGATAATCTCTAATATCTGAAGACATGAGAGAAAAGGCGAGAGAGAAATTTTTTACTTGCCGCCTTTGCAAAAGCTTTGTTACGTAGGTACTGGTTCCTGGTCCCGGTCCTGGAGTTTGGATTTTGGATTGAATTCGTTTTTTTTTGTTTTGGATTTGGATTTGGATTTAGTCTGTACTTTTATGATGTGAGGCGGAAGTCCTGTCCTACCTACCACCAGCTACCAAGGCATTTTTATTATCTTGTAATATACTTGTGTCTTGTTGTAGAGTTGTAAATTGTAGACTTTTAGCTTGTTGCAAGAATACAAATACAACAAATCTAAAGCTTGTACACCTACTCGTACTCGTAGGCGTAGGGCGTTTTTCCCATTTTAGATTTGGCATTCGATTCCATCTGAGTCCAGAACTAAACAATATAGAAAATTGAATTAAACTCCTCCTTGGCTACTAGATAGATCGGTATGTACCTTCCCTTTCTGTCATCAAGAACAGGAACAAGAGAAACATGAAAGATCAGGTTGATTTTATGTGTGTGTGTGTGTAAGATTGTTGCGTAAGAAAGAAAAGTAAATTGTGGAACCCCAACTTCAACTTCAATTTAAACTCCAACCCCAACCCTTCCTTTGTCCCCTACGCCCTACGCCCACGTTGCCCGTACTTGTATTGACTTCCTTCCTATATTTCTATCAACAAAATATGTAATTATTGCCTATTTTCTATTGCCCCCTACTTTCACTTTCAATCTTCTAATCTTCTACCATCTTCCATTGTGCGGTTGATCTGTCTTCTTTGGGTGCATTTCTTATACATTGCTAAACTTTCTAAAGGGTAGTAAAATAGTAGAGGTAGTTGTATCGGGACCGGGAGCAGTAATTACCAATACATTATACAGGGACACAATGGGAATATCAAAATACGAAAACTGATACGGGGAGGGGTGGAGGTGGAATCTTAAATCGCATCTTATTATTATTACTATAGGAAATTCAACATCGTCATCGAAATTCGAAATCGAAAGCCATTCGAAGCCTGAATTCCAATGTGAAATAAATTTGCTCCGTTCGTTCAAAGCTCAAAACTTTGGGACAGGGTTAAGTTGAGTTAAGATAGCGGTAGTAAGAAGTGTGGCTGGGGTGGTAGCGGTAGGGGTCTGGACCTCTTGGATCTGGAAATCTCTACACAGTATTTAGATAGTCGGAGCTCCGAAACTCCGAACCTCAGCTTTACTCAGCTCTCCTGTCTAATATTAATGTCCGATGTACGGAATGACTTCCATAAATTGTAACAAGTTATTAAAATAGTCCATAAAGAAGAGATTTCTATTGATATTTAGACTTTAAGTACACAATTACTATGCAACCATACCCTGCCATATACTGAGCAGCAGGCCGTGCCCCGGCGGCCCTGCCCGGGTCCTCTATGCCTGGCTAAAGGTTTAAATTACAAAACTATTGCGTGGCCACCACCGTCGCGGTTACAGCTCGGGCATTTCGGTTTACAGTGGAATGTTGGCTTCGGTTTCGGCTTTGGAAATATGTGCAAAGGTACAGACACAAAACTGGATCTGACTCTGACTACACAAAGCCATATAGGACCAGGACCAGGACCAGGGAAGGCAAAAGGGCGTCCCCCCGTAAACTTATAATAAAGCAAATAAAATAGGCAATAAAGACACACTTTATGTTACTTTTCCTACGCCAGTCTTCCATTCTACCTCTGTTCATTCGTAGTCGCGGTAGGTACATATGTCAACAATAAGCTCTATGTATCTCAAGTATAGCTCTGTCTCTTTTGCACTGTATGATAGGTGCCTCGTTCGCGGTAGGTACCCACTTCTTTAAAGAGGGAGCTATGAAAGTATGAAAATGAAATACACTAAATTTTACAATACTTTCGTGAAACAAAAAGGAGCAAGAACAACGGTGACGGTGACGGTGAACTTTGGAATATTGTATAAAATCATATAAAATGCACACAAATACATGCATACCGGGACTGATATGATTATGAAGCCATGTCATTCCATATTCCATATGCGAGGCTGAAGCCCCAGATCTTTGATAAATATTGAAAGTTTCAAATTGGGTTCGTTTAGTTTTCACAGATTTAGATCGAAGTAGAAAATAGGAAAGCCAAAAAAGCCAAGTCTCCTTCCCTTCCTCCGCACCTATCTCTATGTACAAAGGGAAGCATGTACAAAAGGTTGTAAAAGGCAAGTGAAATGTAATGTGGAGATGGAAGCAATCGAAAACACTTGTGCGTGCAATTCAAACAACTCTCTGTTTTTTTTTTCAGTTTTCCTTCTTGTGTGTGTGTGTCCCCCATTTAAATTCAGGGGTTATGTAGGTACATACAAATATTATAGAGCGTAAAAACCGTAAAAAGTAAGTTCTTTAGTCTTCATTGAGGGCAGGAAAGTCCGCTATATTTTTCAAACTTAACGATGACAGCCCTAGCACAACACAAGTTTGTAAGTAGGGGTAGTGATGGTGGTGGTAGTGGTGGTGTTGGACCTGGGTTGAGCTGATTTCATTGGGTGACATGAGTTTCACATTTGGATCCATATGAAATTAATCCAATGATCACAAATTTCGATTTTCTATCCTAGACTTTTACATAGGATTTTAGCTTAGGCTGAATCAGGTGAGTATAGGTAGTAGCTTTGGTAGACTCTCACCTGATCAGCAGCCTTAGCCTTAGCAGTATCAGTATAATAAAGGAGAGAGTTTATAACAACAGAAACAGCGTTAACAGCCACCGCACTCCCACCACAGCACGCTATTGATATTGTTTTTTTACAACATCCGCTGTGAATATTATATACATATCCCCTGTATTTTCCTGTATACTTTCATCTGCATCCTTTGCTATACAAAATATGGTATATTTTTTATATCAACTCAGCAAAATGAGTATATAAAAATAGAACAATAACATAGTGAAATAATATTAATTTTTAAAAACTGACAATAGTAAAATACTGATGAAGTTTTTAAAAACTGTGCATTTAGATGCACTTAAAAAAATCAATCAGATCCTCTCACTTAGATAAAGCAAAACTTCAAACTTGAAACTTCTCATAATTTATTTTCACAAACTTTCAACAAAAACATGTAGACACAAAAAATGTCACACAAGACATTGGATTGGCTTAGGCATAATTGTTTCAAAGACACGCACTGGGTACATCCAATGGGTCTTATACCAAGGATGAATATTTTATGCAATGTAGAACGTAGACAGATCTCTATATTTAAAGTGTGAATATGTGCGTGTAAGTTCCATGCGTATAGTACAATATGCATGGTGACATGTGTGGGAAGATATGTATCTATATGGGACTTGTACGTTATGTCAACGGTTGTCGTTGTCGTCGTTTGTTCTTGTTCTCGTTCGTGTCGCACGTCAAGTCACTGCCAAGACCAGGACCAGGACCAGGACCAGAAACAGGTCCAGGACGTGTACTATAGCATAGGGCTGACTAGTGAGCTCAACTATACTATCTCATCTCATCTTTTCTCCTACTATCTCCCAATCTATATCTATATACAATGTATACCGTCCCCCAACATAGACTCCCTCACTCCGAGTCCCATAGAGTATGATGCTAACGTAAGCCCATATATGATATTTATGCAAAATGAAAATTCCTGTCACGAAATGCATTTTCGAGCCAAAGAGACAATGACCAGCAATGGAAGAGGCACGTTCCCAGAGCTTTTCACACATGCGACATGACACCCATAATGTGTCATTTGAGATTCCATTTTCCACTCTTTATGAACATCATCCATCCAGCCAAATAACCAGAAAGCAAACCAAGAAAAGTATGCTAACGCAAGCATGCATTATACTACAGTACTTTTGCACTCTTCCTACACACCAACCACCATCAATGGAACCACAGAACCAATTTTCAACCATGCAGAATTTTGAAAACCACACAAAAAAACCCACAGAAAGAAATCTTGGCGGTACTATTAGTCGTGAAGCCGTATATAGTAGTACTCTCGTAGTGGCGGCTGTGTAATAAATGCAAACACACATGTGTCATCGTCATCAAGCAAGGCAGACACACAAACACAATGTAATTTAGAGCGATAATATAAACGTCATTGTCAATTATTAATGCATTAGTAGCTAAAATTATTATATGCGTGGGTAGGACCAGAACGCTTTATCTGCATTCTGTATAGCCCAAGGGCACGAGTTTCGACTTCGACTTCGATTTTGATTTTATATAACACTTAAACGAGCTATAAAAGAAAGAGCCTGTATATATCTGTAGTATGTTATTAGGCATAATAAATTTCGCGCCATATATTTTTATTTTTATAACCTACTACACACTCTTCCCCCTGCAGAAGCTTATTGTGTTCAATTCTAGAATCTACAGTCTACAGTCTGGACCCGCGTGCAGTTTTCCCTGCCGATGTCGATGCCGATGCCGTGATTGTTCGACTCGCTATTGACAATAAAGCCATTACATTACGATAACAGTATAAATATTGAAAGCACTTATCAAAGAAAAAAAACCTCGGCCATTATCTATCAGACTGGCTCTCCTAAAATAATCTAAGGGGTTATTACTACCACTCCTACTCCTATGCTACTTAAAAACGGGCTTGTCTTCTACATATAAAAAAAATCTAATACTAATAATAGGCAAGTTAATGAACTTCATCTTCAATTTCAAGTTATCACCATCATTAACGTTATCATTAATGTCAGTCCTAAATTCAAATTAAAACTATAATTACAATCACAATTTACGCCTATAAAACGTTTAGGTAATCATAATCATAATTAGCGCGAATTAACTCTCACATTTTATTATAGTATTAGTCTTTCTTTACAACTCTGCATTCAAGATGCAATGAACCAAGTCAAGGGCCAAGGCCAGGAGCCACGCGAGCAAGAGAGCTATAATTACCTATGAAAAGATATATGACATGCTACGAAAATTACAAACAAAACTGAAAATATATAATGTTAAAATTTTTTGGTGTTCCTAATTACATATGAAACATTTTTTGGGAGCTATTTTATAGTATGCTTTGCCTTTCAAATTTTGGAAAGGTCCCTGTTCCCACACACACACACACACACACACACACACACACACACACACACACACACACACACACACACACTATAAAACCAAAACAAAAAACACAGGAATCTTCATTCAAAACGCAGAGTCTATATCTATAATTAATGAACTTTTATAGGTAAATACATATCTAGAGGTTTACAGCTTTCGCAACAGTAACACCCCCAGTAGTAGTTTTTGCTATGGGTAATTATCCCTTCCCCCACGTTTTTAATCTATCCAAATTACGACAATTCTAAATAATCCATGGACGAATTTAGTCCATTTCACGGATACGAAAAAGGAATCAAGGAAATCTAAAATGACGATACGGACTAGGAATTCCCAACTACACACACACAAGCCTTCATCCGCTTCTCTAGTAGAGTGTAGTGTTCCAAGTCCAGGGAAATTTTCACAAAAGTTTTGGCTTAGTTTACGGCAATATTAGAATACTAATTTAACTCCAAGCTTCCACGGTTTGGAACACACGCAAAGACATCCATGTCTCCATCTAAAAATCTAAACTCTATGAACCTACATAGAAACCAGAACCGTACAGTACCGTACGGTAGTAGAGTAAAATAGGTAAATGCACTAGCTTTTGTAACCAAGTTAAAACC
The DNA here is from genome assembly GCA_949802685.1 of Dicyrtomina minuta. Classification (NCBI taxonomy): domain Eukaryota; kingdom Metazoa; phylum Arthropoda; class Collembola; order Symphypleona; family Dicyrtomidae; genus Dicyrtomina; species Dicyrtomina minuta. The sequence continues at coordinate 61,161,200 of OX461810.1, forward strand.
CTTACGGTCTCGGTTATATCTGCATATGTACATACAGCATTGTTTTTTTTACTGGCTCCGCTTGCCCAGCGCCAGCACAAAACAACACATCCTTTCTTTTGCTCTCCGCGTCTCGCTTTCACAGTACCGGTACCAGTACCAGTACCAGTACAGTACTTGACTGCGATTGCCTTGCGTCCCATTCTTCCAGCTTGCTTTACATGGAGAGAAGTAGGAGAGAGTTTTGTTGGTCGTCTAATAGAGGTGGGAGATTTCGTGCCAAAGTGTGGGGCTATAAAAACAAATGATTGCTTTTCCAGAGAAAAAGCCCATTACCGAGTCCCATTGTACCGAGAGAGAGAGAGAGAGAGAAAGCTGAAGCTGACTGACTCTTTTCTGTTGTGCTGTGCATAATACGACGTGCATACATCTAGGATTATAGTTTTACTGGTCTCTCAGCTCTTGAACAATAGGATGTTTCTATAGGTACTTCGCATTTACTCATTTATTGTAGCTACCAAACCAAGGTATGTATGCATGTCTCTCCTATTCCTATTCCTATATCCCTATTCTCTCTCCATGTCTATTGTACTAGTTTTGTGTCGTTCCTTTTTTTTCTACTTTTTTTTGAGCCAGAAACTCACTAAAAATACTAAAATGTTACGGAAGGAAAGAGTAAAAGAGGGAAGACGAAGGAGAAGAAGAGGGAAAAAAGGAAGCTATCTTCACAGATATCTGTTCTGTAAACTAATGCCTATTCCAATTCTCTCTCTCACTCTCACTCTCATGAACTTCTTTACTACTCTCGATTGTAACTTAACTTAACTCTCTAAACACAACATACAAATCCAACGATCCAACCAAGTTTTCTTCTTCTTCTTTCTTTTCCCCTTTCACTGATTCTGCCTTTGACGACGATAAGACACGGGACTCCTTGAGACTCTGACGGCGCGAGGAGAGTTTGAGAGTTGGAACGAGTTTCTAAATCCAAATGCAACCAGGACCACTATACTATAGTAGCCCTCGTAGTGGCCCTTCAAACTAAAAGTAAATCCGAATCATCTAAATCCACAATCCAGCAGCATCCAGCAAGAAAAAAAAGTAAAGGACAAACAACGGTGTGCGTGTATATCAGTAGGTAGGTAGGCTGAGAAAGGAAGGAGAAAGGACTATGTATGTTGTCCACGCAGTAGACAGTATGATTCCACACATAATAACAGTACAGACAGCTGAGTGTACACACAGGGAGCAAAACAAACTTTAGGTTTATCATGAGGCGGTAGGTAGGAAATATATGGAGGGACGTCTCTGTCTCTTTCTCTCTCTCTCTCGTTCTCGCTCGAAAAAGAAAAATACTTGAGAGCCAAGTGTGTGTAATCAAAGTAAATGTTAGGAATCTTCACACATAGCCTCACAGATTCGAATTCGGACTCAAAGTTTTTAGAGTTAGCGCCTGAACAAAAAAAGTATTGCAGTAGTAAGAGTAGACAGACCAGGACCAGAGGACTATAGGATATAGGATATGGAACTGGAAGGAGGAACATCATCACATTAAATGGGAAATAAAATGACTCTGTGTGGACGGTTATCCCGAGCACCTTCTATGATGGGCTATATCGTGATCTCTACAGCAACTGCTGATATAGCCCAAACTTTCCCAAATACTAGCAACCTAACAGATAGAAAGGCAATAACTACACGTACCTACCTATAGACACATAAATGGTAGGTATGCTTTCTCAAGTTTCAAAAGAACTTATACACATGTTTCAACACACTACCCTGGAAACCTAATATTTTCGAATATTTTTAAAAATACCAAGCGGGCAATTTACGTAGGTACGTACATGTAATTCAAAAATGGTTAAAAAAAATCAAAATATTATTTGCAAATTTTTACAAAGTCCAAAACGGACTAATTTTGCAAATTTTCGCGATTTAAAAATATAACAATAATTCAGAAAATTTGTATTTGATTTTACGGTGTATTTAAAAAAAAAAGATTCCTACGGCAATCTTAAAATATTGGCATAAAATACTCTGGAGTATTTACGGTATGTACATATCATATTTTGCACCTAGGACCGAGAGTGAATATGAACAGATTTATATAAGTAAACGGATATAGATATACGTCTCCAAAAAAAGTGAGTACCATACCAACTCCTACTTCCAACAAAAACTAATTCTGCTAATACGATGGGACTGTTGAACTGTCTACTCATGCCATCCCAACGACCCACCATACCACCACCAACAGCATACCTATAGCAATAAAAATAAAATAAAAGTATGGAAAAAAGTAAAAGAGACGAACAAGAACAAGACGACGGAGGAAGGAAGGAAGGGAAGAACAAACCAGAACCAAACCAAACCACCAAAGGGGTCATTCACAAATTCATGTCCATATCGTCGTCGTCATGGTCCAGATTGATGCTCAATAACCTTAATGGCTCGTATATATGGTGGATATATAATATATCGACAAAGATTTCCATCCTCTATATTTTTTTTATCACACCCAATAGCATATGTATATCTGCGATACGGATACAAGCCACACAAATTCCAGCATAGGCATTAGTATGTAGGTAATACGATAACGATACCATAGGCAGACTTTGTTTTTAGATTTTTTTTTACAAACTCACCAAGACATGTAACACATCGGTATTGGTAGCCATATTGCTACGTACCTACGTATTTATATGTACGCAAAGGGACCTCATGTACAGACCTCCCTGCATGCGCTCCCCACAGAAATTCTCTAAAATTCACCAAATCACTCGTAATTCTCGTACAAGTTGTAAATCTCGTAAAACTAGACAGAAGAGGGCAATTATCATAGTTCAGGTCATGAATGAACAGCTTGATTTACCACTGATTCCACCGAAAATCCATTAAAACCCCATCTTAATCCACCTCCCTTTCTCTTTCTCCTTTCTATTGGCAAACAAAGATCCACACCGTATAAAAGGGCCACTACTCCCCATACATATGTTTCTACACACGATGCTGATGGTAGCACTGGAGCTATTCGTCAAATCCGACTGGTATACCTTACAGCAATTGGAATAATTGGAAACATTGGAATTTTTGGACTTTGTCCATGCTTTCTCCATGCATATATTCAATATATATGCACACGCCAAATATGTATGTAACCTTTTGCCAATGTTCCTATACTACAGTTTGAGCATACAGGCAATTGGAAAAACAAGTTTGTCATGGGCCAAAGGATTTTTAGAGACACTAAAAATGGAGTAAAGTACCACCCGGAAATATTTAGATAGGCAGTATAATATGGTTGTATTTACCACAGCACGGGGTGCACTTAACCAATATAAGTTTTGATTAGAAGTAAAGTAAAACAAACCCATCATAAACCAAAACAAACTGCCATAAAAGAAAACAAGGGAGAAAGCAGAAAAAAAACCAACATTTCTCCAGTCAATTTACTTTACTAGCATCTAGGAAAACCAACACAAAATACAATGTGTCTCCCTTCTACATCAGTCTACGTAAAATAACCATCTATAGCTATATATAACCTATAATTATTCTTTATTTTTTTAAAAACCACTAAATTAATGGTATGCTTTGCTTAAATAGTTTTTGTCAGCTTTTTATTTTTGCTATATGGATTTAGAAAAATGTAAAACAAAAACATAAAGGAAAAATATGTACGCTTTCTATACAATATAATCACAATAATTGCGTGCAAGTAAAGTCAAGACATACAAACGTTCTAAAATACTGATATATGTACTAGGTACATTTATTCTGTACCACTGTACTATCTACACATTGAATTAAATCCACTCAGAATTTTTTTCTTTCCCAGAATCAGAATTTTGAAGGGAAATTTACATGAAGGCTTGGCTGGCAGCCGTCACGATAATGATGCAAATGGAAATGGGAGGTCGGTCTCAGGTAAAACATAAATACAAAAAATACCGTCTTCACATCAAAGTATATATCATGAACTTTTTAGGATGTAGATTGTCGACTCTGACGAGAGTAAAAGATACGGAGCACTTTGTACTTTTTTGTTTTTGTAATTTGTGGAAAAAATCATATTGCATGGCTCTGGCGGTTTTAGCTTATAGCTGCCATGCCATTGCAATGATGGGTGATGACTTATACCCATAGCACATTCCCTAAGCGTTTCGTACATTTGCAGTCCAAACATCATATTTATGCTATGTTAGTTGTCGCTTTCCTTGTATTTTTTCTGGGTGTGTGGGTTGACATGCGGCGCACCATGAAACAAACGTTGAACATTGAACACAACGACTCCTATCTCATTATCATATCAATCCCACACAGAACTGGAAAGTCTCTTAATTATGACTTGGCACGAAATACGTCTTAAAAGTCCAGTCCGCCCCATTACTAACTAATACGTGGAACATGACAAGATAGAATTACACTAGATTCAAATGGTAAATCAAGGAGTAAACGAGAGAGCGAGAGAGAGAGTAGTCAAGGAGCTCAACAAGATTTGCATATAAAAAAATCGTTCTCTTGAAAATACATTTTTTTCTTCTTCTCTGTTTTAATTATTATGTTATTATTGTATATTGTATTTTAAGAGGCAGAAATTGAGGCGTGCTGATTTTAAATGTGATTTTCCCGTGTGTGTGTAATTTAATTCCTTCCTTCATCCATACGTTTTCTCTTAAATAATGTCTAAATCTTTAATTACCATATACTTATAACTTCTTAGTCAACCAAAAATTATGCTGATTTTGTGGCTGCTAAATGTGACTGTGCTGTGATTGTGATATTCGATGTGAATTGCATGTTCTAGTCAATTAACACAAGTTGGACATGAGAAAAATTATTATGAATTGTATTCTACAAAATCTCACAACTGAGACTGTAGGCGGGTTCTTAATCCCGGACCGCTATGCTATGTAGTGTATTTTCATCTCGTCTTTTTCGTTTGTCTTTGACATTCCCACTGCCGTTTCCATACTCTGTAGATTATTATTTTATTACAAGACAAAAAAGTAAAGCTGTGTAAGGCTGTATCTACATATAAAAGAGATAGGTAGTAGTTTCCACTGTATAATTCTATTCCCGCCCACACACCAAATGCGACTAGACGGACTCCGGCTCCGGCTCCGGATCCGGATCCGGACCGCCATCCCGACCGACACCGACAGTCTTCTTGAGACTTACCCACTAAAATATTAAATACTCCCAGACCAAAAGACTACAAATTCTACAGTTTGAACATTCCTACAGACTCGACATAGTCTCGACTCCTCTCATATGATTTGTTCCTCTTTCCTGAATGTGAATTTGGAATGGTGAAATGTGAGATAGGGAGAATCATATATATGAAATGATGGAATCGAATCAACTTGGCTTCACTTGACTCTAGAGTTTAACCCAAGTCTCTTGTCTAATCAAACATCTTGTCAATATCAGATGAAACCTTCAAAGAAGAAAATCATATTTCATCCCAAACATCACCACCATCATATCACCACCATCACCACCAAGACCATATAGAACAGCCCAGGCCAGTCTCAGTGAGAGAACCTTAAGGTTTTCCAAGTAACGTTTCCATACTCAACATAACAGACCAGCACCACGAGACAGAATTCGAACGAGACTACACTAATACCAAAACCAAAACCAAGTCCTCGTCCACATCCAAATCGTCTCAAGTATGAGAAACTCAGAATTGTTAACCTATAAAATGAACAAGGAAAAATTCTACTGACGTCCTCTCATGCCTGCCATGCACACAACATGAGAAACATCTCAGATATGGAAATTCTTTCCCGGAAAAAAATTTACATTTTCCTCACATGAAAGCACCAACGGAGGCCTAGCATATATACTCACAACTGTCGAGTGTACCTATCAAGGGTAGGAGTAGGAGTCATGTGCCTATATATGTATAACTCTCCGTCCCGACTCCTAGACAAGTATATTGTCTACTGATATGATACATTATTACATTGGAGACATGTTACCATATTATATGAGCTCAACAGCAGCTCCACACAATCCAACTCTACCTCTCTCTCGCTTTCTACCTTTGCTTTTTTTTTCCTTTTGCATTTTTTTTTTATTTTGCATTTGCTTTTGCTTTCTCCATTTCTTCATTTCTTAGCTTTATTTTTTTTCTTCAACTTCTCTGGCCTCCTACTCGGCCCAGCTTTTCCATTTTCCATTTCATTTTGATTGAGAGAAGAGAGAGAGTGAGAGAGAAAGGGAAGGGAGCGAGGAGGGAGGAGGAGGAGGGGCGAGAAAAGAAAGCGCTTGAATGTTTGAAATGTAACGTAGAGTTAACGTAATGTAAGGGATATTCCTTTGGATTTTTCATGAAATGAAAGAAAGAGAAAATGGACAAGACATTCATAGTACATGACACTTTCTCCCTGTCGTTCTCCCATTGTGCTGTAGTAATAGTAATAATGTCACTTTGACTCGAGACTTTCACTACAGTCGCTCCGCTATACTCCGCTCCCAGTTCCCAGTGACTTGACTTTCCCATAGACGTCCCCGTACCACTAAAGACATGTGTACCACTCGCGCTCATAGCTTTGCTGCTGCTATGGCTTTGGGCTTTGGTTTTTTTTCTCTCTCTCGTCAGTGGCCCTCGTCAGCGACTCGTCTCATTTTTGTAACTTTTCTACTTTCTACTTTCCACTCGCACTCATCTTCTACATATTCATTCAGTTCTCATCAGTTTTCGCTTTCGTATCTGTAGTCTATTAGCAAGTCATCACGTCGTCTTCGTCGTCGTCGTCCTTCTCTCGGTCCCCCCATGACTTCCTTCCCTTTTTTATTTTTTTTACATAATACATGTCAAAAGTACACACACATACACATACATGTGGGGAAATATACATGGCCATATCGCCGTTGTCATCGTCATTGCAATGCATGCATTCCATTTCACTCTAAAATCCAAATCCAAGTCCAATGCTCTGTGGCTCCTCTCCTCCACTTCAATGTCGACATTCTCGTTCGTAGCTCGTTCGTGTTCTCACACATTACTTATTGGGCAGAGCCATCCTATATAATATAATAATATATGTAAGATTTGAATATTCCCTCATTCAATTTCGACGCGTGTGTCTATATGTCTGTCTCTCTCTCTCTCTCTCTCTCCCTGCATGTCCCTACTTAGCCATCTAATTTGTTATGAATAGGTTTGTCACATAGTTGGTACGTGTGAGTGTGTGAGGAACTTATGAATTACTGTACTGTGTACTACGACATTGTGTGGTGCACTGGTATGGCGATGGCGATGGAGATGGAGATGGAAATGGAATGCCGAATGGTGACTGGTGAAAGCTTGCTTTCTCTTCCTCCTCTATTTGAATTTTTTTCTACATGAAAACTCTCCCATCTAATAAAAAACACTATGGCACGTCCATTCCGGCTTCAGTCACTATATTACCCAAGCAATAACACCGTGTTAATATAATCCTATGCGAAGGACGATGCTGACGGCAACGGCAACGGCGGCCACACGTCTGTCTTATTTTTCTTTGACTTTTGTACTCGCTACATATTTCATTGTTTATGCAGATAGCCCAAAGTTGCTTTTTAACTCTAACTTTTAGTGTTGTGTCGCTCCCATTCTCATTGTTGTTGCCTTCTTAATAAATGGAAGTTAGGGGGGAAGAAACGTCACAGAAAAACATAATAGAGGAAAGAAAAAAAAATAAGGCAGGATCCGAAGCTCTAAACAGTTTTGGACGGTGACGGCGATGGTGATGGTTAAGTCAGAGAGAAGGGAGTTCCGTCAAGGAAATGGAAAAATAAAGTAAGAGGAAAGAAAGCATTAGTATGCATATGCATATTTAAAGCATAGTTTTTCAGTCATTATATGTACGTACAATTACTATACATATAGGATGTGCATGCATTGAATTCTTTTCTTAGAAAAAAAGTTATATAATTTTTATTTAACATATATGGAATGTTGTAACTTGTAGCTAAAAAAAACTGGTACATATATAAGTTTAAGTATCTACATACTTGTGCAGCATACAGAGACATATGTTATCATGCCCCCGCCGCTCTCGTTCCTCGCTCAACTGACATTTTTTTCCCGTCCTTGCAAATTACACCATGTCACAAGTTTTCATGAAAGCTCCTTTCTTGACATTATTGCTGAATTCTTTACTTTTTTCTACTACTACTGCTGCTAGTAGTATACGCAGTTTCACTTTAACACTAACTTCACACCCACACCATACCACGCCTCCAGTCAGTAGTCAGTAGTCAGCTCCAGCTCTAGACTTTGGTATGTATGACTTTATACCATTGTCTGCATATGTACACATTTAAGATTAACATTGTATTGAATTGCGTGCGGATGTAAAGTTGTTAAAACTATTTCCCTGTATTTCCTCACAAAAGCTTTGAATGGAGGATCCCTATTTTGGAGAATGTTTTGGTTGGTGTTTCTTTATTGGAAGAAAATCAAGCTGTGAGGTTTAAAATGATATATTTCAAAAGTCCAATTTTTTTAACAAATGAATGAAATAAAATTGTCAAATCTCCCTTATTGTTGCTGTACTCATTCTCATACCGTTCTACAGATTAGAGTATAGGATAGGTTATTAATGAAAGAAAAATTCCGGACTAAACATTTTAAAAATTATATAAGGAGTAAAATAATTGATTTTAAAAAAATACATCGTCTCTGAAGAACCAAAATGACCCATTTTATTTTCAAACAAATTGCACTATCTACAGACAAAAATTCAAACAGCATGTTCATCAAAGCATGTAAATAGAACCTTGTGCATTTTTTAAAAAAACATGTAAATAGAATATTTTGCACTTTTGAAAAACATGTAAATAGGAAATTTTACACTTTTAAAAAACACTTAAATAGGACAATTTGGCCTTTTCAAAAATATGTAAAAAGAACAATTTACTCATTTTAGAAACTCGTGATTAGCATTGTAAGCATGTATCTTATTTACTGTGTTTTGTAACATACCTCATTTTAATTCTATCATGAATTGGAAATGGGTCATTTTGGTTCTTCATAGACGATATGAAATTAACAGTTATGTAAGTTTGGAAATTTTTAAATTAAAACAAAATTATTTAACGGTTAACAGAAATTATAATTTGCTACCTACGCAAATCTGAATATTGATTTAATGGCTACTTAGGTAGGTAGGTAGGTAGGTAGGAAGGTAGGTATTTTACTCAGAACTATTTACTGATATAATATGTACCTAAGTATTATTATTTAAATTTTGAAATCAAGTATCTTCCTTCGGAATAGAATATTAATTTATATCTTGAATATTAAACAGTATATGAAATACCTCTCGCTACGGCAACCTTTAAATTTGATGAGACAGCTCTGACGATCGGTATCGGTGAAACTCTATGCAATCCGAGAGCCGAGCTACAAGTCATTGAATTTTACACACATACTATGGAACATAAAGCTATAGCATAATAATATATCGACGGTGAAGTATCAAATTGGTTAACTTCCACGTTTTGCTAAAAGCAAATCGGATTCCTTCCACTTTTCATTAAAAGCAAAACGGTTTCCTTCCATTTTTAGCTGCGGACAGCATTTGTATAGGCATAGCCACACTAGGAACAAACCGAATTATTGGGATGATGCACAAATGACGTCATAGAAATTAGGGGTTGTCCACAAATGATGTCAAGGATCGTTGCAAAAATTGAAGGAGTGATCCATAAATGACGTCAAGGAATGTTGCAAAAATTAATGGGGTCGTCCATAAATGACGTCAAGGAATGTTAAAAAATTTGAAGGGGTCGTTCATAAATGACGTCCATGGTCATACCAAATATTAAAATGGTCGTCCATGGACCTCATTTAGGCACAGCCCCTTCGATGTTTAGAACGAACATAGACGTCATTTATGAACGACCCCTTCAAATTTTGCAACAGTCCTTGACGTCATTTATGGACGACCCCATTAATTTTTGCAACATTCCTTGACGTCATTTATGGATCACTCCTTCAATTTTTGCAACGATCCTTGACATCATTTGTGGACAACCCCTAATTTCTATGACGTCATTTGTGCATCATCCCAATAATTCGGTTTATTCCTAGTGTGGCTATGCCTATACAAATGCTGTCCGCAGCTAAAAATGGAAGGAAACCGTTTTGCTTTTAATGAAAAGTGGAAGGAATCCGATTTGCTTTTAGCAAAACGTGGAAGTTAACCAATTTGATACTTCACCGTCGATATGTAGCTTTCACCTTCTGCTTATTATCCTTCATTAATTCATTAGGCCATACAGGATGAGCTCTTAACTCAAACTGTGTGAATGCTCATAGACTCTAACTTTTGTAGACACAAGTTATCAACTCTATAATACATTAGTAAACTCAGTTTCGCGGAATGCATTAAATTCAGTTTGAACTGTATGTGGGTCGTAGGCGTAGGTACTGGTACTCAAAAAGCATGTAAGTCCCTTTAATAGAAGCCCAAACGTGTCCCGTGTTTAATTAAAAATACATGGGGGCTCCTAAGAATTTAAATTAACGTCCTCCTCTCTTGTGAACTACATACAACTACTCTCTTTTATCGAAGATACCATGATTTTGCTGACTAGTGAGATGGGACATTCAAAATAGGTAATAATGAAAATCAAGAGACTTTGCTATTTGTTTTATGGTTCATGTCAAGTCAAAAAGCTCACCTATATTTATTAAAAAATTGCATACCTAATTATTTAGACAATTTAACTTACATTTTGAAATGTTATAAATGTATGTTCAGCAGTTAAATTAGGCAACACCGGATGCCTGTATATTACATATTGCTCCGGTCCCAGTCGTCACCGGTCCGGTAGCCGGTCGTTCACCTCAATATGTAATTATAAATTAACTTGAATTATAAATTGATGGATTATGCGCAAATACAAAAACGGGTAGTTAAAAATAAGTCAGTATATTCCTCAGAGAATTTTATTTAGTAGCTAAAAATTTATTTTTAATTGACTATACCAATTAAAACTGTCAAACTAAAAAAAAATGTATTCTACTATTTTTTGTGTTGTGCGCAGTACAAGAGCTCGGAAAGTGGAGCTTAATTGAAGGTTTGAAATTAAGGCTTGAAATTGGTGTTGAAACTATGAAGTACTGTGAGTACTGAGCTCTCTCTCTCCGTTCGTTATCGTTACTCAACCAAACCATATATACAAAACCAGAACATCACTTCAATTTTACAAGATACCACCATCCCACCGCTCCCACCACTACCACTATCACCATTTCCTTTCTCCCAAAAAGCGACAAGATCTTACATCTACTCTTCTCTTCCATCAACAACTCTGCACTATGTACAAAGAATGTAGGTTGCCCTGTACTGTACTGTAGTACTGTATACCCAGTGGGGAAACTTGGTAACTACACTGACAGCAACCATCTGGGTATAGATGTATCCATGCAACCAACTACTACTACATTCACAATGTACCCAAACCCAACAAAAACGAACGACACTCACACAAGTCTCGGTTTTGCTTTGAATCTTCGAATGGCTTGGCTTACGTAACCCTACCGTGGCATACTATAACCATAACCATACAATAACCATTGGGTTTGAACTGAATACAGGGAATTCGGGAATTCCACTCAAAAGCACATCAAAGGGATATCCATCACATGACTACATACGAAAACGAAACTACTATTCCACTATTCCACAACTGCAACATAACCAGCCAGGACAGCCAACAAAGGACAAACTGGTGTCTCTATACTATTGACTATTATCCAGCCTTATTCCTTATATTATCTTTCCGTCGTTTTCGTTTTCGTTTTCCCCGTCGCCTTTCCCTCCTCCTCTGTAGCTCTTCAGTGCGTGGACTGCAGTATATAGTGCAGTGCACTCCTATCTACTATGCTGTAGGCTATAACTATATAGGTACTTGAGTTGGATATACTACTCGCTCCGCTCATACTCACACTCATAATAATTTCAAGGGTAAGGAAATGAAAGCCTTCTACATTTCTACGCTGCATGTAAGAATTTGTTCAAGAGACCAAAATTTGAATTCGAATTCAAAATCGAAGGAACAACTCACAAAGTGAAAAGAGGGAAACGGAATTACAATCACTTCTCTCACTGTATCGCTATCGCTATCTTATCCCAAATGGAAGTTCCTTTCTGAGCTCTGTACGCATAACACAATAACAATGCAAATAAATTCATTGCAAAGTAGGTAACTACCTATATAGCTATATATGCCCCACACACACGCATACAAAAAGATATGCATTAGTCCATTACATATTGCACTGCACTCCTCCCGATTCTCTTGCATTATATTATTACAAACACAAACTGAGCAGAGTACAATGTAAAACCATCCGTTTCCGCTCCCGTCTTTGCACCCGTTGAAGCCGCCGTTTCTTGTACAAATAATAGACTCCGATCCGACTCCATCATCCTCTTTAAATACAAACTTGCATGTGTAGAAATGGAATAGTGCAGCAGATATACCCACGCACCATTTACACAATGCCATCAAACATGCATACGCTATGCACACTATGCTCTTGATTGTGATTGCAACTCCCTGAAATCAAACTCAAAATCGGGATCGATCCACCGAGGAAACTCGAGTGAAAGTTATAGGTAGGGAAACGCCACAGTACCAGTGCAAGATATATTCAGATAGAAAGCGGCGCGTGAAACTTTTACTTGTGCTCATATCTTACGGGCAAATGGCTGTGTGTAGGATAAAGCTAACAAGGCTCCTGAATAGGTATGTACCTACATGCTCATTCCGGAGCTGGATTATTTGTAGTTTTAGTACTGAGCGGCATAGTGGGGAAAGTGGGAAAGGAGTGGGTGAGAAGAAGATGAGGTAAAGAAGTAAAAGGAAAGATTTCCGAAACTCAATTGGAAATTTGAATTCACAGAGTTGTTCAAGCGGATACACGCTCGTCACTCACAATAACTCAGTCAACCGATCCATCCATTCATTTTCATTGCATCTTTTATCCCTCACCGTCACCGTCACCGTCACTGTCAACTCACCGTCGCCGTCTCATCCCCACAGTTGCAGTTCTGAAACATAGACTATAGGCTGAATCATGCCATATAGCTGTCGTTTTCCTTGTATACTCCTCATTGACATTCTAAGTGGAAAGCCACGTACCTAAAGTTACCTCTTAAACAGGAATGAGAACAGACATCACATAGGCTTGTGATAATTGGAATAAAATGTAAGTAGGTACCTACAAAATTTTCTATCTAACCCAGAAACTTAAGTTTAAAGTTTTTAAATATGTTACGGATATGCAAATATGTATCACTGCCTAAGTAATTTCCCCTGTTTATTTTTATAACGAAATTTGGACGGTTGCTCCAAATTGCTTAAAAATAAATTTAGAATGTTACAACAAATATCAAAATTAGTGTAGTGGTACTGCAATTATTTAAAAAAATACCCCCCCCCCTCCAAATAAGTCATGTGGTGTATGGTTATAGGGGCTCAGAGTTTAGGGATATTAGTGCACATTTAGAATTCTTGTCTATTGTAAAATTCCGGATATTCCGCCATATATTCCGCCCAGAAATTATTAAACAGAATTTTCGGAGGCCAATTACTACAATTTATATTTCACTCTTATCTGTACTCAAAATGCCGTTGGAGATTTACTCCAGCGGAGAGGATGAGATAACAAATACTGACTGTGGAAATGCATTAGCATGTATAGGTATATGCATACCAAGAAATATATCCATGTGGCGGCATTTGATTTAGGGCTTCATTAAATTAAAATGAGACATGTGCATTACCCAATGTGATTGCATTTCCGCTCAGTATAGTGTTGAAACTAAACTATTGAAGCTGGATCCCGATCCCGATCCTATGCTTCTACTTCCACACGCTCCACACAAATTTAAACTTGCATGAGTGATTCACGGGGTTGCGGGGCATTCGAGTCTATCAAGAAGGCCGCACATACGACGTGCATACGGATTTTATGTTCAATTGTCTAAAATTATAGTCACTTTTCCTTTAGTTTAGATGGTCTAAAGTTACGTAGTGCCGGTGCGGTGTTGGTTCTGGTGCCGGTGAAGTTATATACATGTGTATAGGAAATGCATTGATGTGGTTTTAAGTGGATTTTCGATAAATCTACATGCTCCAACTCCGGCTCCGACACTCACTCACTCCCCGTCCAAAGCCACACAGCCAAAATCTAAAATGCAATCCTGAACCTGAACCAGACCTTAAGGACAAGGAGAAGCAAGGATGCGAGTCTAATTTCACAGACAGACTAAAATAAATGGTCATGACCATGCATTTCAATGGATTTGAATTGCACTCCTTGCACTTGCATTCTACACATAACAAAACACAAACAAAAGAAATAATTACCATTTCTATATCTGTCTCTCTCTCTCTACTGGTCGGACTTACTTATGGGACTCTGAGACTTAAGACTGACAGACACATTTACTCGCCCTATTGTTATTGTTCCCCATGCAAATCTATCGCCAGCACACACACACACACACTCACACACGAATTATTTCAATTAGGATCGTCATCTCTGTCCATGGAACTACGGGGCGATGCAGAAACTGTACTTTGTGGATTAAAGTGCAGGATGTGATATCTTTTGTTCAAACTAAACAAATACATATTATTAGATATGCAAACTTTAGGGTAAAAGCGAAACAAACAACTGCTATAAAAAGGTCAACGCATAAGGTACAAATTTGTAATCTACTGTTTTTCGATAATTTCGGCACTAATAAATATTGTGTTGCAAGTTTTCAAGTTTTTTTTACGTACGGTCAAACCCACAATTTAATTCTACTGGATCACGTTCTACGCATTTTAAAATCCTGCGTTTATTACACATTCTACATTGTTTCATTTGACCTTTAAAAAAATATATTACCCATCTAAATACCATACCCATGTAGATGTAACATTTTGAACCATGAGCAACCAATTATTTGCAATGCGTTTCCTGCGTAGTCTCCGCCAGTCCTAATAGCCGCCAACCTATTTACAGCCTTTATTTATGAGCACAACAGAGTATTAACTTAAACTTAACATTTATGTACCTGCTTGAGTGCTAGTTAAACTCTAAATTCAACTACAAATCCAAATTCATGTCCAATTCAATGGAATGGAATGAGATGGTGATGAGAAAATGAGGGTGTGTACACAATGTAATGTATACCTTTTAGTATTGTACCTACATTGAAAAAAAAATCTAGGCTTGCATGAGCGTGTACCACACTGACTGGGTCTTCTCGCTCAATCACACTATCGTTTCAACAGGAATTAATGCCTGAGTACCTACATATACCGTTTGTGTTGTTTTTGTTCCACTAATTAATATTTGGTTTACAGCTGCTGCTAACGAGGTTCTTGAAAAACAAAAGAGAATATTTTGTGAAAGATGTCAGAGTCAACTCAACTCAGCTCAAGCAGCTCAAAACTATATGAGCTTCAACATGGCTTTTGGCTTTAAAGGATCAGCAAAAGGACCACGGGGTTCAAATAAGGAATCATTATCTATCATCCTTCAGTGCTCACCAGTACCAGTACCAGTATCCACACGAGACAACTAATACACCAGTACTATGGCACCGGTACCGGCCCCGGCACCAGCTCACGTCTAGGCGTTTACTGCTGCCATCATTTGAAAATTTAAATTCAAATCCCTACATACTTAAACACGAGCACAAAGTACAATTTAATGATCTTATTTAACCATATAATTATACAATTATTTCTGTACACCAAAAACCTGCTTAATAAATATTGATATTCACATTTTAAAGTTATGCCTATGGGTTGCGGATTACTCCTTCAGGAAGGACGACAGCCAAGTGCATTTTCCCCATTAAGAAAATTATAGCACATATTTACATATACTGTACATATGGCTATACAGTTAGTGCCTGTAAAATTTTACAGTGACAGAAAAGAAGGAAATCATAGCAAGATATTTTTTTATGATGTTGCCTTTCAATTTTGACATGAATATCCATATCCACCCTCGATACGGAGACGGATAGTAATGATCGTAATGATAGCACTAACTCAATCTATAGCTAGATTTTTAAATTATATGGAAAAAAGAAAAGGAGCTGTAAATTTGTAAATTCAAGGAATTGAGTCAGTGTCAGTGCATTTAAACAATCAGAGGGAAATGTAAATATGTAAATTTCTGAGACGAGTTGGGAGTTGGTTGGACTTGAGGGTTCATCATCACCATCATCCTCATCATCATCATCATCCAGAATCCAGAGACGAAGTTGAGATGATTAGAAGAGGGGGAATTTTAAATTAACATTCAATATTCCCTTCCTCGTCATCGTCATATCTACGTCTCTATTCCCAATCAATTTCAATATTCTATTGGAACGCACTAAAGCCGAGGCCAAAACTGAAGCCATAGACGAACTAACGTTCCATCTACTCCTCGTCTCATTCCATTTTCCATACTTTCCCTCTGCTGATAATTTTAATTTCAATCAAACACATTTAACAGACGAGATACATGGCTACTTTAGTGATGCGTGATGAAGTGCATCTTCGAGCGCTATATAAGTTTCCTTAAAATATACTCATACTGCACTGTGGATAATGCTCTTTAATTTGGACGACGCCACTACTCCATCAAATTTCGAATCTATGATATATTGAAACGCTGTGAATGTTGAGTTTGAATATAAATTCAAAATTCTTGAGAACTGTCAACAAAGTAAAAGTGCTTCACCTTCCCGCCTCCTGCAGTCAAAGTCAAGGAGCGAATAAGGGACACGTCCTTCTCGTTATATTGTCTTGGTCGTTTTGGAACTCCAACTTTTTGGTTTAAATTTGTATTATATTTTTGTTTTGTTTTGTTGCAATCAAGCCACACAGCGAAGAGTCCCCTCTCCTTCGTTGTCGTTGTCCTCAGAGACCCACGAGCTAAATCTAAAGCTGAAGAATAGCCTAGGGAAAGTTTTGTTTGTGACGCCGCATGAGTTCGTTTTCGTATTCCTATTTCCTAAATGTTCTTCTTGTATTCTTGTTTGTGTTGAGTTCACTTTAAAATAATTGAGTCCATACGTCTATTTCCTTATGTACTTTCTGACTTTGTCTATTTTATTGTCCGCATCCATTGGTAAACATAGGGTTAGAGGAGCAGGACCCTCACGATGCCATGCGGATTGCACACTACGGGTATGACTATGGTAATTGCAAGTCCGTCAAATTCAAATTCAAATCAAATAAATGTTTGCGTGCTCTCGCTAAACTAGTCACCAGAAATTCACAGAAGTAAACGTGGAGGCAATGGCAGTAGAAGTAGATGTGTCTTTCAATTTCCCTGTCTACACTTTTCCTTCTGCCCCTTAACTTGATCCAGTGCTTAGTCTGTACAGTCAGCATCGGTGTCTATATGGTGCCTGTATTCCTTTTTGTTTTCTTTTTCGTGGAATATGTTTGCCTAACAAGATTTTCTGCATTAGTTGTGCCTTGCCAGTCCCAATCCCAGCGCATATTACGAGCAAGAACATCCAGGACAGGAGCGAGGACACCAAGGTTTATTTATTGTCCATGTTAATCTTATCATTCCATTGACATTTGAAACTGAAATATGTTGAGGTCTCCAGACTCGAGTCTGTCTGTATAAACACTGTAGTTTTCTCAGACTTGGAAATTGTGAACCCCACTGGTCCCGGCCTTTTGTTTGTGAATCGATGCACTCACACACACATAAACACACGGTATAATTTTAATACTAATATTGTCAGTGTGTATTTGTATGGACTGGAACTTGGGCGACTTGGACTTCAAATTTGACTTCAAATTCGAGTTTGAATTCAACAATTTGAACTCCCAGCATCAATTGAATTTCACGCTTAAACATCTACATTTCCCTTTTCGCTTGTCAGACTCAATGTGTGTACACAGAGATAGCTATGTAGAGGCTACCTCATGACCATTGTTTCTGTGTACATTGTACTCTACGGGAGTGACAATGGTATGAAATATTCATATCAATGGGTTCTTTAGGCGTCTATTTAGTCTGCTGCCTACACATGCTTAACAGCATATGCCAATAATCTATTGGTATAATACCAACTACATACAGCAATGCATATATTTACCTTCCACTGCACTGAGCACTCTCTCATACATTGCTGTCTCTGTCTCTGATATCTGTAAACTCTAAAATATTTATACATGTAGCTTGTAGCATCTATACATTGTTTGATGGTTAATACTTTACGCGAGCGAGAGTATATCTCGACATTGTTTACTAAAGGCAAGACGAAGAAGGAAGGAAAAGGAGTGAACTTGGGGCGATTTTTAAATGAATGTGTGCACACACACACACACACACACACACACGTGTCAAATATGCACAGCTTAAAACACTAAAAACTCCTTGTCCCTCCGACTCCGACTCCTCACACAAGTTCACAGTTCTACACAATTTATTATTTATGCAAATTGTAAATATCTGCTGGTCAAATGTCCTTGGTAAACCCTACTATACTAAATGACTAAATGCATTCAACTACAAATCATTTTAAACACTGTGCTTGTGAACTATAAGGAAAATGAACTACAAGGAAAAAGAAAACCAACCTATCGTCTGTGAAGAACCAAAATGACCCATATCCATTTGTAGCTAAAAACAATATCCACTATCTACAAAAATATTGAAACATGTCTTGAAAGCATTTAAATAGAACATTTTACACTTTTCAAAAACATGTAAATGAAATATTTTGCACTTTTTAAAAAACATGCAAATAGAACATTTTGCACTTTTCAAAAGCATGTAAATAGAACATTTTACGCGTTTTAAAAAACATGCAAATAGAACATTTTACACTTTTCAAAAACTCATAATTAACATTTTACGCATGTTTCTCATTTTGTTTTTATGACATAGCTCATTATGATTTTAGCTTAAATTGGATATGGGTCATTTTGGTTCTTAACCGACGATATGTGTCTAGCAAGGTAGAAACAAGTAGAGTAAAAGTACCAAAATAATGAAAAAAGGAACGGGAAATAACACTAGTTGTATGTATGTACTGTAATTTTTAGCAGTAATTTGAGTAGTTAATAGTTTGAGCAGTGCCTCTCTAAAAAATAAAATAATACTAAAGTAGGTAGTAGTAGTGTACAAGGAATAAGTACTGAGCAGTCATATCATGCATAATAGAGTTTAATCGTATTGTAAATCATAGGGTTATTATGCACCAAAGACATATCTGTAATATAAACTTGAACCCTACTTATCCCAAGTGTACATAGTATAATATGGGAAAGGCGATTTTGGATTATTAGTCTGAACGAGTTTTATTTAGTCACGTCAGAAGTGAGTATACATAGAGTTTTACACAGGGCGAGAAGGGACTGATATATGCAAAGGCTGTGGAGTGGAGACGTGCTTGGTTTGGTAAAGAAATCGGAGCCAAAAGGCAAAATGGACTAATGGCAGGTATAGAATGAATTAATGATGAGCTTGAGAGAAAGACTGAAAGATAGACAGAGAAGGGATGCGATCATTATGCATAAATTACGCATTCAATCGTAAAAAATTTATACACTCCAGTCAGACTCTATCCATACGCCTCTTAATAGAAGACTCTCAAACGTTCTACCAAAGCTGCCAAACACAACCAAACTATGAAACTACACATTACTCGAAATCATGACAGGCTTGAACCTTACTTTCTTATGCACGGTTTTAATTTGAGTGAGAAACGAGAGCTTCTTCCTCTTTCAAATATCAGTAAAGCCAATATACAGTATGTCATTCATTATACTATTTACGATTACATTACAGAAAGCGCCAACATAAAATTGGAAGGGTCAAAATATTATATGTATGTGTATAATTTCCAAACGCCTATATTTTATGCATTTATGTAAAAAAATTTTTTTTCAAAAATTTACAAAAAAAGTGCGTATTTTAATTTCTCAGAAAACTGTGTTATATACACACTGCGTTTTTTTTAGAATTTTAAATCCCAAAACCCTTACAGTACATTTTGCACTTTAAGTATCAATAATGACATAGGCAGATGATGTGTCTTGTTCTTGTTTATATTACGCGATGAGCTATGAACTAAAAACTTAGCAGCATTGCACACATGAGCTTCTGGCCCGCACTCAAAATCCAGTAAGAATGTGGTGAGGACCGAGCCTCGCGGAGTCAGACTGCATGGATTAATAATGCATGCAATTCCTGAGATAAAAAGCATTTAATGAGCTTTGACTTGCCTCACTTGGCACTGACAGCCCCTGATACAATAAGTATACCTTACATACACATACACAGGATGTGAGCATAGCCTATGTCTATCAGTATAAGTATATTCAACCCCCTTATAATGCATTATAATTGTGTATGTAAAAGCAAATACTTTACAATACACTTCATTTCCATACCATACCATGTTTCCATCCTTCGAAATTTCATTCTCTTTAAAGCCTACAGATGGCTACAAGCCTACTTACGAATTTCCCCATATGTACATACATTTTATGTTTGATTTTAAATGTAAGTTGTGTGCAGAGAGAATCCGTCCAATACGTCGTGTTCTCATGTCAATTCGACTATTCGTTTTTGGCAGTCGAAATTTCGTGTTTTTTTTTCTTTCTTGAAAATAGAAAAAAAAATCATTTCCAAGGGCTGCTGGCTTTTGGCTGTATTATTACTCATCGACTTTCCTGACGTTTATTCTAACAACTTCTGGAACTAGGTACCCAGCCAGACACCTGAACGCTGTACATATTGAACACTTTACAAGCCAAACTTGAAAAGGAACCCCTTTTCCCAACCTGCCTTATATATCATAAGCCTGAGACTTTGATAACTGAAAACAGGACAGAGGATCTAGAGATCTAGAGATTCAAACTTGCTAACAAAACCACGGTGAGAGACACATTGTAAAACATATCTCATTTAATTTTGATCTGCATCGTATCTTCCATTGCCATCGTCTGTCCTCTGGCTCTATAAATTTTCAGCATACGCTTTCCAAAAAAAAATATTTTTATTTTTTTTTTGTCTGTACAATCTTGATTTTTACAAGTGCGTGTGTGTGTGTGTGTGTGTGTGTTTTGTTCCGGTTTTGAATTAGATACATATTATTATGGTGTTTGCATAGCTTGGCATATCAGTAGTACTGATAATGCAGTATAGGTACTTTATATCATCATACTATTTCATAATTGTATGTACGATATTGTGTCAAATTGCGTAGCCCTGCTCAAAATCACCCAACAACATTTTTTAACATCCGCCAGTCAAACATTAGAAATTGTGTGGAGCGAACTACATACCATGCGATGATGTGATGTGATGCAATGCCATTGCCAAGTCAAAGTCAAACCAAAAACCAAGCACACTCATGTTGTTGTTAACGATGCGATGTGGAAGACTGACTGAGTGACACGAGCAATATATTTTCTCTTTCTCCCTCTCGACTCATGTCATGAAAGCAATAATTAAAGCCACTATGAGCCATGTAATCCATTGAAGAAAACCTCCCATTGGGGAGCTTAAGCTTAAAAGTCGACTATCTTCTCTCAGTATTTCACTTTTGTATCAAGTGCAGACGCATGTATATATACATATATACTCCCTCGCTACTTAAATTCCTAAATATGAATAGTGATATCAATAGGGGACACGAGCCCTTATGTGCCTTGTGGGCACTGTATACTGTAATTCAAAAGTCCACATTAGCGGTATATCAGTAGTATGGCCATTGCCCTGTCTATCATATGACATGGCTATGGCAGTAAGAGTACAAGATTTAAACTGTACAGAATTCAACAAAATATCGGCTTCCGTTTTAGTATCAGTATTGGGATCGGAATCGGAATCGGAATGGGAAACCGTGTAGGAGCAGTCTACACACGGACGTAAAAGGTACTGGTTTAAAATTTAAAATTTCAATGTGCCCGCATAGAAAGCTACAACCGAATCGCAAAACCATTGATGGAACAAAACTATCCACCCACTAGAAAAATACTGTAAGTACACAAAACGAGGCTTGTACTTCCCACGCTTAATTCTCTGTGTGCCCCCTACTATATACTACCTAAATTAAAACTCCGCATTACCAGGACCGGGAATATACTTACTCCTTGAAATCCTTTTAATGAAATATCACAACACCACATAACAGAGATGCCTATGAATAACGAACAAGAATGGAGCAGTGTGAGGAGGCAGCATATGTAAATTATAAGGAAAATTTATTTTCTAGAGAGAAAATGGTGCTACAAAATAAATTAAAAATTGAAAGCTGTACATTTCCCATTATTTCTCAACCTTTTTTGATTTTGACAAAGTATCGATGCACAAACCTATCTATGTAAATACGTTTAGCCACAGAACCAGCACTCCATAGACTCCAGATAATTATTCCCAGTGCATTTAACTTAAATTCTACTAACATGGAATTGTACTAACTGCGAGTGAATAAAGTAATTATGCAGATTACAAGTCTAATAGCATTCATGCCATGCAACAGGAAAACTTTTAACTTTACACAATTGTTCAGAAATAAAGTACCTGCGTTTAGAATGTTAAATGTAAACTATATTTTAATTAATTACAAACAAAACATAGGAAAACAAAAACAAACTGTGGAAACTAATTGTAATTGTAAGTACTGTACAATGTACAGGGGACAGCAGTTGTTCCCTACAATTCTACCTTCTACGTAATTCTATAATGTGTGTGTGTATTTCCCAATTGTCATAAGATTTACTCTAAATTTAAAAGTTGTTTGGTAAACTAAATTTACTAAAGATGTATGTATAGCATATAGTTACCATTTCTATCCAAATCCAAGTGTGTATCATTGCATTGTATCATTGTACGTTCTGTACCTATACGTGGACGCCTCACTAGAGAATTGGTGGAGTCGGAGTAGTGTATTCTCTGTGTAGAAGTTTGAGATTTATTTGTCTAAATGCTCGTTTATGTAAATAAATGGTAAATACTTATTACCCATTATTGTTATTTGTACTGGGAGAGTGCAGGGTTCAACTTTCTTCAGACTTGAAACTTTGAGACTTGAGCAATACAACAAAAACAGAGGGAGAGAGAGAGAGAGAGGGGAGCGAGAGAGAAGCCATAAAAGTTCATGCTCAGAGGTAACAGTGTTTTAACGCGGATTAACGACGTGGATGTAAGCTATTTTTCCTCCCACAGCTCTTCACATAAAAGCTCCGAGCCCAACCACCCACCCACCTTAACTCCGTAAACATGCCAAATCACTTTCGTAATTACTTCAAAATAATGAATTGTTAGTAGGTACATTACTTTATTTTTCTTTCTACACTTGGCTATATACTTCCTATATCCCTTATCAGTCCTCCTTCCCTACGCCTATAATTATAGTTGTACTAGAAAATCTATATACAAGAACAATAAATCTACCTAGCACCAGTACCAGTACCAGCACCAGTACCTGAAACACAATTTGTTTTCTAAATCCAAATCCAATCTATAGTAACTAATTCTTTGTTTGTAGGGCAGGGCCCGGTCCCGGTCCCGGTCCCGCGATCCGGGTACGGGGACAGATGCAGAAAAAATAATCGATTTTTGTTTTTTTTTCTTTACATTTTATATCAGTACTTACTCAAGAGAGAACTGAGATTTCGATTAGAAACACTATATAGCCGCTGTCAGTTATACAATATAGGAAAATAAATACGAGTATAATCCGAATTTGACTATAAGAAAATCCCTTTAAGATTAACGATTAGGTATTACGGCATGATTCTACGTAAGATCTCGGCTAGAAAAATTCTATATAGTGATGGTGAGTATTACTTTATTAGGTAGGAAGGGTATAAATCAGGCAGGAGTTCTGGGACTGCGAACTGCAATAATTGCAGAAAAAATCGATTCTTCTTCATATCTGTAGATATATTTATTTCAAAAGTATATATACCCATGTAATAATTTATAGCTATTTCATATTAATAACTTTATTCACATATAGATGCGCTTTTTTGCAGTCCGTTTCCGTGCCACACGTCATACATAGGCCCTTCCAGATTTAATCCAAACTTTCTTTCCGACCAAATTTTAATAAAACTAAACCACGGGAAGGAGACACACTTATCAATTAATTGTATAGGTATAGGTACATACGATTCAATTCAGAAAGTTAGAATGACAATTATAAATTACTGAGCGTGTCAAAAGTATAAACTAATTTAGTTAAATTTGGAATTGCTAATTTTGAATGCTATATTTTTGGAAGTGGTTAGGCGAAATAACTTGTATTGTTTTCCTTTGTATTGAGCTGCATACTATGTATATATTTTGAAATGCAATTTTATTATTACGGTTGCTACATCTTTTTCCATTTCCTTTCCAAACTTTACTCGGGACCGGGACTAACAAACATGAATCAACACCAATAAACCAACCATGCTTCCGTTTACCATAGGACACACTCCAAAATCTAACGCGCACGAGTTCTCACCGCTCGATTTCGATTTCATTCAAATGTCATGATGTACGAACTACGAACCAAAGCAGCTTCACCCCGTGCCTTACCTCAGTATAGTTTTATGTGTAGCAGGGGTCTTATAGACAAAAGATAAAGATATTTCTCACAATTTCCAAGTACAATAATAATTATTGCAAGCCCTTAAAGAAAACTGTGTGAGTTGTGTGACTGTGTGATATGGAAAGATAATTTAGAAATATTATCCTCATAGTACATACAAGATAATTACACAAGTGTTTTAGATGATAAAGATATTAATCTTGTGCGTCTTCCATTCTACGATGTTATAGTAACCACCCTCATCTATTTTAGTTGCCTACTTAGATATTATATTATATAGTAAATCCTTGGACTGGTACTGGTGCTATATATCAGTATCAAAAAGAAATATCCCATCTTTTTACTTATACGATTAGTGTATAAATCTAACCATATCCATATCCATGAGCACATAAAGATAATTATATATACCTAAATATGTACCTAGTTGCAGTTGGAGAAATAGAAAATCTTGCCTTATTCTCTCATGTTCATGTTCATCTGTCTCTCTCTCTCCTGCCCTCCAACAAAACCCAAAAGGAAAACCAACTCTTTTCTCTCCTAAACTTGAGCAAACGAACCAATCCCACACTGTGTAAACACAAACACACAAGCTTAGACATTATACTGTGGAGTTCTATAGGAGACGCACTGTATCTGTCTACTATGTCAGGCCCACAGTGCCGGTGCTGGTACCGGTAACTGTACCGGTGCCTGTGCGAGTGGAGAGATAAAAGCTTTCTCGTCTCTTCTCTGTCTCTCGATCAGTTTGCAATATCCGAAATCCATTAGGATCTCTCTTTCTCTGTCTCTCTCTGTATGAGCTCCCACTTCCACTCAGCAGACACAGAGCCACATCCACCGTCGTTGCAACATGAATGTATGAACATATGTAGCAAACCTTGAACCATGACACTGCATATTATCTGTGTGATACAGATATTACAAAATTGCATTGCTAAATAATATCATACCTACAGCCTATAGCCTCCACTGTAGTGAAACTATAGTGCATTATAATGAGCACATTATGTACATAAGTGCTTCCAGGACTGACTAGTGAGAGTCTGTATGTATGTAACATATAATCCATGAGATTCTATTTCATATTTCCATTATATTATGGTCTCATTTAAGAGGCACGATCGTCTCATAAAATCCAGAAAATCCACATCCCGTGTGTACTAGCTTATAGCTCAACCCACTCACTGTATCACTTTCTCTGAGTTATGGATATAATTTGTAATATAAAATATAAGCTCTGATATTAAGACTCAAGTCTTAAAGCAAAATTTAGTAGTATATGTTACATATGCATAATGTATAACCCCATCCAGACATACTGAGTACAGAGAATAAAATACAGATCCAGATTTTAGCCAGAGATAAATGAGAAGCGAGCCCCATACTCAGTCAGAATCGGAATCATAGGCCATATATGATTAGCTATTATAACTGAATGCATAAAATTATAAATGCAGTAGTTATATTCTCCTATATATACTACACATCTACAAAATTAAATTAATGCAAATTCAAATATTCATTTAATAATATTTTATATCTAAAATCTATGCAAAATACACAGACTAGCATCACAAAATTAAGACTCCCCGAGAATTCCCAAGAAAGACTAACCACTAACTAGGAATATCCACATTACAATTTTGTTTGATTTTAGAATTTCTCTGTCCACAGACAGACTACAGACTACAGACAATTTTCCTTTCCGTGTTCACTCTCTGCGTGGTATGGCATGATATGATATGAGGTCTCATCTTTAAGAAGGTGATATAATTTTGTTCATTTTCTATGCAGCAGAAAATTGCGTCGTACACTAAGCACTAAGGAAGTATCATGTACATATGAAAGTGTAATTACATATATCTTTATCTCGTGCAAATCTACTCAGTCATTCTCGTTGTAGATTTCGTTTTGGCTTGTGTCAATAGACATCTCCTGGTCCTGGTTTTGCTGCTCTCTTCCCTCCTTCCCTTGCCCTTCGTTTTCGTTTTCGTTTGCATTAGCATTTGCCATTTCCATCCTATTCATAATATTGCTAGGATGGTTTCATAGTTTCATTTTCTAAATTAAATATGGAAATGAAATGAACTACTAAAATACACACGCACAGGGGACACAGACAAGACACAGACAGAGACTCGACTTCGACTTAGGGGGTACGTAGATTTTCATTCCTGAAATAATATGATGGCGACAATATTATATGGAATCTTGAATGTATACAGTAGATTACTGATACAATGTATGGCAATGGGCATAATATGAAATGGTGTCTGTCTATCAACCAGTGAACGAAGGCGAGATTTTATTCGTTAGCTGCACGTCACATTCCATCGTCAATTGGAAAAGCTAAAATCCTCAAGTGTTATGAGGATATAGATATAGATGCCAGATTATACTACAAGTATCTGTCTCCAGATCCAGACCAACGTACACAGTGCCATAATAATATTTAAGTAAGCATAAGAGAATCCCATTCAAATTTAACAGATTCAATGGAGATGGAAATAGAAATCAACTGGAATTAGAAATTGTAATCATTTTAAATTTGGAGCTTCAGCTATATTATATAATTCTAATTTTATCCAATTCACATTTATTAGCACTTGAAATTTGGAGTCAATGTTCCAGATTCGGCTCTGCTATAGTGTGAAAGGAACCAAAGTATGGGAAATATGTGTATGCAATGTGTGGTAGTCTATAGTCTGGCTTTGGTTTGGCCCCGAGATTTATACAGACAACAAGCATAGTCCACTCCACACACAGAATACAGCGGTAACCATAAATTAATTGAAAATTGAGAGCTTCATAAATATTTTTACGATGATGGCTTCCACATACTAAAACAGAGTGCGGATTTGAAATAATAAATAATGTAGGTACGATACTTATGGCTGTACAGGCACAGGGGGTTTGATTTCCTAATGAAGATGAAGCTACCTACTTGAATTTCGAATTCGGAATTATTGTAATGGTGGAAAATGAGCTTTTTCAATTAGTAATGGTGACTGAGGATGAGTGGAATGAAATCGATACTACTATATTTAGATGGGTATGTAGCATATGAATTTCTAGCAGTATTTGTACACCGTGTACTACTGTACTGTTTTCTAATTTGAAGTGTTAGTACGAGTATTTATGGACATAAATAGATCCTCGTTATAGTCATATCATCATGATCATGATCATGCTAGTGATCCCCGCAGACTTAATGCTGATGTGAGAAATTTCTGCTTCTATACCTTTCCAATGGAAAAGCCTCCTACAATCTACGCTACAGTGCTACACTTTGTCGACGTTGATTTTCGACGAGATATAAGCGCCTTATCGGTTTTGGTTTCGGTTTGTCTATCTGTCTGAACAACCTATACAATAGTAATAGTAGGTAGGTACATTATCACATAGTGCTATTAGAATTGTAAACTATATAAATTCTGAAAAGACGAGCCCGGCCATAGTCATTTTTTATTTAGTTTCATTGAGCTCCCCTTTAATAAAGCGTGTAAGCTGTTATATTTTTTATTTTTATTAGCCTTTCATATTCCGCAAGTTGCAGTTTTGCTTTATAGACATCAATATATAGGTATGTATTTCTAAATCGACAAAAATCCACAAAGCCACTCCACAATAATGTATCACTTCAATTCATTTCATGCTTCATACCTTTCGCTTCAGTTTCATTCCGCATCCACTTGAGTTCATCTCCTCAACTTAAACCACTGCCACTACTAAAACTATTGCAAAGGGCAATTACCACATTACCTATGGTACAGCATGTGGAACCGTAATGCTTCCTCACTATGTATATATAAACATGACAGATATGTAATTAGCTCGTCCGCTAAGCTCATCACCAGTACCAGTTCACCAAGAAGACCAAGATGAAGAACAAGAGTCCGTCAGATCGTAATCAAGCTCAGGAACTATAGCAACCGCTACTAATCTGATTAGGTCCACTGCTACCTAATATTATTTGCTTCCCCTCCCACGAATGTTTCATTGAGTTTTGGGCCCTTGTCTCCTATGCTTCAATCAAATAGTGGAAGCACCTACGCCTACACAGTAACCTATAGCTCACAAAACACCCACAACATCACACACACAAACTGTCTTCTGTTTGAGAGAGAGAGATAGAAATACATCTCCTCTTTCAATTCATTTGAGGATATCTATATAAGACTAAGACTATTCCCATTACTAGGAATTAGGAGAAGTACCTAGGATACAAAAGTACCTATAGGTATTGATACCACTACCACTAGCATTGACCGTATAAAAGGGAAAAAAAAGAAAAAGAA
The DNA here is from genome assembly GCA_949802685.1 of Dicyrtomina minuta. NCBI lineage: Eukaryota > Metazoa > Arthropoda > Collembola > Symphypleona > Dicyrtomidae > Dicyrtomina > Dicyrtomina minuta. Next base: position 61,190,067 of record OX461810.1, read on the forward strand.
AAAAAACCCCTTTATTTCTAAATCGAAATCGAATTGAGATCGAGATCGAATTTTTTCAAAAGACAGAGACACGACTACAGAAGTTCTTTCATAATAAGGCATCTCTCGCTATACCTATTATGTACACAGTTGAGACAGGGAATTCGCAGGCTCCATTTGAAAATTGTGATGAGACTCGGTCGGCTGCTATGGCTGTGAGAATGTGAGACGTTTGTTTGGTTGGTCTTCTTCGTCTTGGGCTTGGAGTCTCGCTCCAGACAAATACGGATAATATTGAAGAGTGCGGTAAATAGGAAACCGCACGTATTTTCTGCATACGCTACGCACCACAGGGCCAAAACGCCAAAGTCAGAGAGGTTTACATTACATCACACGCGGGCACATACCAACTATCAGTAATACTATAGGACCTATACTGTGCTGTTCCTATGTACTATATACGTCTAACAAAGATGCACGAGGCTTTAAGAAGCTCCGAATGTTCAGTGTGTACAAATAGGTACTTACAAAGGTGAATTCCAATTGGAATTCTTTATCTCTCTCTATTTCGTATTTGGCACGCCGTCTTTTTTTTACACTATATATCTGGGTGCGAGTAGGTTTCTACTTTTTTTTCTATATACGATTTACCTCCGTATCTCACTATTAGGTAGAGAGCATGATGATCATCATGGTTCATGGTTCATGCCATGCTTGTTATAAGTACCAGAGTACAAACGGAAGGAACGTGAAGCGAGTATTGATAATAAAAGAGCTCAAGAATTCCGTGTGTGTCCTACCTACTGTAGTTTACGTAGCTTTGTGAGTTATACATATCAGTATTCCTCCTGCCCGACTCCCGACTCCCGGCTCGTTCCCTTTGCCTTCGTTCCTAGTTTTCTTCCGTCTTATCGTTAGTTCTACTTTACCACGACCACGACCACGAGTCACTATACTTTACTACTATCTAAGGTACAGATGCTACCTCTTTATTTTTTTTGTAGGTTAGGTTTAGAAATTCGGTGTTGGTTCGGGCTTCGGTTGGGAGATGTGTAGAAGCGATGGAATAATATGCAATGCAAAAAGAAAACCCAGTAGTGGAGCCTCATCATACACTACTGTACAAGACTCAGGCTGTAGACTCTAGATGAACATGAAGACGAAGACGAAGACGAAGACGAAGAAAGAAACTCGCAGAATCTTAAAAGCAAAGGGAAATAAAAAAGATAGAAAAAAAAATATGAAAAAATGAACTCACATAGCACCGATGTAGAGCACGCCTCTTCTGGGATCCTGGTAGAATGTGCGGTAGTAGCGTTTCCCACAGGTGAACTCTCGAATGTGATCTGCAAGAAAAGAAACAGAGAAAACGTCTTAATAACAGAACATCAGACGATCAGACACAACCTATATGTACACGATATATACCTACAGTATCTATATATTTAGACCTAATAAGCACCTATAAGTATATCAGAATATGAAAGATATTTGTATACGTATTATACTCACTATATAGTCAGTTGAAGTGGAAATTTGTTGTATGTACGTCTGCAGGCTGAGATATACTCATTATTACAGTAAGTATAACTCAAGAGATGGCCATATAGGAAAAGTACATCATAAAATTTTAGTGTTATTACTCTGTCATTCCCTCTATGAGTTCTTATGTGGGCTCTTCAAAATGAAAATAATATTTTACGTACATGAAAAAATGCTAGAGAGACTTACACAAAAGTCTAGCTATAGACCACGTCAAAAACCTGGAACAACTTTCATTTTTCACATTTTATTCATGCCAAATTTAAAGCGCCAAGTTTAAACTTGAAATTGAAATAGAAAAATAAAAAAAAAAAACTATAGTAAAAAATATGAATTTAAAAGGTATATAATAAATTTACTAAGCGCACTGAAAATTCGTGAGTCAAAAGTAATTTATGTTGCTTTCGTTTTTGCTACAAAATTTCATATAGCAATTATTACAAAATTACTAAAATTACAAAATCTAAATTCCTAACTCACAATCGCGAAAACTTTAATAATCGTAAAATATTGCTCCCTAATGTCCCATGAAAAATCATTATATTTAGGTCAGGCTTCCATTATGTCAGACTAAATTAGATTTATTATACTATAATCCCTAACAATTACCAATTTATCTCTTCATGTTTACCTGTGCGATTATCTATAGTATCAAAATTATTTCTGATAAATTCGTACATGTTTATTAACATTTTTTTAAATTAAATATTAACCCACGTGTAGTTTGAAATTAGAAACTGAGTCAATTCAAAATGAAGCAGGAAGAGGACAAAGAGGCAAATCTCTGCTGCTGCTGCAGAGAAATTATGACATGAAATATGAATACACTTGTGTACAGTAAACATCATTATGATATATTGTGAGACTCTGCGGTTGTCCGTCTGTGTGTGTGTGTGGGGATACCCAAGAGTTTGGAAACAATTGACAAGCTCCAGGTAGTGAAAAGTGAACATCCACACAAGAAGATCATCTCGACACAAAAGGGAAAAACAGTTAAAAAATTTCTCATTGGACAATGATCATCATAAAAGACGCTCCAGGGAATAACCTGTTCCGCACTATCTCTCCTCAACTCCCATCACCGACATAATATTTACAATAATAAACTTTGAATTTCAGACAACAGAATACAATTACTGCAACTGTACACACACTATGATTAAGACTACTGACTTGGCTCATACACACAAAGAGGCAGCTGCCATTATTGTGTATGTAAATGTAAATAATACATAATATGCACGACCAGGTGAAAGCAACCATCCAAATTTGGATTGTCATCTGTACATATGTGATTGTTTACTGTAACCGCATCTCTAGAACCAGGGCCGGATAATGCGGCCAGCGCAGACAGCCCCCGCTGCTTGAATTTTCAAAAAATGTGTAAAAGGAACATTTTGCACTTTTCAAAAATACGTGCAAAGAATATTTTGACTTGAATTTTTTTGTACATTTGAAAAACATGCAAATAAAAAATTTAACACTTTTCTCAAAACATATAAATAGATCATTTTGCACTTTTCTGAATCAAGTAAAAAAAATATTTTAAACTTTTGTAAAACATGTAAATACAATATTTTTCTTCATCAAAGAAAACCATGAATAAAATTAAAATGGTGGTTTTTGTATTGAAACAAATTGCTGCCTAAATTCAATTCCTTCGTCCGGCCCTGCTACAACCACTACTTTGAACAACTAACAAACGTTATAATACTCTATGAATTTAATGAAACTCTCGCAGTTGCGTTTATTGTCAAGCTCCTACTGATATCTCACTGCTTTCAAAATGTTCTACCAAGCGACTACGACGACGACCCCCAAAAATCAACCAAAAAGACCCCTATCATCTACATATATGCCTACCTTGGTGGGCATTTCTGATGTGGTATTATTACCACCACTATTTGTACAAGATCCTTGTTTCTCTGGCTCCGATTGCACAGTGCAATGGTGAACTGTGGATTTTAGCTGTTAGTTTAGAGTTTAGGCTTTGGGTTGCAGTATAATATGTTTAATCTGTACGCTGCTGCCTTGAAGTTAGCCAGGCCTATGGCCCTATGTCGGCAGACTACCTTGAGATACGTGAGCATTTTACTCAATGCTGTATGTACAAGTTGTACGATATAGAAATGAACGATCGAACTTGTTACGTTCCCTTCGTTACGTTACGTCATGTCTTTTTATTTTATATCTTTTTCCTCGTATGATTGTTGTAGTAAATGTAATGGCTCATAGTATATCCGAATCCAATATGGTCTGTATCTATAGTGCAAGTGGAAGGAAGGAATATCTGTAGTAATATGTAGTAGCCTCGACTTGCCTTTCCCTGGACTGGACTGATACTATGAAGACGAAGACGACCACGACCAAGACCTGCCGTTGAAGTTGAAGAGTCCATGTCGACAATCTTATTTACAACCGGCACGAGACAATAATTTGAACTGTTCACTCTTCTCCCTCCACATAAAAATGACAACCGCTCCCCGAATGGAGCCCAGCGCTAATGCCCTAGCTAAAACCAAAACCAAAACCAACCATGTTTTACTCCCAAGTCCCATCGTCAGTCAGACTTGGTACTAAACCATAATCAGCCCAAGCAGTACCAGCACCAGTACCAGCACCATCAAAAGTCATCACACATCCCACAAAAACTCGAGTCGACTTTAGTTAGTGCTATTCCGTCCCACCAAAACGATTGCCATGTTTCTAAGTAAATACAATGACCACCAACACCAACACCAATCCAACCATAGCATAGGGACAAGAAGACAATAGAAATCCAGTATCCAGTCTTCTTAGGGTCTCGCAGCTAGACTCAAAAAATGACGGAGCCATTGCAAATACCACACAGGGATGTGCTTCGAGATGAAATGAGAAAATCAAAATCCGCCTTTATTCATTATCATTACACTGAGGACCAAGACCCAAGACATTATACATATCCTGGCATAGCCTTCACTATGCACATTCTAAAAAATACCCAGCCAAATAATATAATCTTTTCAAGCCACTACGATTGGCTCACGCACTGCATCATAATAATTTCACTCGAACAGTTATTGATATTATTATGTTCAGAGTCAATTTGGTTTTTGTTCCGCGAGCCTTTCCTCGCTTACCTATAGAACAAGTAAGAGGGACTGTGTGTGTGTGTGTGTTTGTGCCTGGAGTTCATGGCTCACATTTAATTCCAATCCACGGAACATATTAACTTTTTTTCCCCTTTCACTTTATCTCATGACAGTGCTAATGCTAACGCTAATAGCAGTAGTAAACTTACACGCACAATTTTCGAAATTCGAACCTACCCCGACCGAAGAAAAAGCTTTGAATTATTTTATATTTTATTTTTATTATTACAACTCCACAAAATGTATTAGCGCAAGTAATAATAATTGCGTGGAATTTTCTGTACTTAAGAGTTGGGAATTGGAAGGAGGTTGGTTATCTGTTGACATACAAAAACATATTTTTGAGAAATACAGAGGCATAGCCTGCACTCTACACACACAGTCGACAGTCATGGACATGGATCCTGCTCCGTAAGCTCTGTTAATACTCGAGTCAAGTTTCTCTCTTCTCTCAGCTGTTTTCGTTGCTACTGCCACTGCCACTGCCACACTGCTGCTGATGCTGACGCTGGTGTTTTGCGTGTTTGTTAGTGTGTTTGACATCCCATGTGTAATATATACATAGGACGAAGCTAAACGAGGCAATGATTGATGGGTTTACATATAATTTAACTCGCACCACTCACACAATACAATACATAAGAATTCTTTATGAAACCTGTCACGGAGGAAATAAGCAACTACTGTATAGTTTACGCATATAATTTTCCACGTTTTCCAACCCAACCAAAAAAAACAGCATATCTGCCTAATGCCTACTGCCTACCACTAACACTAGGAACGCGCCTATAGGTATATCAGGTCTACTACAACTACAAGTATTTTGTCATTTTTGTAGACAGTATAATATACAGTACAAGAAGAAAGTTTTGGGTAGGTAGGTAGGTAGGTATCTTGATTCTAGAGGAAAACCTCGTATAATAAATATAAAAATATAATAATAAACTCCACCACCTAGAAACACGGAGATTTAGGAAGAGAGCGGCCGCGATAGTCGCGATAGCAATATGTAAAAGTAGGGAAAAAAGATAGCTATCAAGATTCAAGAAACGGGAGAACAAGAACTGCAGAACTGCCTCCACGTGTTTAACGGAACAAAAGAACAATTCTTTAGATTCTTTCTTTCTCCCACAACGAGCCGCCTTTAAAAAGCAAGGCAGGCAAGCAACTAACCTACAGCACAGAAATTCATGTAAAAAATTATGTAGAAAAAAAATGGATATGAAGGAGAAACAGAAAAATACGTCTACAGTAGCAGTCTTAGCAGCACTGCACTGTACTGTACTGTACTGTGGAAGACTGCAAAAGGGAAAAGAAGAAAAAAAGTCGCAACTTTTCCCTTTTCTCACTTTTCCTACTTTAGTCTTGCCGTTCGTTTTCGTTCTCGTTCTCGTTTCTCGTTTTCATATTATTTTTTCTTCTCAAAGAAATTTCTAAAGATACTTTTTTTTTGTACGAACCTAATAATAATAAAAATGATACTAATCTTAAAGCTACTATATAATATAAAACCTCAAGTTATAGATCTGTATAGTCGCTATAGTCGGCCCATCAGCAATGTGATAACTGATGTGAGTTCCATCCCATCCTGTCCGTATAACCACACTGCACCATTCTTATATTGAATGAAATGTGTAGCTGGCCATAAAAATTGAACTTTAGGAATATTCGTATACCAGTAGGTACCTAATTTACTTTCTACTGCAATCTGCAATTCTTATATGAAGATACAGAACTCTATCAATCTATCCATCTTGGCTCGGTTCGGTTCGGTTCGGTGTGGTATGGTGGGAGAAGAGCGATGGCCTGGGTAACAGTTCAGGTCGTCAGTGTTCATCCATCAATTTCTCATTCATGCATTCATGAAATGACCTGAACTCTTTGACTGTATTTCACATATAGGTACTTGCAAAAAAATATAGTCTTAATTCCCAGTAAAATAAGAAGTAGTCTAAAAATCCTATTTAAAAAGTATTGTTGGTGGTATATGAGCACTTCTATATATATATCGCACAGACGCTATACATATATAACTAATTATATAGTTAATTATCTACTCTCTAATGATAGTCCTGATTTTATGTACTACAATTCCGCTATGGAGCAGAAAAAAATAGAACTGTCTATAAGCTCAATGTAACGTAAATCATGCGTCGAACCGAACGTCATTTCTTTTGTACTTACAACTGGGAACTGGGACTGTGACTTTACGTTGTCAGACACGAGAAAGAAGTAAAAAATCTACTCAGCCAATAAGGGCTTGACAAAGGTAATTCCCCTACAACATTTTTGTACTATTAGTCCTCAAATAAATTTTCATACTTTTTTACATTTATGTTCTTTAACAATCCCAGACATACTACGCAAGTACCTATGCATTTAACACTGTAGTTAAAGTACACAAAATATAGTAAAATTCAAGTGAAAATCACCATCAACTTCCAACTTGACTAATGATAAGCCAAGCCTATGATAAATTGTAAACCCTTTAGCCCTTAATATATTGCACTGAATAGGCACAGACAGGAGCATCTGAATTTAACGATTTACTATTCCCAGGACCAGGACTCACGCACAGGCACAGGCATAGACATAGAAACGGACACGGTACAATACTGCACAATTTAATGCTTAGCTCACTGTCAAAGTTCAAGTATCGTTGTATTAGTGATCCTTGGAAATTCCTTTCTATTGTACCTCATCCCTCGTTGTACTTTGGATGTAATAATATTATAGAACTATCTGTAGCAATCATAACAAATCCACGTGCAGCATTGAGTTCATAGCGTAGTAGTAGTAGGGATAGATAGGGAACTGCAGTTTGATTGAAACACTCTGATGCTGAACAGTGAACAGAGAGAAGTCATGATTAATAGCGTCCAGACAGGGAAAGGACGCGCGCTTAATTTGTCATCTGCCATTCAATTTCTTGCCAATTTGCCAACTATTACGAAATTACAAGACTACGACTCCTACATGTTGTGAACCTAAATACACACACACAATCTAGCCTTTAGCACTATAGTATAGTGTTGGCGTTGGCATTATCATTAATGTTGTCGCTGTCAACAACGAGAGTAGTTAAGGATTCTGATTCAGCTTCTATTTCCGTATCCGTCTCCGTCTCCGTCCCACTGTTCCATGTCATACATATAAATAATACGCTCAGACTTGAGACATGCTTTACATTTCCCAACTTCCAACATTTTTACGAAAAAGAATTATTGTAAAAGAAATTATCCACATACAAGATTATACAATGCAAGTCATAGTAATGTCTCAGCATGCATTTCCTTTCCTCAGTCATTCAATTTCAATTAGATTTGTTCAGAGTCTCAAAACAAAACAAAAAAAAGGAGAGAGAGAGAGAAACTTGTAAAAGGGGGGAAATACGTCATAGAGATTCTATTCTATAATGTTATAATAATTCATTTCTCTACAATTCTACACACTCTTTTGCATTCTTTAATTCTTTTGTTTCCGCCTCTGCATAATATATCTTTCATCTGTATAAATGCAAAAAACCAAGTCCTCAAAATTGCAAGAGAGAAATAGGGACACAAAAGACATAGGCCAATTCAAATACAAAATAACAGGAGCAATAGTTCCGTCTTTCTTGAGTCTTGTTGAGTGAGAGAATGACAATGACAAGCACAGAAAAAAAAAGAAGAAAAATGGAAAAAGAACAAGTAGGAAGAAAAGTAAAAAAAACCTGAGAATGATTTAATGAAAAAGTTTACAGAAATAGTGTATATATCGGAGAAAATGCGGAAATGAGAATTTAAAACATCAAGTAGAACCAAAAAGTGGTATGTACATACAATATGTACACATTAAGTTAAACACTTGAGAAGAAATGTGAATCTATAACCAACAGTAGCTATGTTCTATCCCCGTTTTCTTTCCTCCTATGAGGCATTACGTATATACCACCAAGAGCTATATGTGCCCCTTTTCTCTGGATATTCTTATCAAATAATGGAGTTGCAGTGCATGTCAAGAAGTTGAAGTTGAAAAAATAAACGCCTATTTCCTGAGCTCATTGTTTTATCAATGTTGACCATGTTGGAGGCCCAGTCGGACGGCCTCCCCACTCTTTTCTCTTATATTACAACAGCTATCCTGGCAAGTTTACACGATTAGGCACTCATGACTGATTTGAATGAAACTAAAAATGAAAAATATAATATGTATATAAACCCAAGGAACCTAGTTGGCCCAGTACATAGCGACAGGCCCCAACCCAGAGAGTTAGCTCACTGTATAGTACACAGGGTAAATAATTATATAGCTTAAAAAACATTTACCAAGAAAATGTCGAGTGCTATATACAGAGTTATGCATACTACAATTTTTTCATTTACTCCTGCCACTCTGTTGCATGACAATGGCAATGGAAATAGCAAACAAAAAAAGGAGAAGAAAATTCAGATTAAAATACAGTGCTATGGAGCTGACTGTACTGGAACTGGCCTTACATTATAAAGCTTCTTGCCGGCCAGCAGCCGGCCATATAAAATATCAGTAAAAAAAATAGTAGGACATGACATGAAATTTAGCTTGCTTTCTTTTTTCGTCGTGTGCACATGTATGTGTGTGAGCTATACACAGAACCCTTCTCCTTCTACTTTCAGTTTGGCTAGAATTTTCGAGAGAGCTAATCATGCAAAACAAGAGCCATAGTGTCTTAAGATAAGAAAGTTACAAGCACTGGACAACCACACGGCCACTCCAAAACGACCAGGACTCGGCTCTGGCTCTGGGACCTCATAGTGACTCATATAGTGAGTTGTTGCTCGCATTTCAATAAGTCTTTCTCTTTCCCACTTTGCCTTCGTCTATGATATGGAAAATAGAAAACTATATGTACCACGTCCAAGTGTCCAAGTTTCTACTATTTAAGCTGTGTGGCTCCAGCACCAGCACCGTCTCGATAATATGACTCAGAAATCACTTCATGTACAGTCCCTATATAGTTCTAGTTTGCATGCAAACTTCTTGCACGATATCCCGTCACAAGTCATCAACGTCCAGCCAAGTCAAAAATGAAAGCCCGAACCAAAAACCAAAACCCAAACCAAACCGAAACCGAACCAATTCAAAACTGCGAGAATATGGGAAAGGAAAAGAAATTATTTTCAAAACAACGACAACTCCTCCACTTAAAATAAAACTCGAGCACCGTTCACTTTCATGTCGTACATAGTGGGCATAGTCGACATAGTGGGCACATGTCTAGAGATCTTTACTGATATATTTACGCATGGACATCACATAGAGTATATAGCCTGACGGGCTGCCACACAGACCCGCAGACCCAGACCCAGCTAAAAGCTTTTAGCCATTACATTAATTTTTAGAATAAAACCTAAACGCTAAACATTCATTGAGACTTGGGAGTTTTACTTTATGGAAAACGGTGGATATACAGCTATAAGTGTAAATTAATACACAAATTCCGGGGCTCCAAATCTAGACTATTTAATTACATGATCATATTACTCCCATTGCCTGTTGGTGGCATGGTCGTCGGGCTAAATTCAAATGACCAGCAATAATCATCATTACCTGAAAAAATAATTTGCAAAATAATAGCAGAGTATTTCAGCTGTATACAGCTATATAAACGATATAGGTCTGGAGTAAATAGTAAATTTAGCATTTTAATAGACAGAGTTTTTATTCTAAAATAGAACTCTATACGCTTCTCTTAGTTGCGTTCCTTCTTGTATCGTTGTATTTGTCGTGAGAGCGTCTGCCCCGACGTCCTAACAACAACACATACGTTTTATGATTTCAAAATGAAATAATTCCCTCATCGCGTTGGATTATTTTGGCCTCTGCCGTTCTGTCCTTGTGCAACTGCCATGTTCATCATGTCCGTCCAAAACTTTTACGACCGTATCAAAACTTGAAAGCACACTCAGGACTCAGAGTCAGACACACACACACACACAGGCATCTCCGCATACATAAATAATAATTATGTTCTTTATTCATTTCATTCCTTCCTTTCAAATTCAAACTGCATGCATTTCACAGGGCTCAGGAAAACAAGGAACAACGGCGGGAAATTCCCAATTGGCATTTTTGAAACAGTAGGAGAGCTGGCTGTACGGCAAGAGAAGTAAATTACATTATGATTCCCTGATTGGATCAAAGAACTGTTGAAACAACGTTCGCTTGTAGTCGCCGTGGAAAGCTCCAGTGACTCCAGGAGAGACTATATATTATATAGTCAGACCAACAGAATCCAAGTCCCGCTTACTCACCACTACCACCAGCATCAACACACAAACTACTAAGCCCACCCGCCTCTAAATACCTACTATCTCTAATCTACATCCATACCGTGACAATGTATATATGGAAAATGCCGGAGTCGGGAGTCGGAGAAAGCAACAGAAGAGAGAGAATAATGAATAAATGTAGAAAAAAGGCAAAGGGTTCAATAGGGAATAATAATCCGAATTCAAAATTCAAATTCAAATAATTCAAAATTCTATATAATATTTCGTTGTCGGTTGAATTGAAATTTAACCAAAGGAGCTCTTTAAGTCTATCATCTCTGTCTGACTCTGCCTGTCTCTGTGTTGTTACTTTGTGTGTGTGTGTGTGTGTGTGTGTGTGTGTGGTATTAAAGTTATTTATGCACTAAACTGTAGATTATGTAGAGAGATATAAATGTGCTCCCTGCTCTCCTACTAACACTCTCAGAGGGACCCCACTAAAGTCTAAAATGAAAATCCGTCAAAGTATTAACTAATCGTGGAAGTATATGTAGAGTGTATGTAGAGCCTGCACTGGGCTGTCTGTCAATGCGTATAAAATAAATCCAAAAGTTTAAGCTGGAGCTAAGCTAAAAGGAGGAGGTCATTTGCATATTCGTGCTGATGAAAAAACGAAACGCCCTCGACGATAATCACATCATCCACTTCATTCCGGATATATATTATACAGAGCACTGAATCATTCTTCATTCGTTCAATTGCTCCTAAAAATTCATCATTTCACTCTCATCCATCTATCCAAAGGATCTATCGATCGATTTGGGGGCTGTCAGTTGAGTGAGCAAACGGCAAAGCCCAAGCCAAATCCAAAAGCTGGATACAAAGTTCTCACTACTTGTAATCATCGACTAAAAGTCATAAATCGATTTACATATGCATACCAATTCAATTCAATGCAATGGCAGAGGCAGGCACATTTCCGTGTGTGGGCTCTCAAAGACTGATACTTTTACCCTTCTTTAGTCCTCATAGCGAAAGTAACTAAACTGTATCAATACATATAGCTCCAGTGCCAATGCCAATGTAGAATTCCAATTCCAACAATTCCATATAGAGAAACATTGTAGCTTCTTTCAACTTGTAAAATGTTCCATCTACATTGTATTCTGACTTCAAATATCTTAAGCTAAATTGTTCAAAGAAGTGCTATTTACATGTTTTGCACTTTGCAAAAAGCAAGTTTTTTGAATACTTTTTTAAAAGTACAAATTATAATATTTGAAGCATTTTTTGAAAGGTTGCAACACGCTTTAATTGCACATTTTTAAAAGTTGCACGAAACATTAAAAATACATCTTTCAAAAAGATGAAAACTTTCCTATTCCAGCCTTTTAAAAAGGTGCAAAACGTCCTTTATTTGCATGCGTAAATATACAAATTAAATAAATACGTGTATTTAGACACAGTATAATGTCAAAAATCACATTTCCCGCCTAAATATAAAATTTAAAAAAAAATCTATAGATAGCATGGCTTGCTTGGATTGAACTCAAACTCAAAGACTATAATCATTAAATACAAATTGATCCGAGAATTAACATAATACAAATCAATGGAAATGAAAACAATCCCTCGTATGACTATGGGCAGTGTGTGGCGATCGAGGACTGACACTGACTGGATACTGGAGAGTTTTGTGATGATAAGCTAACTAGCTCTGTTATGCTCCCCTCTCTTAAACAGGTTAAACATAGCGACTAGGACTACTACCGTGACTAATCGTAAGTCTTCCAGAACCAGAACCAGGACCAGGAGACCAGTACAGCAGTGCCAGTGCCAGTCAATCTCATTCTTATTATATCCTATGTGAATCAGACGGAGAGAAAAATGAACTCCCAGGATGTGGAAATGAGAAAGCATCACCACTAGATTACGAATTGGTCATTGTCTCAAAAGGGGTGAATGCAAGGCTCACACAGCTGGATATTTACGGCAACCCATGGTGACTGATACAGGTGAGATCAGCAGGAGGTTTCTCTCCTATCTCTTCACACGTTCAGCACTCCAGCACTTTTCAACTTTTCCACTTCCACTCTGACTTCTAGACATCATTGCATTGACGTGGAGCTGGACGGACTTTGAGAGTTGTACTTTCCACACAGTCTATCAATGACTCAAAAAATAAAATATGAACAAAAAAAACGTAGTACATACATATACAACTGTCTTGGACCCCATTAAGCATTCAATGAAGGCACCCTCTTCCCGTTTCTCACCGTGGCCATGTTTCTCTCGCTCGCGAGCTCGCAGTCCCGAGACCGAGACAACCCCAGACTTTTATCATTATCACTATGATGAATGGAAATATTTAATGAACGACATCTACTTACTTTATTTCATCCCTGCGAACAAAGATATACTATACACATAAAAACAATGTGTAAATATTTATAATGTAGACAACCTGACTTTTACAATTTACTACACATACATGTATATTTACAATTTAAAAACAAACTAAATCAAAATGGTCTCTTACACTTTTCTTATCTACTTATGTATGTGCGTACTGCTTTTCAGCCTCAATATCAGCACTATAGTCATAGCCTGGTCTATCCATGGCATGTCATTAGGGATCAAACAATTGCTACCCACACATTCGCACACAAATGCTCCGCATTTAAGTTCTTGGTAAGACAATGAGCATAATATTATAAGCCCAAAAAAATTTCACGTTCACTATTAAACTTCCATATTTGCCTCGTTCTTGTTGGTTTTTGTTTTAGTCGTTGCGTTGTTGGTTGCGCTGGGTGATAAATATAAAATATCATAAAATTTTGATTTTGAATTGGAATCCAAAAACTAACATTCCAAAATAGGTTGTCAAATTCATATTTTTTTTTTACTGTGAGAGACAACCTCTCGTGCAATGTACAATTTTAGGCAGTAAATCAAAAATTTTATGACACATTTAAAATACCAAACATTTTTTAAATAAAAATCAGGAAGGTATTTCTTAATGAACGAGGAGAGAGACATTGACTGTGGTTTAGATTGTTTATGCATTAAAATGTTATGCATAGCTCCTGGTTTGTTTCACTTTTGTGTATTGTGTTGAGTGACATACTTTGATACTTTGTGCTTGAACACAGTTTTCATCTGCACACCCGCATATTTATCTCTACCCTTAGTTTAGTTCATTGTATCTTTGTCAGCTTTAGACAGTTTTGCCCCATGGCAATAATGGCCCTTGTTTTTTGGTCCATTTCCATTTAGTCTTAGGTTCTGCTGTCCAAAGTTATCCAGCAAACACTGACGATTAATATATTCATAAATGTCTGGTTTAAATTTCTTAATGAAATAGGAACCTCTATACCGTGGTTGTCTCTCTAGTGCTTTGTATTTAGCTATGCTTTTTGGGGCTTTAGGGATAGCCTACGCCAACCTAATGTCAAAGAAAAACTTCAACTTGGAATTAAATTTTAAATGGTAGACCACCTGATCGTGTTCCACCCATTTCGAAAACTTTACATAAAAATACTCTTGAATTAATTTTCTTGAAAATCACCGCCACCATTTCACCATCTAAATCATCCTTTGTACTAAATTTAAATATCAGAATATGTATGTTGACATTGACAAATGCCAAAACTTTGAACTTTAGGACCAGTTGTGCACATAACATGTGTATCAGTAGGTCGTAGGTACTTATTTTTCTTTTAACTCGAAATCGATACAATTTTGGGTTGTGACTCTAATTTTGTACAAATTAATATACGGGCCGACATGCTGTATAAGGTAAAAGGCAAGGAGGTAAACGAAAACGAAAGCCTTGAAGCAATATAATTTTTACCTTACATTTTTACTTTAAGATTTTATACCTTTAGTTTAAGAGGATTCTGTCCAGCTCTGTCAAAGATTTAAAAATAACTAATATCAAACCAAATACGTATACTTAAAATATCTGTACAAGCTTTTAAACCACAGCATATCGAAATATCTAGGACCAAAAAACCAGTACCAGTACCAGTACAAGAATCAAGAACACATATGGCAGGTATAAGTATTACAAGCTCATTTATTTTTAAGAACTCATAACTCATAATAAAATGAAATACGGGCAGATGAGTTGGAGGAAGGAATCTCTTGCACACTTTTGTCTTAGAGACTAAACTTTGTCTTCTTCTACTTTCAAATCGAAATCCAATTGGAATGGTTAATGGTGGGGGAGAAATAGGACAACGTAATGCATAATGCAACCAATACCAATGCCAGTGCCAGTGTCAGTGCCAGCAGCACAACGTGCTTCAATTCAATATACAAAATACAAAATACAGCCGAACAATTCAAACAACTAATTCCAATTCCTCACATTTCAAGAGCAAGAAACAAGAACAACAAGTCGGATTCGGATATTACAAATACTACACACTAATACATATAGGCATTTTCCTTTCTCGTATATATCCATCCATTCTTGGTGCGTAATGCACACCAGAACCAGAACCCAGAACCAGAGCAGAGTACCTACATTAGTAACCTACAGCCTATAAAAGCCGTATAATATAGCTTTATAATCGAAAGACGAAATAACTAACTTAACTCATTCATTATTTATGTTGGAAAAATTTTCACGTCTCACACTTAGTGAGGAAAGGGAGGCACTTGGTACATTTAGTTTCTCCATAAATCACACCACACGACTCTCCACTAAATCGACCACTTCAACTCCATCATCCACAATCCACATTCACCGCTCACCGTTCACCGTTCTCTCCATTCCCATTCCATTTTCTAAATTCTCTCTCTCCGTCTCTGTATCTGTAGAGAGGAGATAAGTATACCTCCCTAAACTACCCACCTAACTTTATCAGTTCTCCCTAAAGTTGAGAGGACGTTTTACGTTTAAATGGCTCAACCTACATTTTCAAATGGGCATAGCTAATATTAATATTATTCAGACATATACACATATCTATATATTTATTCTCATACATTATACTACTATTAGCACAGTTCCCAGTTTCCCAGTCCCAGTCGTAGTCCCAGTTATAGAGTTAAAAGTTTTTTAAAAAAAGAAGAAATCCCGCACCGATTCGGTCTCTCTCTTGGTCTCTTGGTCGGACCTTTGGATTTGAGGATAAGTATACCGAGAGTTTGTAAAAGAGAATACCCAGAAAAAAAGACAGTCAAGGCTTCATCGAGTGTTGGTTGAGCCTTTTTGGTTCTTGGTGTTATGATATATTTCATGTTGAAGGGGGAAAGATGAGGGGAAAAACATCTTCTTTTTTTTACACATTTATTATAATATTTAGAGCTCGTAAAAAAAGCTAAAGAGGCTAAGGCGATAGAGCAAGACGTGTGTGTATGTGTGTGTATTCTTTACTACAGTTGTTACAGTATGTATCTACCACCTATGTGCAGTGTGTGAGCAGCACGCGGGTGAGCTGATCTCAACAGGGAAACAGCCGAGCCACAGCAGAGACCCATGAGGTACTTTAGTTTATGCATCACTACATATAAATAAATACCATCATCGTCTCCCGCTCTTTCTACGTACATCATCAGCTACGGCTACAGTACAACAGCTTCAGCATCACAATTCAAATCTACACACACACACAAACTAAAAACTCCTCCAGACTCTAGTCTCCAGACTTTTAGTTTTTATAATATGAATGAAAAAAAATTCATCCCACTTTCCCAGTGTAGAAAATATCTCCTTTATAAAATTATGTAGGTACATGTTTGAGCCTAAGAAAATAAAACAGAAAAAAAATGTCTTGTATGTGAGTGTGTGTGTTGTTGAAAACTTTGACTTGGACTTTTGGATTTGAATTTTGGATTTGAATGGGGACATTTTAAACAGGAAAATTATGCAGAGTGAAGTGTGTATAATTCATTCACACAACAAACATTTCAAGATTCAAGAAATTTGTTTTTCTTGGTTTGGCTCATTACAGATACAAAATAGAGAGATGTCTTTTACCTATATGTAAATAATGTAGTCATTTTCTCGGTTTTTTATTCTTGTTTTTTCTGTGTAGTAGGCATAGGATTCGCCTTGAAGCTAGGAATTATTATTGTTGGTGCGAAGAAATAAAATAAAATAAGAGAGTTGACTCAGTCAGAGAGCCATTATAATAATATTGTCAACACGATCCGAGTCAGAAACATATAGAAAACACTTTGACTAGTTCGACTTCCAGTCCCAGTCCTAGCTAAGCTCTTAATTCAGTGGAGGGAGGACAACAACGGAACTAAACCCGTCCTTGACTGAGCAGACAGAATAACCCAAGTAAAATTCGAGCCAAAAAATCCCATGGATATTTACATAAGAGAGAAATTTCAATTCAAAATTAATGCAAAACTCTACGTATATAGCAACTAGTACCAGTGCCAGTACCAGTGCCGACACTGGGACCGGGACCGGGACCGGCCTAGTCCCAGTCCCGGTCCCGATCCCGATCTAACCCTTGCATATAATTATGTGCACAGTAATGCAAAATGCCAAGGCTATACAGATATATGGTACAACATTATCCACACAAAAAAATTGACTCAAGAAAAAAAGTCCTTCACTCTTTCCTCCCGGATGTACAAATGAAAAAAACCATCCATTTTTTTTTCTCTCTCTCTTTAGTTCCATATTTTAAATGTCTTTGCATCTTCAATGACTTCCTCAAGTTGCTATTAGTGTCGTCTTCAATAATATGAATAGTTTCTACATGTACTCACTACACTTTTAGTTCCAAGTTACTATCCTCCACAATTTCGTGTCAGTTTCCATCACATTGCTTTTATATGTACCGTACTTTCTATTCTACAGAGAGATAGAGATCTACATTTCAGATCCAGATCTCTGAAGATCTTAGAAGGAATTCACAACCAGTTTCAGTCCTCACCAACAGCGCAACAGGACCCGCTATAGACAAACCGGAGGGAACAAAAGTCATTCAAACTCGGAGAGAAGATGTTAAAAAGTGTATTTTTTTTAATTCTCCGGATATGGAAATGATGTCACACTCGTCACTAAGAGACTACCATAGCCGCATAGAAGAGTCTTTACCATATAGCTTTAAACCCCATGCGTTTTTCTGCATGTCATTTAAATTCTCAAAAGAAATAATGTACAGCTTACACAAATTCTATGGTTTCATTCCACAGTCAGTTCCTCAAGAAACGCTTAAAAGCCATGATCATGGAAAATGTAGGCTCGCTGACTGAGAGTCTGAGAGTGAGTGTGGCAATGGAATGTCCATGTTAAAAAGAATTAACTGGTTTCTATTATTATTCCCTATTCTCGTTTCCATTCTCCACAATGCATTTTACTTTTGTGGCTATGGTGCCGCGCTTCGTTATCGTAGTCGTAGCTGTGATGTAGCACAATGCACTATGCGCTTATGCATTATTGCATTTCTCTGTCGTTTCCTCTGTACACAAGCTTAAGTGGGACTGATACTGATTATTGTGAGAGGGAAACCCTGAAAACGAGAAAATGAGGAAGAAACTAACACCGAACCGAAGCCAAAACGAAAACGAAAACGAATCCAAAGCAAAAGCACTACCCCTTTCCATTCGAATGAGTTGAGTTTTGTAATAAGATTTGAGATATGAGCTATTCCTACACTAAACAACTACACCATGCACACACACAAACACAGTCATTCATTGAATGGGAGCTTAAAATCCACTAACTGTATCTCTCCTAAACTACCGTTGAGCACGAGATCGGGATACCAATTTAACAACGCACAGAGAAATAGTATACTGATATATTCGCTCACCTCCATCTCTGTATTTCCCCAGTGCCAGTGCCAGTGTGCGTCCCTACCTATCAACCGAACGTATGTATATTCTGTAAGGGTTGAGCTTATCTTTAGCGTAACATGAAGTAGGTACCTACCTGCTGTGCTATGCACTTTGTAATATGTAGGACTGAAAAAGGGGAGCGCATCTCTCAATATTTTTCCCTGATAAATTTTGCTATAATTATATTTATTATGTAGGTACCTTACATACAGTTTTAGATTTGTTCGCTCTATGCAGTCCACAGTTTATCCCCACACCGTTCTTGCGCTTGTGCTAATGATAAGCTTCATTTCTTGCTTACTCATTCAGATATGGTTACAGCAAATAATTAACTCCATTAAGCCCGCCATAATGCTTGCAATGGTATTGGTGGTACATATATGTGGAGAACTGGTGCTGGTACTGGAACTGGTGGTTCCATTATTTCCATTAGCATTGCATTTAATAGTAATTTCAAAGCCAATTTTAATTTTAAGAGTGATGCATTCAAACATGGAGGGAGTGGGTACTCATCCTGAGCCCAAAAGTAGAAAAATACATTTATCCCATCTATATGCACTGCACTAGCACTGGCTTGTAACGGTGACAGTACGAAATTTCACTGCACTTTCTTCCCCCACAAAACTGGAACTACTGAACACTAATAATAATGATAAAATATTTACGGCATACATAACAATTTACATGGCGGCTTCGGCTTCGGGTACGGCTACGGCGACGGCGACGAGCGACGATGCTCATTAACAATTTCACTGTGACATTTTTGATTACACAGAAGACGAAGAAGAAAGTTCTCGTTCACATTGCGTTAGATTCTGGATCGGGTGCTATGAGGAGATGCTGAGAGAAGATAAACATGAAGATATGATACGCTCCCGCTCATCATCATTACTATCGTCATGAATTTAATGTAAAAACTCCCCCAACTGCAGGAGCTATTTCCCCATTTTAAATGATAATGATAATAAAACACTCAAGCAATTAAGCACCTTTAAGAGTTTAGACTGACTAGTGAAGTGAGAGACTGAGTGAAACCGCCTTGGTTTTCTTTCTGCCTACCAATCTTTCACAAGTACATAGAGTCTAGGACTGGTATAGCAAAATGCAGCAGAGAATGGATTTTCTATCAAAAAAAGTGTGCATATCTCATATGGCCTAACTAAACCTAAAAGACTACTGCTACAATGCCACTGCATCTTTCATTCAAAGGAACCCCTCCGTACACTAATAATAATAATTAATACTATTATTATGACTATTAGTCCTCCAGCTTGAGAGCTTCTATCTTTTGACTTTTGAAAGAATGAGATACATTTTGGCAAGATGGATAAGGGAGAAGCTCCGACTCCGGTACCGGTACCGGGACCGAGACCGAGACCGAACAAGATATCAAATGGAAATCAGGAGGAAAGAAAAGCTTTAAAGAAGGGCCAAGAAGATCGAGACTCGAGACGGAGAGAGCAATGTAAGAAGATTGTCTTCAATACTTTCTCCACATATTTAATGGCTTTTCAAGCATCATTAACACTAAAGATAAGTATGGTAATATAGCCCATTTCACCGCCATGCTCCCAGCTAAACTGCACTCAAGTCTCAGCCCAATTCTCCCCAACTTTCCATTCACTCTCTTTAAATCTAACAATCCTATCCATATGTACAAATAGCCAAGTACGTTCCTTACTATGCTAGACCTATATCATTCCCATATACCTATAGGCAATGAGTTCTGCCACGTTCACTCCTTTAAAGCTCCCGATTAGAATTAGAACCCAAAAGTATTCAAGAAGGAGACACACACTGCATTTTGCATTGCAGCGTCGTTGTCGTTGTCGATCCTCTCTTCTCTTCAAGACTCAAGAATTGAGGCTCCTTCACTTTTAACTTGTACTCCCATTATTCTCCTCTTCATAATACCTATCTGCATCTCGCACTTCCTCTATAATTACGTAATATGTATGACGGGAGTAGCGTTGAGTCCATAGAATGTCATGCCATGACATCATTTCCACACAACCAACCAACCATTTGCTATTGTATGGTATGTTATGGGGAGAAGCACTTCTCTCCGTTTTCCCTTTTTCCTTTTTTTCCGTTTCTCCTCCATTCCAACTGCCTCTCCTAAACTCCTAATGGTTTTACAGCCTCATCCATCCAAATGAAACCTACTGATAAAGTCACCAGTTTCAGTTTCCCCGCTCAACTTTCAGACTCAACTTTTTCTTCGTACAATACACAGTTTCCACATGTGTGAAGGACTCTTCTAATATAGGAAATAGGATGTGAGTATAGCTTATAGTATGTACAGTTTGGAGTCATATTGTTTGTGTAGGGACCACATACTTAATGCAACCTGGGCAGGATTTTAGATTTTGGATCCTGGATCCTGTGGATCTAGATCACTTTTGTATCCTGAGGACTTGACAATTCCCATCTCTCCATCAAGTACTTCGTACTTCCAACCCCTCGTCTCTCTCTCGAATCCCAAAGCCCAAAATTAATTGTAAATAAAGCGGATATTAAATACAGATGAACATTCTTCATTCTATCTGTACACAGAGATTAAAATATGAAAAGGTATAAAGGCATACATAAGTTACATAACAGCCTTACCCGCACACACACAGGCTTTAATTCTTCCTACCCCTTCCCCTCTTTTTCCACATTCTTACACAGGTATGCATATCTCCTGTCTCATGCATATTCAAATTTAAAGACAGACAAGCAGAACGTGAACAGGAACAAGAACCGAACCGAAAGAAAAGGACAAACCCATGTTCCAGATAAAGATTACACCGTGTATCCCCTTTTCACAGATTTATCACTATCACAGCATCAATAGTGTACCTACGTATCCACACACTGACATACATACCTAGGTAGTGTGCACTGCACTAGAAACAGAAACAGCAACAGACACAGAGACAGACACAGAGAGAAACGAGAATGCAGATACTGCAGTCTGCACTTCACAAGTTTCATGGAATTACGGAGAAAAGTATAGGAGACGAAATAAAAAAAAAGAAGAAGATAGATACACAAAAAGTTGAATTTTGAGAAGAAGAAAAGGGTTGGGGACGTCGACGTCGACTCACTCTGTGAGTTTTTGGAAGTTAAATTCAAAGCCATATTCATATAATATAGATGTATGTATCTGTATCCTGTATAGTCAGAAGCAGAGATATGATTCCGATTCCGATCCCATGATGATGCCATGGACCGTGTGAGCTTGACGACGCGACAAGGAAAAAGAAGAGAGAGAGAGACACGACGACGAAGACGACGAAAGAGGAAAAACGAAAAGGACGCTGAAAAATGTGTGTGTATTCAACTATTCAATGTTTTCTTGATTTATACGACAGGTCGTAGGGAAATATGCAAGCTTAAAAGAGTGAAAAGAAAATGAACATCTTCATGATGTACCACTCTACGGACACGGACGTGTATCTTTCCCCCTATCTAATTTATGACCACCATCCCTATATAGTCTCTATATCCTTCCATACACTACTCTACCCCCAGTGTCATTTCCTTCCCTTGACTTTGGCAAGGATTTTTATACATAGGCATGTGGGCATAAAGGAACGTAATATATCTATGCATATATTAAAAAGCAGTCACAAAAGTTGTCCACCATCTAATACTACTACTACTATATCTCCGTCTCAGTTCTCAACGCATCCCGTCGCACGACAACAGACAGACCCGTCTTCGTTCTCGTTGGAGTCCAAGTCGGAAAGTGAGATCAGGAATTGTTGTAGATTCTCTGCTGTGCGTGTGAGCATCATCTTACACTTCCCAGTCTCGTTCTCTCTCCTTTTCAACTTCCCTACAAGACTACACAAGCATGTCTCTATTATATACGCATTTAATCTCTATTATACTCCATTCCGCGAGCTTCTTCATTGTACTCCATTTCTATTCTATTCTCCATTCAAATTTCAAATGCAAACATTTTATTTCCTTCTTGCATGAATATGTACACACGCACAAATTAATGCTTGGAGGGCTCCAATGCGAGAGGGAGAGTGAGTGCGAGGCCAATGTCATTGCCAGGGCCAGAGCCAGAGAGAGAGAGAGAAGTCAAAGCTAAAAGCAAAGGACTGGAAGAACAAGAGCAAGAACCCCACCATGACGAATTAAATAGCGACGAATGACGAAAAACGGAAGAGCCGTCCGTAAAACTAAAAGTCAAGTACAAAGTAAAAGTTTGACTTTGAATTAAAAAACTTTTCAAGAATTCGCTGGCAGGACCCAAGACAGAGAGTCACAGAGTTCAAAAAACCAAAGCTCAAAACTCAGGACAGACTACGCAGAACGAGAGAGAACGGCAGAAGAGACCAAACACATTAAAAACGTGGCCATAAAGAGCTTAAAATACCACATCACATATCACTAAAAAGGTTGAGTAGAATTCGAATGTAGTCAGACTGTAAGGGAATAAACTGCACTTTTTAAATTCAACTCTCCAGGCTTTCATTTCATGATCATGGCCATAATGCCATGGCTTCATCAAGTGCTTATTTATATAGACATAAAATAAAAAGTACACTTTGGATTTTTTAAGGCATAAAAATGCAAAAGTTGCCATTGTGTCATGTCTCGTGAGCGCCAGCCACTACCATAACCAGAGTGAGCTTTTAACTAAGGCTAAGTACTCAAAAAATGTATCTATCGGCATTCCAAAATTCCAAATACCAATGTAATGTCTCAAGTGTGTGTGTGTAGAAGAAATGCAAATGTAAATGCATTTACTTTGTTAATGAGTTAACACGTGGAGCTAAAAGCTGTACATCTTGTACAAAATCCACCTCCCTCCACCCACATCACACTTACTGATGATATTTGCATTCTTCCACACTTTTTAAAATTTCCTCCAGCCTGAAATGCATTAAGCATTAATATGGAAATAGTGGAAACCCTTGATTTTAGAGTGATTTACTATGAAATCAAATACCATATTAAAACTAACTGTTTATGGATGCCATCATATTATGCTGTGCATTGCATTGTATTGATTGTAGTCACAATTGCAAGACTGGATGCCATGCCATGTGCTGTGATTTTCTAGCTGATTTAGGAATTACATATAATTGCTTGTTGTCTGTATATCGTATGTATAGTCTGTAGTGCTAAAGAGTGCTCCAGGTATTCTGTACTCACAACTACTTCTGGTACATAACATTTGCTATGCTCACCAGAAAGGCGCTACCATTACTGTCCGTGTATTATTCGGTCCTTGGAAATTATGCCCATATTTGAGTAAATTTTTTCTCATTGACCGAAAATGGCGTGCGTCGTAAATTCGTCTAGCATGACTCTATTTAATGCGTAATTCCTCTCGACCACGTAAAAGCATATAGGAGTCAAGTCAACGTCAACGTCATGCCTCATCGTCTTACTTAAAAGAGAAGACTAACTAAGATACGCAGACACGTAACCAAAGGAGCCAAGTCCAGTCATGTTCAGTCAGTCAGTCAAATTCAAATTCCAAGTCAATTCCAAATCCAAGCCAAGGCACATTAAGTAGCTTGAGAAGCTAAAAGTTGAACAATAATAATAAAAAGGATTCCTTTCCACTTTCAAGCAAGAAGTTTCCATCCATTTTGATACACTCAAGTCTCCGATCTAGCATTACACTATATTATGTAGGTATAGGCTCATGAATATAAAACATATCATTATACACATGCATGTGTTCAAAAAGCCAAAAAACTACTTACTTAGCGTTGGAATTGGGATTTCGATTTAGAGTGCGGAACCTGAATTATTTTATATACGAGTGGAAATCCCATGTGATGATCTGATATAATAATAATAGTATAAAATGTATCATTAGATGGTAGTTCTAGTTAGTGAGATAGCTATACAAAAATACAAACTACTGAAACTGTAATGATGATAAAATATTATGAGAGAGTAATATAGATATCTGCTGTTTGGATTGGAGATACAACGTGGAAAAAGAGCTACATAAAAAAATTCTATCTGTACGCTATATACGTTAGTGCGTATACGTATAGTAGAGGAGAAGACGAAGCGCAAGGTGTTTGAGTATTCATTACACGACTGATTGATGGAACCTAATGGACTGATGGATAGATAGATGGATGTGAGATTAGACAGATGAACCAGAGGGTGACTAAATGAGCGGATCATGTTATACATGAAACTGTCTGTCTTCTCTCTCTCTCTCTGCCTCTCACAGAGCTTCTCACTATTTTTCCACTGTATAGAATGCCTACTCAAAAGGCATACCTACCTCTATTTCCATTTACGACTACTGACTACTGACTGGCACTGGTCCTGGTCCCGGTCCAATTTTATTCTTCTGGCCCTATTCCTATCCTCGTCCTGATCTGTATATCAGTAATGAATCTGTATAATTTAAACCAGTAGCTAGTGCTTTAATAGCCTACCATGCAAAATGCACTTACCTACGGTATGTACCTACCTAGTTTATTTAATTCTAAACCACATACTACTTCTATGGTTTCCAACATAGTTTATTTTTTTACACGAATGCTGCCCCCACCTCATTCCAATCACATTTGGAATCCAATGCAGCAGATACTGTACATACCGAACAAAAATGGATTTACGCTTCCACTGCGCACTGACTGACTAGATACGTCAAGATAAGATGTGTATCTTGATGGCTGATGCTGATGTTTATAGAAATGATGATCATAACAGAAGAATAAATTCAACAACGATAAATAAACTTTTTTATTTATTTCTTTTATTTATAAAAATGCATCCGGAATCTCCCTACCTGATTTAATGCATTTGCTGCCATTTGAGGAAATGAAGAAAATGGGTGGTAGTGGTAATGTGCTCTGGCCCTCGGCCATATAGCAGGCGTACAAAAAACTGCAAGGGCTAAAAACCTTCAACCTCCCAACATCTCAACATTGCAATCCCAACTTCCAACCGAAATGAATTTAGTTACAGACACAGAGAAAAAGAGAAAATGAGATGAAACAACAAGGAAGGAACCGCATCGATTTCGATTTCATTCACACCCTCACACTGTATTTTTTCTTTGGTAGTGTACATGTAGGAAAGGCTGGCATCAAAAATAAAAGGAGAGGCAAACGAATAGATTCCAGATCGTAACTACATATACATGTAATGATATATAATGTTCGATTGGAATTGGCATTATAGAATTGGTTGTGGTGAAGGGATATACAATATGCAGGAGTGAATGGAGCCTTTCCACTATAGTAAAGTATGCACGTGTCTAATAATGTGCTTTTGTATTACTATTAGGTACTATGGCTATATATTCAGGAGTGTGTAGTATAGCTATATGCTAACGTCTCCAGCTTGAGCCACTCTTTCACAAGTCCATTAAAGAGGAAATCTATCAGGAAAAGTACATGTGTGTCACTTTATACAAGCTTTGAGAACCGTCTGTGAGCCCATCAATCATGTAGCCATTTACAAGCCTTCCCTCACACGTCAATATAAATGTAATGTAATGTACCAACTACGTGGAAAAACTGAAAGACGAAAAGGAGAAAGAACTCCCAGACCAATCGTATACTACAACAGTGGCCCTTCCTCCCTATGCCTATTCAATTCGCATACGTTTCTCTGTAGCTCTCTCCTTGGAAAACCGGCATAGGCGGAGAAGGTGCAAAACAGTCTATTTAAATCCTTTGGAAAAACTGCATCTGCTCTTCACAGTTTTGCAAGTAGAAACTTTCTTATTATGTTACAGACGTGTTTCCATATTTATTCCTTCAAAAAATGGTTTACAGTCTGCTTGTATCAAAATTTAGACATAGCACGTTTTGCAAGATACAAAAATGTAGATAGTAAATTCTGCAAGAAGAATACCTACATATATATAGCATAAATATGAAACATGTATTTTATTCACTGCACTGTTAGACTTGAGGGTGATCAATGGAACTACTCTGATCTGTATAATGTACTTGTCTCTGCACATAATATACGTAAAAGTAGGCTGTGTGTGTGTGTGTGGATACCCTTCAGACATGACTGCAAATTTCTTGGAATCAAACTTAAATAGACTCAAGTTGAAGTAAACACTGGAGTGTTGTAGT
This sequence comes from Dicyrtomina minuta, assembly GCA_949802685.1. Classification (NCBI taxonomy): domain Eukaryota; kingdom Metazoa; phylum Arthropoda; class Collembola; order Symphypleona; family Dicyrtomidae; genus Dicyrtomina; species Dicyrtomina minuta. The sequence continues at coordinate 61,216,836 of OX461810.1, forward strand.
TGTTCGAGCCGCAGTCCCTCAACCAACGAACGTCAACGAGCTGGAACGAGAAGGAAGACTGACAAAACTGCTGTCGTTCCCTTCCTCCTCGAAGTCGAAAACTCTAAACAAAATAATGATATAGTAAAAAAGAGACAATCGCCCTTCACGTGTTGATAATTCTAAAAGACTTTTTAAAAGAACAACTTTTTTCCTACTACGACTACGACGACGACGACCTAAATAAAATATGTAATAATATTTAAATTTTGGTATAAACGCTTCCACCGTACAGATACTAGACTCACCTAACCTCACCGATACTAAACTATAGGTAAGCAGGTGTACCACAAATAGTGTGTAATTCCTTCACATCATCCATATCATATATCTGTACATCCATTAGTTAAATACAAGAAAAATAAAAAACAAAATAAAATGAAAGTCATCCATTAGGAAAATAGCCTGTAATGAGATAACAAATATGTATAGAGTGTAGAGAAGGGAATGATTTGTTTATCTTCTCTTCAAAATCCAAAGACCAAAGAGAAGAAGAAAAAAAATCAGGAACGCCAAGTCAAAATATTGATCCTCCCTAGACTACGTGTTTACGATGTATAAAACAGTAGTTATTGCCATGCATATATTATGCGTGTTTGTTTATTTAGGTAGGTATTTAATGTAATGTGTAATCTTTTGAACTGAAATAAAGTTATAATTTATAGGTAAATACTGGGCTATAGCCTACGCATGCAGATACTGAAAACCGAGAAAACTGAGCGACTGAACTTGAACTATTCTCGCGGTTAGGCTTTTGTATATATGCCAATCCCAATAATTCCAAGTTCCAAGCAAATGCATATTTTTTTCGTACGCTACTGATATTTGCAGCGTATAGCCCTAGTAAAAAATGTTGTTCCATTTTTGTACCAAAAGTATATAGACGGTAACTTTAACTTTATGAAGACAAATGATTCGTACATTTGAAAACTCTCACGATCCTTCCTACGCTACTATGGCTCTTCCAGTATAGCCAAGTAGGCAGTAGTCCCTATGTAACATAATATGTGGTATTTACTTTCCATTTTGTATTTGTGTACTTTCCTCATAAAAAAAACCAAGGAAATTGCCGGTGGTATTTACTTTGACAAAGCTATATAATATTACTACCACATTTGTAGTAGTATCAGTATCATTACTGATTTCATCGCTTGCAGATAGCAATACATAATAGTCATTTTTTTTAAATGGAAAGCCATTGCCATTGCCATTTCTATTAGCTTTATTGCCATATCAGTATTTACGATTAGATGTCATTCAAGTCGTATTTATTTTCTTAACTGAAGGTCATTGCCAAAAGTACAATCCAAATCAATGTACATTTTGTTTCTCGGTGGATTAGTAAAAAGCCGTAAAAGCATTTTAAGATAGTATAGTAGTAAGACTTTTTGAATTTATCGTAAAATTAAAAGCTTTAATTAATTCAATAATAATACAACATGACGGATACGAATTACGATAGCGACGAGAGTATAACTAATCGTTTCAAAAGGGAAAACTGGACTAACCGCATTTTTACGCTCAATTTATTCAATTCAATGTCACTGCTAAACGTTTTTTGGATAAGCTGCGCTACTAAAAATAATTACAGCAGATTTTGTTTTGAGATATTGTGAATATCATTGTAGAGAATTTAAATACAAAATTGCTGAAGATTGAAAGAATGTATTTTGTGGGTAGAAAATACGAAAATAGAAAAAACAGAAAAAATTCACAAATATCTGTGGGTGATAAAGTAAAATCATCGAGAAATATATTTCCTCCGTGGTTTCTCCCCTCTTTTGGTTTTCACTCAGAGAAAATCAAAAGTCTGCTTTAAGCACTTTGTTTCTTTCCACAGCCCTATCGCATATCTCTCCTATTACGATTATGATTACGATTTATTTCCTCGTCGATGACGATGGCGGTAAAGTTGCAACTTGCATGCGATGCACTGGTTATGTAGTTGGGTAGGTGAAGTTGCTTTGAGCCTTGAAGGCATATTTGTATAAAGCCCAAAAATCCGAGCTGAAAATTTCAAACTCAAACTTTCCACACTCACTCACTCACTCCCAGTCCCAGTGCACAGTTCCAATGCAATGAATTCCTATTTACATTAACACAAATACAAATACTAACACAGAGGATTTCCCCTCGTTTTAATTTTCATTTTCATCAAGTGCATAAATATCTCTAGAGTTTCACTCAAAACCGCTGGCGGTCATTCATGGCCATGGCACGCTTAAAAACAAAATTCAAATCAGCGCATAAGCTATATTGCTCACAATTATATACATATTACAAACAAACACAAACTCGTAATTTTACGCACTAGTAATTTCCCAAATTACAAGTACCAACCTACCTAATTATTATACAAAGCTGCACGTTTACAAGCACTTCATATTCCTACCTGAATTTAAATGTCTTAAATGTTGGAATATTTAATATACCTGCCTGCACACAAATAAAATTTGCATCTGCATCCCACCATAACCATCCCATTGAGACGAATGCTATAATTTTTTCCATACCTATATGAGCACCTGTGCAGTTTTTGAAATTAGAATTTTAGCTCGTGCTATTCATGTGCATTAGCAAACAATGAAAATGTATTCTACAGAATAGGCAAATAGGCTGCAGATATTACATAATAAATCCCGCTGGCCCTATTCAGTGCACTCGCCAACTCTTTTATCTCTAACAAATAGCGTCCTCAAGCCACAAGCTAAAGACACGTAGGCACAAGACGAAGGAAAAAAAAACCTGGCCCGTATCCATTAAGAAAGGACAAGAGAGAAAACTCACAATAATGGAATGATATAATGACTTTATTAGCTGGAAGAGCCTTCAAGTCGAAGTCGAGAACCTTTCCTATGTGGCCATATATATCACTTTTAGCTATAGCTAAATATCAGTTCAGTCTGTCGCAGTAGATTCAATGTGAATGAGAATGCTTTTGGTATTTATCTCACAAAAGTTGAAGTCACCCACAGGAGAGTAGCGAGACAAAGTACAACAGAAGCTAAGTTCACTCTTCACTCCTTCCTATGTTACATAATTTTGAGAGTCTACCGGGGGAAGGAAGCACGAGTAATATTTTTACATAATAATGTCATTATATATAATAAGGGTTGCAATGCCGATGCCGATGTAGAAAAATTATTATGCCTGTGTACAGATATGACTCCCACCCACCCACTATTCACTATTAGTACTCCCGCATCTGTATCCTATGCCCATTTCCCTTTCCCTCTCCTTCGCCTTTTGTACCGCCGCAATGAATTGCTCTACTCTCTGACGGTGATATATGTAGTATTTTTGAAAACATAAACATTTGTATGAAAATACGGAATTTACGGGAAGCTTATACTTAAGAACTTGTCGTCATATGTGTCGTACTGGATCAAGATATATGATTATTATTAATATTTCTGTACATATATAGGGTTTTAGAAGTGCGGAAGTCATGATAATATATCCTATCCAATAATATCTGTATCACTAGAACTATGCAACGCCAACTACCCACTGTTCATATTGTTCTTTTCTACAGACTGCGACTGAAGACATCTCTCAAGAGAATTCTCCCGCTCTGGATCCATTTACAGAAGGATCCATCTTTCAAATTATACATCCTTACAGTTTACACTTAGTCCCATGCTACAAGATAGGACTCAAGATGAGTAGCACTGGGCTTTCACTCTCTCTCCTTTTCTCACTCATTCAGCTCAAGATATCGTCTGTGAAGAACCAAAATGACCCATATCCATTTTTAGCTAAAAATAATATCCACTATCTACAAAAATATTTAAATATGTCTTGCGAGCATTTAAATAGAACAGTTTGCACTTTTCAAAAATATGTAAATAGAACATTATACACCTTTTCAAAAAACATGGAATTAGAACATTTTGCACGTTTTCAAAAACGTGTAAATAAAACATTTTACACTTTTCAAAAAACATGTAAATAGAACATTTTGACCTTTTCAAAAACATGAAAATAGAACATTTTACACTTTTTAAAAGCTCCTAATTAACATTTCAAGCATGCTTCTTAGTTTGTTTTTATGACATAGCTTATTTTGATTCTAGCTTAAATTGGATATGGGTCATTTTGGTTCTTCACCGACGATATATTAAAAGATGTGCGTAGTTGTAAGTATGTTGTATGTATAAATTTTGTGGTTAAAATGTCCCAACAGTGATAATAGCATTACAGCAAGAAATAATATAGAAGAAAAAAAACTAACTAAAAGCTGCAGTCTCCAGTACAGAAGAAGCGTAACCCTTTCTTTTCTTGTTCAAACCTAAACCCGAACTAGGAGACGGCAGGCGGAATAAGAACGTATAGTGTGTGAAGTAAAGTTTGCGTGGGGAAGATAGAGTTTAAGAGTTGTAGAGTTCGTGAGTCGTCAACGGGACCATATAATGTAAAATATGATGCATAGTATGACAGCATAAGGGAAAAATATGTTTATATATATTTTCTGATAATGTGTGACAGCCATTCCACAGGGTCTCCCTCACAAACAACGCGACGCACTTACGCATTACGCACCGCGAACAGACTACAGATACAAGCAAACTATATGCTATAATTCTAGTGTTTCCATTGTAGGGGTTGTCAACTCACAAAACCAAAGCCAAAACCAGTCCGAAGCTCAGGAATGGAATAACATTAACAACTACGGCTCAAACTAGAACTACATAAACCAAAAACTAATGCTAACGATTCCATGCATGTAAATATAGTCAACGAAGGCAACAACCAACAACAACAACAACAACAACAACAACAATTCATTTTGGGTTCTGGGAAAAAGAAAGTTTAGTTTGCTGTTGATTCTGAGTAAATTCTATGTATGTGTTCCTATTGATTTTAGCAGAGGGGAATATTATACAGAAGAGTAATATCTAAAATCCAACCATACAACCAAATCCATATCCAATGCAAACCACCACCACCACCACCATCACCACCACCACCACCACCACCAACCACCACCACTGCCACTGCCACACAAGTTGAAATTGTTTTAAATGAGACAACGTTGTCTCTTCCAACCACTCACCCGCTCCCCGTCTCTTTTAGCTTCTGCTTCCTTACACAAACATTGGAGTCAAAGTGGAAGCAAAAGTGAGGATCAAAACCATTACCGCCACCGAACCGACCGCCCTGACATACTGTAGATGTAGGTACATACAAACACACACGCAGGATGACATAACGTAAGGAGATGTGTTGTTATGTATATACATTGCGGAACAAGAACCCCACCCCACCCTTAAAAAAAGTCATGCAAAGTCATTACCAAGAGTTATTTTTCAATCGTAATGTAAATACATTACACAAGTCAAAGCCGCAGCCCCACTACAGTTTCTACAGTAGGTAGGTACTTTAGAGCCTGGGTTGGACTGCTTCGTCTGTCGGTTTATTACAGTCTTGTTCCCTTCCCTCTGTGCCGATATGATAAAATGGATTTTTCTTATATCGTCGGTGAAGAACCAAAATGACCCATATCCAATTTAAGATAGAATCAAAATGAGCTATGTCATGAAAACAAAATGAGAAACATGCGTAAAATGTTAATTACGAGTTTTTGAAAAGTGTAAAATGTACTATTTACATTTTTTTGAAAAGTGCAAAATATTCTATTTACATGTTTTTAAAATGTGCAAAATGTTATATTTACATGTTTTTAAAATGTGCAAAATGTTCTATTTACATATTTTTTGAAAAGTGTAAATATTCTATTTAAATGCTTTCAAGACATGTTTCAATATTTTTGTAGATAGTGGATATTGTTTTTAGCTACAAATGGATATGGATCATTTTGGTTCTTCGCAGACGATATGTACCTACCTTCCTTCTGACTTTGTCTGTGTAGAATGTAGAGGCATGAATGACTTTCCTTTTCGAATCCACGCTTATACATTCTACATACAAATAATGCAGAAGATTACTCAGCTTTGGAGTTGGATTAGGCTGAACTCCGTCTACACAACAGAGCAGAGGAGACACAAATATCTATTTACAGATATTTAGACGAGACGGGAGACTTCTTGAGGGATTCCATAAATTGAAGAAAATATAATGTATGTATAAATATATGAGGGACAGATTCCCCTTCGTTGTCGTTGTCGTTAGTCAGTCTGGTACTGGTTTGGGTTTCCGTTCTTCTTCGTCTTGTCGTCTTTTCCTATATCTCATAGATTTAAATTTGACGCACAAGTACAACACAACTGACAGCATATCAGTAGGCCTAAATTTGGATTTAGAATTAGAACCCATGGAAGCACATGGTTAAGTACATACATACATATACGAGGACGGTTTAATATTAATATTAATGTACACACACACACACACACAAACTCAAATACACGCCAACCCAACCAAAGTTTCTCCCGCAAGTCACAAAGACAAAACGCGTGTGCATAGTTATAGAGCGTAACTTGAATGGCATGGGAAGTTTAAGGACTCAAGTCAAATGAAACTCAAACAAATTGAAATATGTTAGTAGAAGGCTCTAGCATATTATTTGTACGGCTACTGTGTTGTAATGGGCGGATTTTGACATTTTGGAAGCCATACATTTAGGGTGAGGTTTACAGAAGAGGGAAAAGGGAAAATTTGAAATAATTTCGATTCAAACAATATTAGTGGTACAATAAAGTTAAATGCCTATTACCATAATTCCCCTCATGCAAAATAACATATTACTCCATTTTAGTTTCTCGTAGTATAGTCTCGCCTATATTTTGTGCTCTGCGTGTTTGTTTTCATTTAGTGCATAATAATAATATTATAGTTGTTATACTTATAGTAATGGTTTTATTGTATGGCTCAAGCCGAACATAAAATATAAAATTATAGCATATGGTTTTATTTTAGCATTTAGCATGCGTGGGTGTTTGTAAGCTACATATTATATGGAGAAAGTGTTCTATTTGAACGGGACTTTGTAGTCAATTGTATTTAATTCTTCAATTTTTAATACCTTCCTCGCATATACATATAGCTACACATATGCTATACGTATGCTACGGAAATTCGTAGTAGCTTTTTCAGTTAGACGTTATAGACACTAACTACATATATATAAGCAAGGGGAAAGTCTCAACTCACAAAACACACACAAACTCGCACAGGTATCGAGAGAAAGCATTATTTCCTCCCTCTAAATTCGACTTGATGGTTATGATATAATTATAGGCAGTTGTTTTCTCCTGTAGATTTGAAATTTGGGGAAACGAAAGCAAACCACCGTCCACTATTCCACACACAGTAGTTGCACTATAGGTAGGTTAGCTTGATTAACTATTGAATTGACCGGCTGGCTGTATGCACAGTCTTACTAGCCTTACACAAGGAAACCCTCACATACGCTGTCGTTTTCGTTTTCGTCTCCTCGATAATGAAAGTAATAAAATGGAAGGGAGTTGGAAGTTGCAATTCGAATTCGAATTCAACTGTTCCAACTTCCAACACTTTTGGCCGTTACAAATCCTTTAGCGATGTAATCACGCAAAAGAGCAATGCCATATAATGACTGAAATCTTCATAGGAGTTGGTTTTTGTTTTTGTATTTCGTTCAACTTTGAATTTCAAGCTAAACTCAACGAACGCAAAAAAACGACAAAAACACACAATGAAACTCCATCTAAATCTCACACATTTTTTTGTTTTACTTTTGACCATTTAACCATAGTTGGCCAGGAATCAAAACCAAAACCAAAACCTACCGGGACCATGATGATGATGATATGAAGATTAGAAATAATTTACATGAAATTTTGTAATTAACTCCCGAACCAATATACCTATATACCCACTAAACTAGGTATACTAAAAATCAATTATTATAAAACTTGTTTGACTTCCATGTTCAAATTGAATAAACTCTGATGAAAAATCAAAATCGAATAAGAATGAAAATAATTACAAAATGTTCAGAGGCCTCTTAATTCCGCAGGGTATACAGAGAGACAGACAGATATAAAATTTATACATTAATAAATGGAATAATAATAATATTGAAAACGATAATACACGTTGGGAATGGAAATTGGATTTAGGTATATTTGGAATTCAACCCCATTCTCCTGCATTAGTATTATCATTGTAATAATTCGAATTCTGTAAAAATGTCCACGTCGTTTTCCTATACCGACTACAAAACCCCAGGACCAGAACCCAGGACGAGAACCAGAGAGACAGAAAGGTATTACTATGGGAAAGCACACACTTAGATCGATTCCTCTTCCCAACAACCAAACCAACTAAGGCAACCAAAGCCAAAGCGCGAGAAAGCCCAAGCTGAGGCAAATGAATATTATACAGATGGGGAAAAGTAGTACGTCTAATTTATACTCCCTCGTCTTCTACTTCTTCACTTCTCTCTCTCTCGCTCCTGCCCCTGTTATCTTCACCTCGCGTAGTACTTAAACGAAACGTGAGGGAGAAGCTATCTATGCACACACACACACACATACAAGAGCTCCCTAAGACTAAGTACAGCCAAGTGTACACGGCTAAATTCTAAATTGAACCATATAGTAAAAGTTGAACATAATAAAAGTATGTATAGCAGTCAACTATGAAGGACTGATATGTACCTCCATGAATCACACTTCCTTCCTCAAGTTTCATTTTCACGATTTAGGAAAGAAACGGTGCGATGGAGATGGAGAAGGAGATGAAGGTTCGCTCTGCTCTACGTTTCCTCGTCCTCGTTGCCTTGCCGCGAAAGCAGTTTTTTGTATTCACGACTGAACACTCGGATTCAACATTCAACTTTGTGCTTTCCCAGTGAGTGTCTTCTCACAAAAAACGAAATCGAAGACAGGAGGGAAGGGATGGAAAATAGGAGCTAGCTGTACGCCTTAAGTACATGCCATATTATGTAGAGGTAGGTAAGAGATCGGCCTCGGCCTGTACACGTGCATATGAAATATTTTACATGTTTTTCACCACGACACCGGCAGTACCTACATCAGTAACTATCCCCAATGTTCGTTTTTCGTTTTCACTATATTTTAGGAATCGAAGAAAGAAGCTGAAGTGAGCTGATTATTAACAACTCTTCTTCATTTTATATTAAAAGGGAGGTTTTTTGAAGGTTTCAGCTCAGGCAGTATAGTATAGCTATGTACATAGCAGTGAGAAAAAAGATGGAAAATACTGTGGAGACGAGAGAGAATTAGAGCGTCAGCTACTTCAGCACATTCCTATTCTGTATTCTGCTCAAAACACAATGTGCTTCATCCAGGTATATGCATAATAGAAAAAGAGACACTAAAAACTAGTAACTCAACTGGAAATATAGATACAAAAAAGCCACTGGCAATAGTCTTATATAGCCCAGCGCCCGCGAGCCCCATCCTCTTCACAGCATATGACACGTACCATTAATGGGAGAGCGAGGAAAACGCTGAGCAATTATTTGCATGCATCTTATTCCGTCATCATTATCAGGGCCAGGGACCGATAGGCAATCAAGTCACAATAACTTACATGTGACATGCAATACATGTGGCTGGCTTTGAGGCGAGGACAAGAACGTGTAAGAATACTCAATTCAAAGAACCAATGAAAATTAAAACTGAAACGGCGAGACGGCTGGGCCACATGTATTATCCATAACTATGGTATAGGGTATGCTTCACAATGTGGACGTGGACGGACACATGGCATTAGGATATGTACGCCGCAAAATCGAAATCGAAAATGAAAACGGCACCGATCACTACTATTACTACGACTGCACACGATGCATTTTGATGACACACACAAAAGTAAATTATTCCTATTTCCCAGTGCTACAAACATATAGCTATGCTTAAAATACCTATATTGAATGTAGCAGTTCTCCCATATAAAATAAACATGGACCAAAATAGAATCCCCCAAAAGAATTGGCAATTACAAATATCTACATGCGACCTCGTAACAATGTATTGCACCTTATTAACGACAACGAGACAGTCGGAGTTTCAATTTTGTACAACCCTCTTGTACAGAACTATAGTATTTAAACCTTATACTTAGTTTGCACGCAAAAACAAGATAGACATGCAACACATGCAGGCTTCTTAGCATCATCAGATTTTACATATTTATCACAAAACCACGTCCAATAGACCACCACAACCGAGCCTAGAAGGAGGCAGAAGGGGAAATGCAAAGGTGGAAACCACGAAATAAAATTGCATATTGTTAAAGCCCGACCGAACGCACTACCAGGTTCGGTCGCTTCGGTGTTCTGGCTTTGGCCTGAGTACCCGCATCTGCTTCCGTGCAGCACAGCAGCACAAGTCCCGAAGTCCCGAGCGCCCAGCAGCCTACCTAAGTATCTCTAGAAAGTCAGTGGGAAAACTTTGATGGGAACCGCAATGGGCTTCTGGAGTCATTAAATGTCATTTGCATTTATTGAGTGAGGACACGACAGAGCGGGAGTGGGAACGGCAACGAAACGACAGGCCAAGCGACAGTTCATGGGAAACGGAGTGTATAAATATAGACAACTGTAGTAGAGGCGCATACCTACAGAGTAGACTGTAGTAAAATAGGTGACTCAAACTACAAACTACAAACGACAAACAAGTAGAACGGCATTACACACAGCAAATGAGAAAGCTACAGAGGAGAGAATCGAGCAAATCTTCTTTCTGACTGACTCCCATATAGCCATGGCCTGTCATTGTGTGTCCCTAATGAGTATGCACAGTTCATCGTTAGATTTAACATGTCATGATTGACTATCTTTTATTATGTCAAATTAGTTGAGACAGCTACCCAAGGAGATGGAATAATTCATGTAAAACTCACTCTGACTTGTGAGCCCCGGTCGTCCCAACGCCCAACGTAACCAATGTACCTACGTAGGTATGTATCGTATGTATAAGGTATGGAGTGGAATTGGCCTGCTCCAATCTCTACCGTCTAAACACCAGAAAGTCAGAAACATCACTTTCCACACAGTGAAGTGTGTCTTGAGCACCTAACACCATTCCCATCATAGCCATAGCCTAAGCCATAATAATATTAACTAAAGTTATTAGCCCTAGTGACTAGTCCTGTAGTCAATGGTGTTAAACTTACCGTTAAATATGTCGCTTGAAGACAATTACATTGTCATGTCGTTTTGCTCATGATCAATTATCATATATGTACGAAGAGGGATGTGCACTCTGTGATGGTGAGAGCTATACGATACGGGAGAATGAGAATGTTAATTTCTACGTAACTTTTGTTTTGCTGTCTGACTGTCTTGTCTTAACTTTACTTGTCTTCCCTCTTGTTTTGTTTTATCGTGTCGGCTGCCTGCCTGTGTATGTCTTAAGATTAGTCCGTTTCGTACAAAAGTATGATAATTAGCCAGTCCTGGTCATTTTCTTTTTCCTAACTACATATACTAACTATGTAACAAGTCACAATCATGTAGAAATTAATTAATTTGACATTTGAATGCTTGCTGTACCATAACATCAAATGTCATTTCCATTTCTCTCTCCTCTCCATGATTTGCATTCATAATGACATACGGAATTGTAAATGTAAGCGTCACAATGTAAACTTTGGCAGCTCCAAAGAACCAGAGTCAGAGTGAGTCGAACTCAGGATTTAAGACAGCATAACAGCAGTATATCCTGTAGTGTAATGTATAGCTCTTAAAGTAACAGTCAAATGGAACATACAGCACAAAAGTTCATGTTCACACAAGCGCATTCACTATTACGGTACGGCAACGGCTACACGACTACACGGCTCCGCCATAAACCATGCTCAAAAAACTTTGTTAATTTATTAATTTATTAAGAGCTCAGGCAGGATACAAAAGTCTTAAGTCTTAAGAAAGTCTTTTTTCCTTTTTTTTCTTCTGGTTAATATTTTAATACTTTTAAACACTATAACCAGTTCACAAAACTCGCAGGTTTTAATTCATTATGTACATAGGATTTTATTATCCTCCGTGTACTACAACATTATTTACTGTTGTTTTCCAGGAAAACTGTGTGTTCTACAGGCAAGTCACAGATATTAATAAAATTAGGTTTAAAAAATTGCCAAATTATCGCTTATAAAAATAAAATATGGCTAGAATCAGGGCCGGACGAACGAATTGAATTTACGCAGCAATTTGTTTTCTTACAAATACCACCATTTTGATTTTATGGATGGTTTTCTTTGGTAATTCAAAATGTTGTATTTACATGTTTTTGTTTAGAAAAGTTTAAAATCTTCTATTTACTTGATTCTAAAAAGCGTTAAATGTTTTATTTGCATGTTTTTAAAATTTACAAAATGTTTTATTTGCATGTTTTTAAAATATACAAAATGTTGTATTTACATGTTTTTAAAATGTGCAAATTTCTTTTATTTGGATGTTTTTGAAACGTGCAAAATATTTCATTTACATGGTTGTTGAAATTTCAGGAATATAGACAGTCAGTTATTTTTCTTGGAATAATAAATTATTAGATCGACTTTGCCGAAATTCATTTGTGGGTTAAAAATACGACTGCGAGTTCTGGGAAAAAATCCCAATATTCTCCGGAGGGAACCACGCAAAAGACTATACACTACAGGGCTAATAGGATTATTGATCGGCTTCGTCTTTCCATTCAGAAACTCATAGACATCCCGGTCCCGGTCCCAGTCCGAGCCCAGAAGAATAAGAAGAAGAAGAAACACAGTCTAGATAAGAAATACGCTGAGGAGATAAGGACAGTGTGTTGAACTATTCTGTCCCAGGTACGAAAAACGATAGACCGAAAGCATAACCAGAACCAGGGAAATGAAAGGGGAGAAAAGTAACTAACATGTATCTCCGAAGCCTAAAAGAGAAAAGTTCTCATTACGAAGACTCCCAAAACCCAAAACTCAAAGACCACAACAAACTTTGTCATCGAAACTTTTTTTTTATCTTGTACAAGTATAAATGCGTGTGTATACTTCACCAAGTTCCAAGAAATAAAACGGGAGAGATAGCAGTAGTGTAAACATAATCACTGGTACTGGTACTGGTACTGGTACTGATATAGATAGTAGGTAGTTTATTTAAAGACGCGCTTCTAAAGCTAACTGTAAAGCATATGGCCATCATCTCATACAATAATAATGCCATATAATCATAGCATAAAATAAAACGGTGGGAAACCCTTATTACAGTCTATACAGGCCATACTATTATAGACAGCAATGGCAATAACAGAGCACAGAGATCACAGAGGAATTTCCACTTCTCTATTTCCGGGATGAGAACTAGAACATTGTGTACACATACATAGACAGACAGAGAGACATATTTTCAATTTTGCTGAATTTTTGATGGATTCTCAGTATTTCTCACAGTGAGCTTACTGTACTTTGTTCCTGGAAAATACCCAAAAAAAACATTCCCTACAGATAGATACATAGCCTCACCGCCCTCGCTCCACCGGAACATAAGACGGAGCTCTCAGCCAATGAAGAATTCAACTCGGAAGTTCTAAGAAAATAAAAACAATGTGCAAAAACAAGATAATTATATTATTTTCCATTATATGGGTACAAGTAGAGCGGGAAAATAGGAGCTTCTTCTCCTTCCCAAATACTTGAGACTCACATTTAATCTGAGTTTAGTAATTCAAAAAGCCATTTACTAAAACTTTACTCACAGAGCTTGACTTTTCTGCGTGTGCCTGGCCTGGTATAACTGAAGGAAATGTGCGGGGAATGGTGGAGAGAGTAGCCGCACTCCCACTCACATTCGCACTTCCCAGTTTCCAGTTCTAGCAATTGGAGAGAGTGAGATAAGTTTACCTTCCTTGAGCCAAGCTGCCGAGCACATACATAGAATAATAGAAGAACAGTTGGAGACTAGGAGAAACCACAACCGCAGAATCCGAAACACTCGAGAGGAAACATTGAAGAAATCTAAGCTCAGCTTTAAGTACCTGCTAATGTACTACTTTTCTTTTACAAGGCATATTCACATATAATTACATAGGTGTATTGAGTATAGTACATACACATAGCCACAGCAGAGCGACCACAGTTAAACTTACTATAGCTTCTATGCTGTCCCCTACATAGTATTTAAGAGCCTATAGCTTTGCTATATAATTATACCTAATTTGAAATATACACCATACAGAGATGAAACTTTTGCAATTTGGAATGTCTCCGAATTTGAAGTGACGATGAGAAGTCTTGAGGGCGAAAATGACAACTACGAGTACGACTGAAAATACCAGTTATTATTATTATGATACTCCATACACACGTGTCTTGACAAAATATTAAAAAAACGCAGGAAAAAATAGCTACTTCAGAATTAAACTTGCAATTAGACTATAACTATATACTGTCAATCTGTCCGTCCAGTTTAATAACATAGCATCTATGAAGAACCAAAATGACCCATTTCCAATTTATGCTAGAATTAAAATGAGCTGTGTCAAAAAAATACAGTAAATAAGAAACATGCTTACAATTCTAATCACGAGTTTCTAAAATGAGCAAATTGTTTTATTTACATGTTTTTAAAAAGGTAACAATTTCCTATTTACATATTTTTGAAAACGTCAAAATGTTTTATTTATAGGTTTTAAAAAAGTTCAAATTGTTCAGTTTACATATTTTTAAAATGGTGACAATGTCCTTCCTACATATTTTTGAAAGTTTAAAATGTCCTATTTACATGTTTTAAAAAAGGTAACAATGTCCTATTTACATATTTTTGAAATGGCCAAAATTTTCTATTTACTTGTTTAAAAAAAATTGCACAAGACTCTATTTACATGCTTTCATGGACATGTCATTTTAATTTTGTCTGTAGATAGTGCAATTTGTTTAAAACTAAAAATGGACATGAGTCATTTTGGTTCTTTACCAACGATAGTGCATTTCATAATTGGCATACTAAAATTAAAGCTAATATTATAACTAAGACCAATAAATGTAAAGTACACATTGAAACAATAATTTTAGCAAATTTCAAATTCGTTGAATTTTACTTTTAGAATAATAATGGTAAATTATCAATTTTCTTGTTGATATTTCATACTAGTTGCCCTAAAAGGCTGCGAGGACTAATGACGTCTGACAGTGCTACAAAATATCCTTATAATTACTGATATTCTCAAATTTCATCAATTAAACCTAAAGGCTCTTTTGACTTGCCTCTGCTACAGTAATATTCATGGACATGGAAATAGCATGACACACAACAGGGACTGCCTATGGTTATTTTGCTAAACGTTATAATTAGGCAAAATGGACAAGGTACATAATTGTAGGTTAGAACTTACGTGAAAAATAAATGAATACTAGAATACTAATGATGTATATAGACAAAATAACTCTTCCGCAGTAAATACAGGGGCAGACCCACTACACACACACACACACACACACTGACCTTTGTCTTTGTTGTCAGTTTCAAAGTTTCTACAATTCTAAATGGGACGCTCCTATTCGTGCACTCTCGTTCTATGCGAAGGTTAGTAATGAACTCTCCAAACTTGTAACCGTATATTCTCGTACAAAGAACTTATAGTAGAGTTCATGTTAATAATGGTTTGACCAGAGAGCAAACCATGGGACATGGGCCAGGCCATAGGAGACTACTACGAGACCAGTTCAAGAAAAAGAAGAGAGAGAGAAAAAAAACATTTATGTATCATGCGAACGTCAAGCTTTCAACAATTTCTAAAAGACCCCCAAAAGCTATTTTTCAACGTCCTCATTCAATCTCATAGAAAATGAGTTAGTTTTCCCTTCAACATTTCCCTTAAAATACCAATACCAGGCCTTACCTACCAATACTATATGCTATATGCATTTTACAAACGACTATACTACAACAACCTACCTACTTACATAATGTGGGAAAGGGCCCGGGAAAAAAGTACGTGTCTAACTTGGCATTCGCATTTGGCATTGTACAGTACAGAAGGGAGAAACAGTTTATCGATATCAACATCGTTATCGACGTCGACCAAGTTTCAGCTCTCAATAAGCATTCATGTCATCGAGTGTCTGTCTGTAGGACTGTGCTAAACTGCAAAAACTTGTACATGTAGCTGCCCATGTAGCACGCTGACTCACATAATGATCATCTTATAATGTAGTCAACTTACGATTAGATATATGTACATATCTCCACCTACACAATTCCCATCCAAATTCAAAAAGACACCTACAGTCTTGAGCTTCCTTTTTTCGTCACTCACATTATTGCTTTTTTCCAAAATTCACAATAGAATGAAATGGAATACTGTACACACACTACAAACTCCAGACATTGAAATCCTGTACTCCGCTTCCCGTTTACATTTTTTACATGGAAATACACAACATAAAGAACCAGAAAACCTGCTAACTTTGGATTTGGTTAGAGACGGGGAGCAGAATCCGAAGAAAAACAATCTCACGCAATATATGCAGTGCACTATGCAATATACAATGCATGTGTGATGACGAGATGACTCGAATTCGAATTCGAATTCGAGAATCACAAGTAGCGTAAAATGTAGCTATATACATATGACTACAACCGCCTGCCTATACACATATGCAGATAGGGAACTCGTGCATATACTTCTTATGTGGTGAAATATACACGCATTCCCAATGGACCAGATGGGTCGAATCCACATCGTCGTCGTCGTCGGATGTTGATCTGGATGCGGGATGGAAGACGCAAATGTTGCCGAGACTTGAATGAAATGGGTAAACTAAACCAAGGACGTGCTTGGAAGTAAAATAACACACAGAGAAAAAAAACGAAGAGAGGAAGACAGAGGCATCAGATCGTCTGAGAAACTTTTGACGAGGTCCATTTCATTTTCAGAGGTAAGATTTCCCATCCAATGTTTTTTTCTACATTAGGGAAGAAGATTCTTGAGGACCAGTAGCAGGACCAGTTCCAGTTCCCGCATCCTTGCCTATCTACACTACACCTACGCCTATCTACTACTTCTGTTTCGCTTATAGATACCCAAAAAGAATCCCACTTGGAATCCCACTGGTCTCCCTACATCCATTCGATATCGACATTGACATCGCATGCCTTGACTAACCCACCATCTTATAGTTTCAGTGACATCCTTATTTTCTTAGTCTTCTTCGGCATCGGCATCGGTCTCGGTCTCGGTTTTGGTCTCGGTCTTGGTCTGATCCTGAGTCTCCCTAAAGCATTTAGACGAGTACCAGTAAAATCACCAGTAAGAGTCAAAAATGTGAGAGACAATGTATCCGTCTTCTGTATATTTACTACATGTCCCCACATAGGGACATGGAGAGGAAACGGTGGGTATGTGCTGGTGGTGATGGTGAACATGGCCGCGGACTGAACGGAAGAGAGAGAGAAACTTGAGATAAAGGGCAAGGGTAAAAACATTCTCTTCACTTGAGTAGGTAACCTAAAGCTGGAAGTCAAAGGGATCATGATCATAATATCATATGGTTCATATTTACTTGACGAGTAGTGTGTGGTTCGGTTTTTGGTTGTGGCTACGCGGCTACTCTATTCCCTGTCCCTGTCCCCATTCTCTATACGTAGGTAGGTAGATATTATGTCTCCTTTTCCTGTAGTATTTTTTTCTCGTGACTTTAATGTACACATAAAGACAAGGAAGAGCCACGGAGGAAGAGCCCATGAAATGGAAAGAGACACGATTATGATATGAAAGAAAGAGGAAAAGGACGACCAAAACCTTACAACTTACTGTACTTAGGTACACATAATATTCTTTTACGAGTCTCTCCAGGGACAACAATATCAGTCAACCCCACCTTATTAATATTCAATCATCTCCTTTCTTCTCCGAGTAGTCTCTGTCTCCCGTATTGACAAAGCAAACACGCATAGGTAGGTAGGATGGTGGGTTCAAATATACCTACAGTACACTCCGCAGAACACAAAAGCTCATAATTCAACATCATCGTGTTATATGCTGGGATGTACAGTATAGCAGGTATGCACAGATACATATATAGGGTATTTTCGTATTTTTGTGCGTACTGATATTTCTTTTCTTTCCAAGTCCAAGTCCAAGTTCAACTTCAAATCGAAACCGTCAAGGCACATGCACTCATACTAAAAAATATATGGAGTATAACGAAAAAAAGGAAATAATAGATATAAAAATGCCCAAAAAACCCAACCACATGGAATGGGACGAATGAGATCATAAATCCTAATCATATGAATTTCCTTGTCTCCACCAAAATTTTAAAAAATATCGAATCTGCGAACAGTAGTGATTTTGAAAAAAATGTTTTGTAGCCAAGTGTTTTACATATGTATAGTGAATACATATATCTAAACTGCTAAATTGCTTGATGTCTACAGTCTCAAACCGAAAGGCCTAAAATAAAAAAAACAGGACCTATGAGGACCTTAGAATAAATGGCTATAGCTCCGCTAGTTAAAGTCAATTTCTAACATGTTACACTGTTCAATTATATGACTTCCAATAACTCCCGCGTCCCGTGTCCCGTCCTGCCTCTCATTATTTCCCCCAATTTCTTTTCGAAATCCAGAACTACTACAGGACTGTCTATGTACTTCCCTATAAGTATGAATGTGTCCCAAATGAGCCAAAAAAGGAAAGAAATGGTACAGTGTGCCACACAACACTACAGTGTAGAACCTACAGTATTTACAGTGCTTCTGGCCACGAACACCCGCCCGTTCGAACCAGTAACTCTCCAATACCATTTGCGAACATAGAACATGAGATTTGTCGACAAGTCTACAACTTCAATTAACACCCGAGGAACCTACACACATACATACCTATACATAAATCTCCAAGTAGGCAGGCTACTCCGAACTCCAACTATGTCGGATCCGGATCTATAATCTATACTATACTGCAGGGACCAGACGCGGAACATTAGTATGCAACTATAAAACGAAAACCAGTACGGGAAAAAGGAAAAAGTTAGGTAGGTAGGTACATCCTCCAAAAAACCGTACCGTACCGTTCCGTTCGCTTTCGTTCAGGTTCCGTGGCCGACGGAGTTTCAGTGCCCGTGTCGTGTTGAAATGTGAGAAACGAAATGAAATAAACGCTATAGATAGAAGAAAAAAAAGTAACAGGAAAAAAGAAAACGAAGAAGAAAAAGGAGAAGAAGACGAGGGAAAAAAAATACGGGATCGTTCGAATTCGAATTTAACTTTTGGAATCATTCGTCGACTTGGAATTCAAATCCCCTGGTGTTCAGTTTACTGAGCGAGCAAATGGAAGCACATAGCATCGTGTCAATTAGCTTCTAATTAGACTTCATTTTAGCAGAGGCAACAGCCTATTTAACACTAATGCCACGCTGCTTCATGTATCCATCTCTAAAAGCTCCAAGTGGAAAAGTATATGTCCATATGTAGTAGTAGCAGTAGTAGTAGTAGTATGGGATGGGACGAGTTCCTAGTTTATTTCTATAATATTGCTCAGTGGGAGGCTTCAGTTCATTTCTCTGTTTCTCCGTGTTTCTCTCTCTCTCCTCGCTAAATTCATCGTGAGCCCCAGGAAACCCAAAGACATTTATACCTCATTCTTTTTCCTACTTTTATTTTACCCCTTTTTATTTTTCTGTATATAGTAATTGCAGTAGATAGTAGCAGTGGTAGTAGTAGTAGTAGTAGTAGTTGAAGTACCTACCCAGTACCAGTCAGAGTGCCAATCTGTCCATGGGAGCATTCACGCAAACAGTCTCATAGTTTTCAAATACCATATATTCATTATGCCTTGCCATTTTGATGACAGACAGAGTCAGAGCCAGAATTCACGCAGGCAGACAGGCAGTCGTGTGTAGTGTGTGTGTGCCTCTCAAGCTTCATGAGATTTTTCTCTCTCTCTTTCTATTTCTTGAAAGAAATATTGTCTCATTCAACTTGAAGACAATATTTTTCTCCATTATTTGTCGACAGTCCCGTTAATTTATGCACACTCTCTCAATCTTACAGTGGAAAAAACGAGGACTGACGATGATGATAAGTAAGTCCTGCTGTTGCCGTTGATTACTAATACACTGTGTAGAGCTCCACTTTATACTGGGAAAATCTGCCTCTCCACATACATCAACGTTGAACGTACCCGCAAGTCCCAGTCCAACTAGAAGTTAAATTCACATTTCAGATCCTACGACGTTTTCAATTACAATTTTTTAGGTGTGCTTATATGTAAGTACACACTGTCATTGAGATTAGTGGTAGTGGTGCAAAATATAATATCTAAAGTTTTATTAAAATGTGAAAAATATTTAACTTTCTTTATTTTTAGAGAAAAATATACAACCAAATTAATGTTGTCGTAAATTTCCATTTCAAAAAATCTAAAAACTTAACATCTTTACAAAAAGCAAATTTGCAACAGGATTTTCTGTTAAAATAATTAATAGTAAAATTTTGAAAAATGTACAATTGCTAATTAGCAAATTTGGTCGTTCCTCAATTAAATTATGCATGTATTTTGGAGTAGCTTCTGAAAATTGCAGATGTTAGATAGGACATAGATATGTTCAGTTTGTATAGTGAGTAGTATGGAAAAATGGAAACGGAGACGCATATATTAGGAGGATCGTTAGTTTAATGTACTTCCACATATTCACATGTCTACGAAGTCTACAAGGTAAAATCTTGAATTTTGAATTTCCTGATATGTGTTTTATTGCAATATTGTAATTCACATTTCCCCTTAGTGCGCTCATTCAGACTCATTGCAGGAATTGCTTAAATTTTTTAGTATGAAACTTTGAACAAAAGCCACACGCTTACTCAGCATCCAACATTAGTGGCAGACATACCGCTACACAAACTACTACGGACCTGTCTTCTTGTCTTCACTCAGACGTTATAGAAATATATCTTGGTACTGTGTATCACTGTATATAATTCCTATAATAATTCCAGCACCATAGGACCAGGACCAGGACCATGCAGGACGAGCTTCAGCTTCAACAATGTTTGTACAGAAAAGAGTAATGGAATATCTGTAGAATGTAATAATGCCCTCAACATTCCATATAGCGTATGCCATATGTAATGCCATACTGTCTGGTACATACTACCTACATATGCCCCACGCTCACTGATGAAAACTTTATGTTTTTTCCCTTCTAGTCCCATTAAATTCTCAACGACTTGGATGTGCGGAGCTCTATCTTTAATTAGAAAGGAGCTTTAACTTTAACTACATATACAATCTACAGTACTGGTACTGGTACTGGTCCTGGTCCTGGTACTGGTGCATGCTAAGATATGTCCGGGACTTTATTTTATGCAAATTTTAAATTACTCTTCAGCCTTCACGTCGCGTTATTTAGGTACTACACATATATGTGAGTCCCCACCAAGACCAAGGGACATATTGTTACACTCCTGACTCCTACACTGGACTCATATGCTGAATATTCTACATTTCAGCCTCGTAGTATTAACATCTTAAAGTCTTTAGACTTGAGACTTTAGGCTAGTCAAGGGAATTTCCAATGTCGAAATTTTCAAATTTTAAAGCTTTAGCCACAGTCATAGCTATATAGACCCAGAACCAGAACCAGAACCAGCAGAAGCTTAATAATTATCTTCATTAAATTTAAAAAAATTTTAAACCATAGCAATAACTATGCTCGTTTAACTGTTTTATACACGTATATTATCTCAATCTGATAGTGATAACGATAACGTATAAATTGTTTTTGTACTTACAATCCAAATTGTAATGTATGGCTATGGATATGGCTACGGCTATTTGGATGGGCATACACGCTGACATTCCAAATATAATTAAAAATTTGAATAGGGAAAAAAAATCCATGACGGTGATGGTGATATTAGTACCACATAAATTAAAACGGTAATCGTATGCAGACGCACTCACTAAAAGATAAGACAATATAATGTATACCTACCTATACGGTATTTTGCATTATTAGTAGTTAAAGTTTACATAATATGTATTCAGGACAATGAAATGATGATGGCTAATGGCGGATCGGATGGTGCTTGTCGTTCGTGGTGTGGTGTGAACAGCATGGAATGGGGAATGTAAACAACGTGAAAAAAAGGGAAGGAAAACCATGTCATTGAATCCATTTCCATTAAGACCAAGAAGAACTACCAACTATTCAAATAATTTGTACGATACCAGATACGATGTAGTAGTCAAGGAAAAAAACGGAATGTATATATGTATATAATTGTCTTACATGCTGATAGATGTATAGGTAGATGTAAAAAAAATATAAGAAAGAAAAGGGAAAGAAAAGTTCACAAATCTCACCCCATGCAAATTGAATGGGAATTAAATTCCTGCGTGCATTTTGATTTTCTATTTGATTGGATGACACGGATGGTGGAATTGGAATGGTGGAGCTCCAGTGAATATTTCAAATTCAAATTTTAAATATCTAAATGTTGGCTGTAGAATTATTGTAGACTAATGGACTTGTGTTTGTACTTTGCATGAAATAACAAAGCTTTTGTGAATTATACTGACCATATTCTTTCATGGGATTTCCTCAAGCTATAGCTAATGGAGACAGGTAGGTAGGTATGTCTGGTCCTGGTCTGGAAGTCTGGATGTAACATGTAAGTATAAGCGTAAGTACTCTTCCCATTCGCATAATAACAGTAATAATAATAATAGTCATAATAATAATGATAATCAATCTTGTGGTTTTACATTGTATACATTGTGTATCAAAGTAATAATATCAGTATTTGGCATAATAACTTCTAGCTATAATATATGGGACCATTGAATTTTATTTTCCTGTACCATCATATCAGTAGAGAAACTCATATAATTATGAGCTGTGATTCTCACGCACACTCCACCACAGCAGGACTTTTCAACTTTTGTACTCACACACACAGGGAAATACAAAATTCTCAACAAAACTCTCAAAGTTTGAATTTTGAAATGTTCAAAATGATCTGTACGTGCACATTCATTCCAAAAAGAAACTGCAAAATCCCAACCAAAGCAAAGTACTACGAAACGCAATGCAAAGGCATGTGGCATTTATTAGTATTTGCTACGGGAACATTTGCATTGTGCAGCTAACGCAGAGGCAGTGGTCGCTCTGAGTTTACACATTTTTCTTTCATTACTTTATTATTATGAATGCGAATAATATGAATATTCGCACTGAATTTAATGTAAAATCCCTTTTATAAAAGCGAGTTCCCCGTTACAGGCACAGTATACCTACAAAAGTAGCTACATTTATTATCTGCAGTGATCCAGGGAAAAGTTCATAATATTCCTTTCGTTTGAATTTTCGTAGAAGCTGAAAGGGAGGGAGGAAGACAGGCTCAGAGCATATAGCTCACAGTGCAGAAGGCGAAAAACTTTACTGGTATATAAATATATAGGATATATAGGTATATACTGTATATATACAGTATAGACGCATACCTTTACTTTTGCTTTGTTCAAAAATCTTTCTCCTCAGACTTTACAATTTAGAGTAGAGACAACTAAAAGACGACGAAGAATTCCAAGAAATCTGAAGCTTCTGTTCTGAGGAGAAATACGCTCGGAATTTAATACATTTAAACCATATCCATATTCATGGACATGTTCTGCATAAAAAGCAAGAGCATTAACTTTGCACCAGAAGACCAGAACCAGAACCAGTCACCAGTCGGCAGTCACAGCCGCCCTTTGACTACACTGTACATAATAAGGCAACATACTTGCCTCTCCCAGCTCTGCGAACTCTGAACTCTCTACACTTAACACGGTAAGATAGTGTGGTGGTGGTCTACCAACCACCACCGTCTCCGTCTCCGTCTCCGATCTCATCTTCCTCCTCCCAACTTCTACTTCTAACTCACAGACGACTTGCAATTCCAATTCAAACTTCCGCATCCGTCCGCAGATGAAAATGACTCTCAAACTCCAAAAGCCGAGGCCGAGAGCCGACAACAAAAGACAAAATATTTTACCTTGCACATCCGCGTAAGGGAGAGAGAGAGAGAAAATTTAAATTTATGACAATAGGGTGGTAGTGGTAGTGACAACGGCACTGATGACGGTGGTGGTGCATTATCTAGGCAATACTTGAGCTGAATTATTATTATTATTATTATTTTGAGCGTCAATGTGAGCATCGACCTGTGCCTCTGGCCTGTAAGTGTAGAAAGTACTTTGCTATATATACGTCTAGAAAATCTGCAATGACCTCGACATTATTATTTGTAGCCCCTCGTAGTAACCACCGACTCCTAAAGTCTATTCACGATTCTTCACTCTCCACGCTTTCAAATTTAAATTTTTAATTCCATCCACAATACAATATACAATCTCTCACACTCTTTCTCACATTGGGAAAATTTCAAAAATTTGAAGTGTCTCTCCAGCTACTTCCTAACTGCAGACAAGATATCAAAGTAAAATTAGCTAAGAGATCTATTTCTATTCCTATTGTAACTTCCAAGTTACTGTTCACTATTCAGACAGACAGTGTAGTGGAGCGAGTCGTTATTAGTTTTCTTCCCACATAATTATCTTTACTGTGGTCACACCACACTATAGAAAAGATAAACATGAGTGTATCGCTATTGTCCCTAGTCAACCTCACCAAGCTCAGTCAGTACTAACACAGATGCAAAGCGGGATTTCAAAGGAAAGAATTAAATCGCTATATAATAACATATAAACTAGTTTTACAGATAAAGCAAAAAGAAATTCGGATTTGGCAATGTTGTACCGTTATTTAGGAGGGCTTCTTATTGGGTATAGATGGTCCTGTCAAATCTTTTTAC
This sequence comes from Dicyrtomina minuta, assembly GCA_949802685.1. Classification (NCBI taxonomy): domain Eukaryota; kingdom Metazoa; phylum Arthropoda; class Collembola; order Symphypleona; family Dicyrtomidae; genus Dicyrtomina; species Dicyrtomina minuta. The sequence continues at coordinate 61,241,626 of OX461810.1, forward strand.
TTTAAATGATATCTGACTATGTATGCACAGACAAGGTAATAGTACAAGTTGTACCTATAGTTTACATTTCATATGTTCATGTAGGGAGGAAATATGCAAAAATGGAGACACAAACAGAAGCATACACGAACAATAATATAGATATCGTCGGTGAAGAGTTAAAATGACCCATATCCAGTTTTAGTTGAAAACAAAATCCCATATCTAAAGATCTAGATCTAGATCTAGATCATTTTGCACTTTCTAAGAACATGTAAATAGAACATTTTGCACGCTTCAAAAACATGTAAATGGAAGGTTTTCCACTTTTCAAAAACATGGAAATAGAACATTTTACACTTTTCAAAAATATGTAAAAAGAAAATTTCTAAAATTTTTAAAATCACTTAATTAACATCTAACGCACCTTTCTTATTTAGTGTTTTTATGACATAGCTCATTTTGACTCTAGTTTGAATTGGAAATGAGTCATTTTGACTCTTCACTCACGATATATGAAAATAGCTTTTGAGTACCCATACATTTTATATCTGTAGGACGTAGGAAAGAGTTTGCCGCTTGCTTGTTGGAATTGAGGAGGGAGTTGAAGGAACTGATGAGGCGATGGGATGAGTAAATTTCATTTCTGCATCCCAAATGTTCCATGCTGGGACCCATTTCGCCATCTCTCTCCGTATGTATATGGTATGCTTGAGTCAAGTGCTACTCCCTCAATTAAAATTTTCATCGTTCTGGATTAACTCGCATCTCATCGAGTCGTCGGGAAATTCGCTGCGTGAAGCCTTCCCCGACTTCACCAACAAAGTCAAGATAAGCTCACTAGTTTGTATTTGTAGTCCGTTAGTACATACGTCAAGGCTCCCCTTCCCTTTTATAGGGGCATACATGCAAATACATACTGTCTACTATAGGTGCCTCAGTATGTCACTTGAGTATATATGGTGGCAGCTTGATCGCGATGGCAATCGCAATCGTAATCGCGATCTGGTTCTAGTCCTCTCTCTCTCTCTCTCTCTGGTCTGTCTTCTTCCCTCATTCCACCAAACGAGACAAGACAGCCAGCCAACAACAAACAAGCTATAAGAACAAGGAGAAGGAAAAGTACCTACTCTTCGAAATTTATGTATAGGGACTTGAGTACATTCTGCATACATCAACGCCTTTATCTAAATTTCAACTAATCCAGTGAGCAAAGCTGTACTAATCGTAAGCACTAAAGTTATACCTATACACTACCTATAGTCAAACCACAGAGTTCCCATACCTATTATGTATAGGTAGGTAGGTACACATCTCGACATCTTCCAGATTAAAACCAACAACCGGGCTTTCTCATTTTTAGTTTCACTCGATTACTGCTCCTGTTTAATGTTCCTACTCACCAACTGCCATATATGTATCCATATGTAAAGTAATATCAGAATCGTTCCAGTCCCAAGTCCCAGTCCCAGTCTCACAGATTCAGTTGTGCAATTGCACCAAAAACTAATAACACTTCCTCTACATGTAAATATTCATAGTATTCATATTCACGGACATGTGTGTGGATATCAGTATTTCCATTTTTAGTTTTTTTTTACATTTATTACATGCATAATACAGCCGCAAAATTCTGGCTAGACCACGACATATACTCTACAAGTGCTGGATAGCATATATATGCATTATTTAGTGTGTGTATAAAATTCAAATTCACTCTAGAAAACAGTACATACATTCTCATCACTGCATATTAAGCCTTAAGATAAGATAAAATTTTATCCACATATTTTTTATTAGAATAAACTAAGCACATGGATTTGTGTTGTTGAGGTTGGGCTTTGGCTTCGGCTTCGGCCAAGACTCGCAGTAGCAGATTTGAATAGAGCGTTCCTCCAAATTTTGAAAATTCACCATTGGATTTCCCACCCATATCAATAACCATAATAATATGTAATCGCGGCGAGCATACTGCGGTCCAACTCCTAGAGTTAAAATCCCATCCTTATTTACTATAGGTTACTTTTATTCCTATAGGTAGCTACATCGTTAACTAAAGTGCAAAAAAAAATATTCTGTGCACACACATTGCATTGCACTGCAGCGGGCAGTATATTATGTAGGTTGGTCGTTCAAAAAAAAGGAGAAGATAATCAAAAAGAATATTGTAAGTGTTTTTAGAAAAATAGAAAAAAAAATTGGATATGCTGAGATCTTGAAGCGGCCTGTTAAAAAAGAGGCGTAAATTTTGTAATGTGTAGGAGCGAGAGGAGAGATAGAGAAGAAAGAAATGGAAGTGTGGAACTGTGGAGGCCGACGGTCCGCGTGTGTTTAAAACACAGATGAACCGTTTGTAGCTTCAAGAAATTTCAGTGAATGTAGTATAGTGGAAGCCGAAGAGGAAAATAAATTGGAATTGTAATGATGACACAGAAGAAGGGTGTGTATGAATTTTATGTTCTAAATAACATATTGGGTGTTGTATGTGGAAGACGTAAGATATTGTTATCTCTCTCAACTTGCTCACTATGTACGGATATACTCTCAGTGCTAGGGCCAGTTCTAAAATGTAGGTAGGTAGGTACAGTACTACTGTAGTGCGAATGCCATAACACCAGCAACGCAGCAGGAAACACCGTCTCATATATAACAATAATAATCACATACATATATGTAAGTACAGACTCTCCTAGTCTCCCATCTGCCTATAGCTATATACAGCTGGCCATCTCGATCTCGGTCTCGAACGAAACACCGAAACACAAACAAAAACTACAGCTCCCCGCTTCAACTTCTACATTCTACTACTTCTGCATTATTTGATTTCATTTTTTAAAGGGGAAAAAGAAGAACCATATGACATTTATTTTACTTATACATAAATGTATATATGTATTTACAAGTAATATCTAGAAAATTATGTAGGTACACTTATTCTTTCCTTTCTACTCTTGTAAAAAAAAAGTAAAAAAAAAGATTGTGCAAGAAACGAAAGTCAAGCTTGAGATAGATAAGACCTAAGAAGAATTAGGAAGCGTGGTGTAAAAATCTTGCGTAAAAAAACGAAAGAATCCCTCGGATTTTTATGCACACACTGTATACTACAGATATTGGATGGGAGAGAAGTTCAATGCGCAGATATGACGAGGCTGGTCCTGGTCCTGGTGTTGGTTGCACTGCTTTTGCTAGTTGTTGTTTTTGTTGTGAGAGAACGACAACGACAACACAAATACCTATCTCATCCAAAACACCCACACCCACACACCCCTCCAGAAATACAACTGAAAAAAAATACAAACTACCAACAACCAACACCAACTATACGAGGAGAACAACGGGAAGAACATTGTCTACTTTCTACCGTTTCCATTTCCAGTTTCCAGCTCTAGACTCATATAGTTCTATCTATGGTGCTGGATATTAAAAAAAAAATCCTAGTGAATTCTTGGTTGTCACAAAAAAGAATTTGTGAGCGAGAAAACTGGGTACTTACTTTTACACATTTAGGCACACATATAGTGTCTCTACATTTCCCTCCTACACATATGGATACATCCTTGTAAATTCTAAGTTGTAACCCCTCAGATATATTACAATCATATCGTGTCGTCCTCCTCCTTGCTGTTTTTACGAGCTGAGAAGTTGATGAAAAGGAAATTGTATTGTGAGTTTCAAACAAGAAAAGAGAAGAGAATTGGGTATCTTTTAACTCCAACAGCACCATACTCCAGGACCAGGACCAGGACCAGGACCAGCAGCATAGCATCTCATGTTCATCTCACACAAAAACTCATATCATATGTGCAAAGGGTAGCGAGACTCATTCATGTATATTACGTATTACAGAGCTAGACCCTAAATAGCTACATAAAATATTCCCGTTATTTTTTCTGTTTTCTCATTTTGTCATATTTTCTACTGTCCTCCTCTATCTCCTCGTCCTCGTCCTCGTCCTCGCTCTCACTTCCCACATGTTTTTCCAACATAAATATAAAAAAATACACGCTTTAGTCTCCATTGTATGTACAGGGAAATTATAAATACCCATAAAATCCTGATGTTCTAGAGAAAGGGCTACATTGACAATCTCTATGTACAAATTAGTATGGAACAAGCCAATGTTTAAAATTTAAATTAAAGTTGAAAAAAAACTTACAAATTTTCAAATCTTTTACATGGGCATGTTTTTATAAAAAAGGATTTTTGTATTGTTGGTAAAGTCCAAGTGATTAATAAAATCTGCACAGATATTTCAATTTATTTTTGATATAGACACAAAATTCTGCAAAATGCAGAAAAATCTTTTTTTAAACAATGGTATTCATACACTATAGTTCCTTTCAGGGGGGATAAACAAAAAAACCAAATAAAAATAAGCAAGAAAAATAGAAAAGGATTCAAAAAATCAAAACAATGTCCAGACATAATAACAGATGTCTATGTGCATGCTTTAGAATCTCAATTCAAATGCATTTTTCTTCTCCTTTATTACATTTCCCAGAAACCCTTTTAAATTGATATATTCAGCAGAGAAATGTCTTTGAGAATAATTTGATTACATGAGATTCAGGGAGCATTGTGTGCATAACTCTATGGCAGTCCCAGTGACAGTCACCTCTGCATATTTTCGTGTCAATATTTTTCCTATATGTAAAGCTAGTCAGGAGAAAGCACTAGGAGAGCTATTACTTATACTCTGATTCCCCTATACAATTTAGCCTATATACTTACATACATCATGTGCATTTACAGAGACAGGGAGAGAGAGAGAAAAAAAAACAACAAACTGTCAACAAAATATTATGTGCATAAGACATGTATATAGCGCCAAGAAGTAACGTTGCTTTCTTCTATGGATCCTTCTTCTAAGGAAGGACGAAAATGAAAATTGTTTACCCTCATGTGGTGTAAAGGGACAACAATATATTTCCCTGTATGAATAATAGATATGGTTACGTAAGTACATATATAATGTGTAATATCCTGTATAGGCTATAACTATACATGTGTGGTGCATCTATATGTACACTGTCCTAAAGAATGTTCCATTTGTTATTTGTTGCTGAGAATATGGCGGACGTCTAAAAAAAACTGCTAACTGCTTCCACACACAATGTAACGGTACAGTTACGGTTACGGTCTCAGATTCTGCAAGTACAAGTACAGCTATGGCACAAGGACTAGGAGAGTTAACGGTAACGGTTTGGGACGCCAACACCAACTCCAAACACGTCCCCGTCTTTCTCTGTTTCTGTTTCTGTTTCTCTGAACGTATCTAATCTTGTCTAAGGTTGTGACAAATCACTTGTTTTGTTTGCCAGCTTTCTCTCTTCTTCTCCCTGCAACTTCTCACTATTTTCATCCCACCATCTCCATCCCTTCCTTGACAAGTTCAAACTCCAAACTTCTAAACACTATATATGTTTCTCCTGCCTCATCTTGTGTGTGTGTGTTCAGTTGTGAGCTCTCTGCTTCTCGAGCTGACGATGAGTTTCCTCCTTTCCTTTCTACTTCAATTGACAAAGAAGTGAAAATTCCAAGGAAAAACCATTATTTTTATTTGTTTTTTCTTCTTCTTCCCACCACACCGCCACCCACCCTTCCTTCCATCAGTACAGTTGTAAACTGTACTGTTTTCCTACTCCAACTCTCAGTACTGATATAACCGTATGTATACTCCCGGCATTAATCCGTTTTCTGGTTTTTATTTTTCTCTCTCTCTGTATTTTTATTTGATTTTCCCTCCCGCGCCTACACCTACTGCATTAGGTAGAATTAAATACGTTTAGGGTGCGCCTTTTAAATGTCACCCGTGTTTTTAGTAAAAATCCAAAATAAAAGGTAAAATAATAGAAAACATATTTTTTATACATCCATAAATGGTTACGCAATCGTTTTTTCCTCTCTCTCTCTCTTTCTTTCTCTGTAGTTCGTACTCCTCTCTAACTCTGCTGTGATTTATTGAACCTTGATTTATTTTCAATTGTCCAAATCAATAAAAAAACCTTATCTACCTTTTGCCTTTCTTTGTATGCGTGCACCTTTGCCAGTAGGGAGGAAACTAATGCTATATATTTTATTTTGCTTCTGCCAATAGAATAAAATAAAATAAAGTCCTTACCTAAGGTGCCTATGCCTATATACAACACAGTCATACACAGTATGTTATAGTATATGCCCACCTATGTATGTAGTATGTAGCCAGCCCTAGATTTATTTTTCAAGCAGAGGGAGTTAAACTTAAAATATGTGTAGGTAAGTAAAGGCTACTTTGGTAGGTACTTTGGTTTGGCATGACATGACAAGGCATGGCTAGGACCAGAACCAGAACCAGGACCAAGCCATGGCTTGAGCTTTTTAGCTTTAGTAGTTGTTAGTTTTCAGACAAAGATAAAATAAAATAGGATTCAAAAGTTCAACCTCCTCCCGTCTTCCAAGTCAAGATCTAAAGAAACATGGAAAAAGAACTGGGAAAATTCACTGAATCCCTACTAAGGGGCTCTATATACACATACCTATAGAGTGCTATAGAGTACAGATATATAAGTAGTAGTTTGTTTCCCTGAACTGGAATCGGAAAGGAAAAAAGTGAAATAAAGATAAGGGAAAGGGTGGATGTGGATAAAGTTAGGAGTTTATCGGAAATCGGAACGCAAAAGGGATACAGACACACACACAGACGATCCGGTCTGGTTCTGGTCTAGTTTGACTCTGGCATGGTATATCACAGAGCCAGACGGACATGAACAAGTCCAAGCCCCAGACCAAGACCAACTCCTCTCCTGGCACTGGGACTGCCTCTCAAGTCTCGGACGGAGCCTGAAGTACAGGGATAGTAGAGAAAGAAGTTAAAGAGCCGACCAAATATCAGTCGAAGGAAACTGGGAGGAATTGGTTCAGTGCTTGGAATACAAAATGTGTCTTGGGAATAAGTATTTGATATTCTAACTTGATCCTCACAGTTGAGGCTTCAAAAAACTCTTTCTTTGGGGTATTTCAGTCAGCGCTGTATCAGGAGGAGGCAGGGAGACAGACACTGGGTCTGGGTCTGGGTCTGGCTCATCCATTCAAGTTTATCTACGCAAACCCGAGTCGACGACGGGCGGGCGACGCTCCTTCCTGCTTCCTCTTATTATACTCGTCTCTCTCTCGCTCTATCTCTCTCACGATGAGAATTCTATGGTAAGTCTATAAACTATTTTATGTATTTCGTATCAGTATCACCGGAGTCCAGAATTCTACCCGCATGTGCCTACCTACTTTGAGAAGGAGTACAACACTGTGCATACCATCACCATGTCTACCGTCTAGTATTGGTTTCCATCCTGGTTTACTCATATTCCTCTCGGTATTGTTGACCAAAAGGGAATTTTTCGGGCTCAAAATATACACAGACACGCACTAAACCAAGTGCAACACAGAATATCCCAATTCCACGTTGAATTCTTTAAGATGTGTACAGAAAAAAAAAGAGAGAAACAGGCTTTTTTCAAGTTCAAAATGTAATATCTGTGCACCGTTATAAAATGGGACATACGTCTATCTTTCATCCTGTCAATATGTATTTTATTTTCAGGAAGTGGAAGTATATACCTATACACACACCTTAGCTCTCCGGCTCCGGTTCTGGCTCCGGACGAGTAGCTCGATTTGATTTCAAATTTGGATTTCGATTGAACAAATCTACAAGCAAAATTCCAATTCAGCATTCAACTGAGAGCACACAATTCCTTCCACTATTGTGCTGTAAACCTTGAAATGGTCGATTCGATCCGTTTAGATTTATATACGTGGATATTTGTCAGCATGTTATTACGACATGTAGACATCATACAGCGGATGTCGAAAGAGAGAGAGAGAGATCCCGATAGCAAAAAGACATACAGGCAAAATATCAATATCCAAATCCAAATCCAAAATTCAACCATCGGAAGAAGAAGAAGGCACATAAGGAAAAAGGAGGCAAGTTATAAATTATGTTTTTGCATTTTGACTGCTCAGAGACTTACTTTAACAACTACTAAATATGTTGTGGTTCAAAGTGACAGAAATGAAATATATTTCCCCACCACCATCATAATATATTACACCAAGTTGAGTTTGGCTCTTGGCTTTGGCTTTGGCTTTGGTCTTGGCACTCCTCACACATACATCACATCAACATGTAAGAACTTCGAAAAACCACCGGCAAATCTGTGAACCAAACTGTTAAAATATACATAGCATAGAAGAGGAAGGTGTAATTATAATTAGTATAATTATACATCTTTTACCTAAATTCTATTATCCGCATTCTATATAATTTGAACAGGATATTGTGCAATAATGGTGATCTCATATTATTGTGAATATTGAAGATCGACCATTCCATTGCAGTAGTTATTACATTGGAAATTTAATATGTTGCATTCTACAGAGAGAAGTATGTAGAGACTTCCTCTCTAGTTTATTTATTAATTGGTTATAATAAGGAATAATGTACACGATGCATTCCACTGCAATGTCATCGTTCATTCCGGTTGCATAGTGAAGGATCTTCAATCCTACTATTGCATTAGATGTTTTTGCCACTCAGCTCATTATGATGTGAGTAGGCCACCACATCCTTCTGTTTCACAGGATGCAGTCATTGCCACAGTGCAATGATGCACATTGCTTTATAATTAGAATTATTTGTAATTCGGAAATTATCATGTATAAGCATACAGCTCAGCATGAGCTCATAATTATTTGGAATATATTATTGGATTAATATTCTTTTACAGAAGGAAACTACAATTTCACACATACCCAAGGATGTTGAAATTGACATCATTCGATCAACAATTATATTATTTATATTGTACAAATTACGTTGTTAAAGTTGAAGTCAAAGAACCAGTATTAAATAAATTAACAGTTGTCTTAGAAAACTCAAACGAGTAGCAGTTGAATCTTATCTCCTCTCTAGCCTTTCGACTATAGAGCACTTTATTATTCATCCTTTCTATGGCACTGCCACCACACATTAATATCTTATTATTATAAGTATATTATAATACGTTATCAGCACGGCTGAGACAAGCGGTCACAATTGACCCCGCAGGTCAAGCCAGATATTAGCACGGCACGAAGTAGCAATACCAGCTCTTCGTGACTTTTCGAATTTAAAACTTTTACACTGTAGTTAATCAGGTAGAAGTAATATAATTGTGGTTCCCGGCCGGGCCCCAATTATCAGTCTTTTGTAAAGTGCTAGGAAGATTTTCAGAGTTGTTAAAGTTCAGTCTGAAATCTTTAGAAATCTCAAACTTACCTATTTAATCCTCTGGACAAGGTACTAAAAGTATTGAGTAAATTCCCTTGCTAAACAAAATCAAACAATTCATCACTAACCGTTGTGTTTCTGTTTGCATTTTACCTGTCGAATTAATAAAACCGGTAACCAGCCCTAACAAGGTTGACTTATTGGTAAAGAAAATTTGACGAAGCAGAACAGTCCGTTCTCTCCCAAGGAATTAGGCACCTAGACGTATAAGAGTAGGGCCGTAAGGTAGGATTGAAAATTTACAAATCCGTAACCGAAGAGAAGAGGCACTACCGCCGAACCTCATTTAAACCGTAGTCAACGAGAAGAGACAATACCGTCGTACCTCCAGCTACGTACCCGAAGCGAAGAGGCTACCGAGCCGAACCGCCCCGAATTACTGCACCCGTGAAGAGGCAATACCGCCGAACTTCCCGCAGTAACACATTACCCGAAGCGAAGAGGCTACCGAGCCGAACCGCCCCGAATTACTGCACCCGTGAAGAGACAATACCTTCGAACTTCCCGCAGTAATACTTTCCCGAAAAGAAGAGGTAATACAGCCGAACTTCTTACAAATTGAAGATATCAGGCAGACAAAGGCCGAACATATCAATAGAAGAGGCAATACCGCCATACTTCTCATCAACAGAAGATAATAGGCAGACAAAGGCCGAAATTATCAAAAGAAGAGGCAATATCGCCGAACTTCTCATTTACCAAAGATATTAGGCAGACAAAGGCCGAAAATATCGAAAGAAAAGGCACAACCGCCGAATTTCTTATCAATTGAAGATAATAGGCGACCAAAGACCGAAATTATCAAGTGAAGAGGCAATACTGCCGAACCACACACATACGAAGAGAACAGGCACTCCTGCCGAAATTCTCAAGAGAACAGGCACGCTTGCCGAATTCTCAACGAAGAGGCAATATCGCCGAACTTCTTACTTCTCGTACTCAACGTGAAGAGGCAATACCGCCGCACCACCAAGTACTTACTGAATCAAACAGGAACTCCTGCCGAAATTCACAAGAGAACAGGCACACTTGCCGAATTCTCAGCGAAGAGGCAATATCGCCGAACTTCCCATTTTCATACTCGAAGTGAAGAGGCAATACTGCCGTACCACCGAGTACTCAACAGAGTCGAAGAGGCAACACAGCCGTACTTCCTATTTTCGTACCCGAAGTGACGAGGCAATACCGCCGTACCACAGGGCACTTACTAAATTGAAGAGGCAATATCGCCGAACTTCACCAGAAGTAATAGACGAGACGAGGCCACATCGCCGTACCTCCTATTAAAAGAATTCCTAAACTCAAAGAAGAGGCAATACTGCCGAACTTCACACATCAAGCTCATAGAAGTTGATGTCAGACGATCAGAAAATAAATCTCGCTGAATTATTTGACAGTTTCGAGATCCTAGAAGGTTGTGAAGAATTAATCGCTCATCACGAGCAAGTACTCACTCTCAGAGCAACCGAAGAACTTCCCCGATATAACGGCGAAGAAATTACCCAGAGAGTTGTTAATACTCAGACTGGTGAAAATAAACTCAAGTTTAAAAGAGGTGTCAAAATCACTGATATTTTTGACAGAGCCTACTTATTTTACGAAGTACAATTTACTACACAAATTCGGAAATTTCAAGATAGAATCCTAGACGCCTACGGATTACTGAATATTTCCCAGGACATCAAACCCATGTCCGGTAATAACGGCCAACCGCCGCCAGTGAACAATAATACAGGACCAGGTCCGAATAATATTGTAATTCCCGAAGGACAGAATACGGGAGAAAACGATCAACGACAAGAAGACGAACAGGTCATTATGGCTCCTGCACCGTCTACCGTGTTGCCGGTATTTTACCAAACACCGAAAATTAATTTTGAGAAGCTCACCCCATACAATGTGTATGCGATGTGGAAATCAAAACTCCAAATGACCCTAGAACAATTAGGAATTTGGGGAATAGTAACGGGAGATCAGAAGAATATTACAATTGGAACCGACGATGCTACAATCAACACGAATACACAGATCTCCAACAATTGGAAAGCCGGGGATGCCTGCTGTCGAGCAACGATAACCGCAGCAGTGGACAAAATTATTGAACCCCGCATTACAAATTTCAAGACTTCGCTTGAAATGATAGGGCAACTTGATACCCTATACGGAACTGCCAAGACAGATCTCCGAGCCGATTTGATGGTGAAGCTATTCGCACTGAAAGTCACCACAACAGGGACAGATTATGTCACCGAAGTATTGAATCTCAACGTGAAGATTACTGAGACTGGACCAGCAGTACCCCAAGACATGTTGGTCAGTCTAACTGTTCATCATTTGAAAGAGACGAACAGATACGTCCATTTTCTCGATACCTGGTATATGAACACGGACGATAACAAGATACTCATGAGTGTAATTCAGAAAAGTCTGAAACATCATGATGACAATGCAACGAAGAGTCCCCGAGTCGGAGCAAGTCAAACTGGAAACGCATTCCAAGCTCAGCGACAAGGGCCTCCAAAGGGATCAGTCCGAGAACAAATCCTGACCCGAAGAAACGCACACAAGAGTGCCAAGTATTCACAAGCCGGGAATGAATTACATCCCGCCGCTCCAGGTGGAAACCGAAGGAGACAACCTGGAGAATACGAATTCCAGGGAAGATGCAACTGGTGTCGATACAGATTTCACAAAGAAACTAATTGTCAAAAGAAAGCTCGTGGTGACCCTAAAGCCACGGAAGATCCACCAGAAAAGGCCTTCTACAACCCTTCCCCAATGAGAGGAAGAGGACGAGGTAGAATGGCTGGAAGAGGGAGAACAGCTCCCGCATATCAAGCAGCTAACACAGCTCAACATACCCCAGGCGCTCAGTCAGTTGCCACGAACGGGAACGGAGGACAGAATTCGATACAGAATAATTCTCCTCCACATAACTCGCCTTCACAGCAAGGAGGGAGTCCGAATAATACAACTGGAGGAAATAGAGCAAGAATTGCTATTCCTTATTCAGACTTGATGTTGGACTACAGATATTCACAGTCACATCCCAAACTCTATCGCGATGCCGTGTTCACCCCGACACAGGCAATCAGAATTCAAGCTGGAGGACATGCACATATGATCCGACCATGCACAGCTCTCGAAATGAGACAGAAAAAAGGAATTGAAGAAAATTCCGGGGAGGTCGCAATACTAGCTACTCCAACTGAAAAGCTTTACAATGCAGTAACATTTTTCCCCATTACGGACTGCTACATGGTTTCTGAAGCTCCATGTACACTTGAGAAAATTCTGGAATTATTACCAGTCAATTTTACTCATCATGACTGCGCATCAACGCCGCAATGCTATCCAGCAGAAACAAAATTGAGAAAAGAATTTCTTGAACAGAAAAAGGATACAGATCCGAAAGTCAGGCAAGCCAAGACTACCTGCACTGAAAAAGCCCTCAACATAGGCAACAAGACCGAAATAGACAGGTCAGAACTAGATACAATTATCAAGTACAATCCTACTACGGATTGTTATCTCATCAATGAACTTCCCTACGCACGGGAAACTATCAAGTGGATTGAAGGAGGCAAATCAAGCTCCCTCATTCCAGTGCATATCAGTCACACTCAAGCCTTGGACGCCCCAAGCACTGAAATTGAATTGGAAGTTGAAAACCCAACAATTGGGAACAACAATGAAGAGGCATCACTCAGTGAAGATAAGCCCTCAGAATCTTTAAGTCCTATCAAAGGCACAATACAGGAGGCAACAACAGATAAGCCCTCAGAAACAATAAGCCCATTCATTGGCACAGATCAAGAGGCAGAAACTCAACTTGAAGTTATTAAGCCCTCGACGGTTGAAGCTCTCAACCTACCCCATGCATTCATGGTCAGAACTCAGGCGGACTCAGAAAATTATAAGATTGACAGCCTGAAGAGACATTTCCTCAGAAACGAATGGAAACACGTACAGACTTTACTTGTACCGAATATGGAGACAGGATGTCTCATGCTAGGTCACAGTCACCTACCCTTACAGCCGACAAGTGGACCACTTACCTACAGAACCACTTGGCATGATTGCAAGACAAATCCTTTTTGCATTCGATATGACGATACCCTTCAACTTATGCAAGTGAAGGAGGGGAACATTTTTCGCTCAACAAGAGATTCATCAGAAAGCAGTACTGATTCGGAATGGGATATGATAGATCCGAGAACCGGAGAATCAGTCGACATGGACAACGAATGGTCCATCACTAGAGCCCACGGTCCAAGAAAGCAAGGACGAAGAGCTCGTCGCGCATTGGAATTATTCTCACTCAGCGCTACAAGACAGAGTATGGAAGACTGGAATTGTCAATTACTCGACCCTAGAAAAATGTACCCGGGCATCACTGAAGACATTGAATTTGCCCCACAAGAAACTAAAGAAGAGTACGATAGACATCTACTCAATTTCCTACGACAGGAATGGAAGCCGACATCAGGCAAGTATTATCTAGACAAGATAAAGAATAAGCCTCAAGCAACATTGAGCAAGGTCACCATTGACAGGTCAATACAGACGACCAGGAAGCACACTCCTCATACCAAAGTCACCCTTCAAGGGGTGGGAGGGGCAGCTGCGCAAGCCTACACAACTGTAGCACACAGACAACCAGACCCACCGAAGACACAGTCAGGAGGGCAGAGCGTCACTCAGAATTCTCATTCGCAGAGAACGGCTCTACAGTCGCAGGCACGGTGGAAGGAATCGGCTTATAAACCGAATCCGTTCACTCGTGATCGACGGTCAACACAGAAACCGAAACTAGAAGAATGTTTCTACAGTCCACCAACTAAAAAGGAAAGAAGAAAGGGAGCAGTTGGATATTGCCCCACCAAGCATAACATATGCACTACTAAATGTGGACACGATTACTACATCAAGAGATGTGAAGATTGCACTCGAAATTATCAAGAATGTATGGATCGAAATTGTCATCCATTCCCGAGGGAAGATATGGATAGAAAAGACATAGATCCGAGAAACATGGATCGAAGAAGGGACCTCCCCTCCAGCCTAAGCACATCAAAGCAACCTGGAGGCTCTCAGAGTGTTCATAACTTACGATCATGTCAAAGGGAGGATACACGTCCGAAACCCAAGAAGAACGCGAATCAGCCTGGACCGTCAAGTCAGACTCCAGCCCGCTCTCATCGAAGAATTGAAATACAACAGCCTACCCCAGGGGGTAGCCACATCAGAAACAGAGCTTTCTTAGCTAATTACAAGTACATTCGAGCAGCAACAGACAAGTCAGAAACCGAATATGACGATTATACCCCAGTCAAGGAGCACTTCGTTTGGCCCTGTGATACTGGAGCCTCCATGCATTTATGCGGAAGGAAAGAATGGTTTACATCATATGAACCATTTCCCGATGGACCGAAAGGGATTCGACTCGCAGATAACTCAAGCGTAGAATCGCCAGGATCCGGGACAGTGGTAGTCTCAGCCTTTAATGGTCACAGCTGGGAACCACAAGAACTGAATGACGTTTGGTACTTACCAAGGTCAGCAAATCTATTTTCAGTCTCCTCAGCATGCAAGGACAGGAATTTAGAATTCATGGGTGGAAATGAGGACATCAATTTCTATCAAAATTACAATGAGAATGGAGAGCCTCTCAAGAAAAAGAGACTGATATTCCGAGGAATCATGGTTCGACAAGAGAATGAAAATTCTGGACAACTCACCATGATGTTTAAGCCTGTTAACAAATTACCCCAAGCTATGTTAGCCAGAGGGATGGTGCTAGGCGCAGTTCAACGCTGGCACGAGAAAATGGGACACATTAGTCATCCATACATTGCGAAGACAGTCAACACTGAAGCGGCTTCACTAGGAAAAAGAGGAAAACTTGAACCTCCACACGATTGCGTTGTATGCAATAAGGCGAAAGCTACACGTCAGCCTTTCCCAGATCAAGACGATCAAGACACATTCGAAAACGGAGAATGTATCCATGCAGATCTAGTTCATGCCCGAGTTTACTCAAATCAAGGAAACAGATACTTCCTACTCATGAAAGACGATCACTCCGACTACAGGAGAATTACATTTCACTCAAACAAGAATGGAGTTGAAATAGTACAGAAAATCATTGATTTCGCCACATGGCTCGAAACACAGACTGGAAATAAAGTCAAATTTATCAAGACGGATTCTGGAACAGAATTCGACAATCACTGGATGCATGACTATGTCAGAGAAAAAGGAATTACGTATGTTCCGACCCCTGTGGAATGCCCACAGTCAAATGGGAAATTAGAAAGAGAAGTCCGCACTATCAAAGAAACCGCAACAGCAATGCTCATTGAAGCAGATTTACAAAATAAATTTTGGGAAGATGCAGTGGATACAGCAGCATATCTACACAATCGCATCCTACACAAAGGGAAGACTCAGACACCCTTCACTATGATCCATAAGAAACCTACAAATTTGGGACACATCCATATTTTCGGATGCAACGCAGGCGTTAAAATAATGAAAGGTCAAATTTGGGAGGGGAAGACATGGATCGGGATATTCGTTGGATATGTGGAACACAACCGAGAATACAAGTTTTACGATGTCGAAACCAAGAGATACTTTTATGGTAGACATGCTGATTTCTTCGACGCCCGTTTTCCGGATCAACCACCCCCGTCACACTTAAACCGGGATGATGAGTGGTATGTAGGACACAAATACAAGAATAACAAAAATAAGACAAAGGGCGCTCACATTGGAGAATTCAGAAGGACCCTCGTCCACAAGAGAGATATCAATGGAGATATAATCAAAGACAAAAATCAATCGGTTCACTCGGAACGAGTACCGAATTATACGAGCTATGATACGGACGAAGACGACAACGAAGTCACTACCGTCATACAGCCAAGCCTCAGACAGACACAGCCTGGAGAAAATAATCCAGACCTTTCAGACTCCGATGGGCAAGACACAGAAGCCTCATTCATGAACGAAGGACCTGAAGGTACGCTTGAAGATTATTTAATCCCAGAGATTATAGAAACTGACAGCCAAAGCGAGCCAGTACCTATACCTGAGCAATCTCAAACTGAATCAAGAGATAACAAGAATGTACCGCACAGAGAGCAACTCGATACAACATTCTTAGAGCAAAACGCTATTAATTGGAGATTACCAAAGGATGGCCCGGCAGCACCCACAGACGTTATGGAGTGCATCGTAGGAGACGAGCCGCCAATCCCTATAATAAAGAAGAGAGGCAGACCCGCTGGAACTACAGTAAAGCGGAAGGCCACTCCACAGCCTACCGATCGAACATTGCGATCAGATACAAAGAAATCGAAAATTGAAACTCCAGAAGTCATAGACCTGGATTCGAAAGCCTCGGAACAGACCATGTTCGCAGCGAGCAAACTACCTGGATCAATCCAAAAGACACGCTTACCAGAAGCATCAGAAAAGGTACCTATACCTCACAGAAGGCCAGTATTCATACCTGCCAATTACGAGCAAGCATTAGCCTCAGTAGACAGGAATTACTGGATAGAAGCTATGAATGAAGAATTCAATGCACTCATCAGCACTGGAACTTGGAAGCTAGTAGAGAGACCCAAGACAAGATACATAATCCCCTGCATGTGGATTTATGGTTATAAGCCTGATGGAGACCGATACAAAGCCCGACTTGTAGTACTCGGCAACAAACAAATCAAAGGAATTGATTATACTGATACGTTCGCCCCGACCGCAAGATATGAGCTCTTTAGACTCATGCTCAGCGACGCCGGAATGAATAAGAAGTTCATCACACAGTTAGATGTGAAGACTGCTTTTCTACACGCCGAACTGGAAGAAGAAGTCTATATGCACCAGCCTCAAGGTTTCAAGGAAGGCAACAATAAGGTGTGCAGACTCATCAAGTCACTATATGGACTATGTCAAAGTCCAAGAAACTTTTACAAGAAAGTACGAAAATTCATGCTATCCATTGGATACAGACAGAGTGACTATGATAAATGCCTCTACATCCTCAGATACAAGGATACGAATGGAGAAGAACACACTACATACATTTGCTGGTATGTAGATGACAGTCTAGCCACATCCACTCACAGATACGACATGGATGAACTAATACGGCTACTGAAAACTGGATTCAACATCACTGAATCAAGCGACGTTTCCAAATTCTTAGGAATGGACATTCGCATTACGGACAAGTACGTCCAGATCAATCAAGTGACCAAGATCACAGAATTGAAATTGAAATTCCAACAGAAAGGGAATTACAGCAAGGTTACCACACCTATGAGAAGAGATTACAACCCACAGAAGAATATTGTGGAGGAATTACATGAAGATCTACCATTTCAGTCATTGGTAGGATCCCTCTTATTTATCAGTCGCCTAAGTCGACCCGACATCTCATTCGCCGTACAGAAACTTACGCAGAGATTCGCTAACTATGATCAGAAGGACTACGAAGCAGCCCTGCACGTCCTTCATTATCTCATCAATACGATCTATCAATCGATCAGATATCTATACTCAGAAGACGGAGTACTTGAATTTGAAGTACAGTCAGACGCAAGTTTTGCGGACGCACCAGGAGCAAAATCAATTATGGGAGGATGCATATTACTGAACGGAGTAGTATGGCTTTGGACCTCAAAACAAGAAAACCTGGTAGCACATTCAACATGCATAGCAGAAGTCTATGGCATCAACAGCATGGCAAGATCAGCCATCTGGGCACACTATCTATTGTGTGACATGGGATTAAGAGAATGGAATGAGCCAATCCACCAGTTCACAGATTCAGAAGCTGGGTGGAAATTGATTGCGAATATGGAAGGCAATCACGAAAGGACCAAGCACGTACGTACACGAATATTTTGGGTCCGGGAGCTTATTGAAACCGATCAATTAATACTAGCTCACAAGCGCTCAGAAGAATTACAAGCTGACATGCTTACGAAATCCCTACCACAACCAAGACATGGAGACCTCATGAAGGCCATGGGTATGGTTGACATCAGCAAGCCGACTCGAATTGAAGCAGTCGCAGGCTACGTACGCCCCGAATCGAAATTTGAAAGATTCACGAGAAAGAAAACCACTGGATTTTCTACACTATGGACTACTATGAAAATGGCATTATTCCTCATCGCCGTGCTCCTGTCAGGAGGGCTGAGTTCGAAAATTGACGATGGACCACCGATTATTTGGAGAAGGTCAGACCATCCAGCCATTAGCGGATACAACACTGTGAAGCTAAAGATACAGTTATTATCCCCCTGCCGATTAATGATACCGGACAGACTAGTAGCCACTGAAAGCTCATTACTATCGCTCAGAAAGAGATGCGATCTAGAATACCGAAGGACGTTCCTGACGGAACTTAAACATATTTGCCCACCGAAGGAGGTGTCCACGGCACCGCACCGGGAAAAGAGATTTGTATTCACAGCTCTGGCAATTACAGCTATGTTCGTGATGACCAGCGCAGGACTAGGTATGTCCATGCACGCCGCACATCAAGCCCAAGTAAATCAGAAGCACACGTACGATTTGGCCCATCATTTTAACTCACTTGAAGCGAAAGTTCGAGTTCTCACAAACAATCAAGAATTATTGAAAGAACATATGGCGATATTGGCATCAGAAATGAACAACATAGTAGCTGAGGTGAACGGACTACCGAACGTTCTCACCGATATGGAATTTGATATAGCATTCCTAGCAAGCAGACTCTCCTCCAGCGTAAGCATATTAAAGCAGACTGGAAAATTGTGGAGAAATTTCAAGATGGACGAACATTTTTTCGAGTACCTTAATTTCACCCTACCTTGTGGAGACCATTGCCCCATGATTATGGCAGATTTCAGATCGTGCCGTACGGATTTTGATGTAGAAAATATCTACATGGAATTCATCATTCCCCTCATCAATCCGAATCTGACAGTAGTAGAAGCTGACCCATTCACTCTACTTACGAAGCAGAAGAATCAGACTTGCAATCTCGAATATATTGGACCGAGAAATGCACTGATATCAACAGTTGAAGACTGTGTATATGATACAGGTTTAGAATTCAAGTATAAAAACCGAGTATCTGCCACGACAAGGCAAACCTGCAGACCACGCAGTAGTTTCAAAGGTGGAAAAGACTTTTACGCACTTACGAATTGTCACCCGTCTACCCTTCATGATGAAGAGGATGCCGTACAAGTAAAGGCATATGATGGCAAGTACTATATTTACTGCCCAGGACTGGAACTTACAGTCAATGATAGACGGAAAATAAAATGTCCAAACAATGTCATTACGCTACCGATTAGCACGACCTTCCGAATTCTGAATAATACTTACCAGGGAAGCGTCATGGACCTCATCTTTATTGACAGAGAGGATCCGACATTTGTTGAGAAAATAAGCTGGCATTTAACGCCACAACTGGACATGAATCAGCTGAATGTAACATTTCCTATACGGAACAGCGACATAGACCAAATACACTGGGATGACCCAATTGACACGGGAGGAAATTTATCAGCCTGGACTGGAATCGCCGTTGCAGCGATCATCTGCTCAGCTCTCATTACCCTCTACTGGAAGTTTGGAGGAGGAGCCAACATGCTCAGAAAGAAGCATTGTAGCCGCAGTCGTAAGCCGGACACCAAGCAGACCGAGCCAGCATTCGAGGAAGAAATGAATACCCTCACTCTGAAACGAGAATCCAAACTAATGGATCCTGAAGACATGTACATTACTCTCCCACCGATTCCACTTGCCCGAGTGATGCCCGGCCAACTAGACCCGGAGGATTACCGAAACTCAAGACTCAATCTGGACCAGCACCGAAGCGCAGCAGATTTACGAGCATGATTATTGATTTGGCATTATATGATTGGTTTTATTAATTGAATGAATATGTATTTGGCTATATGAACTATGATACCTATCTATGTATCTTCCGTATTGGATCAGTAATTTTTAGATTCCTAATCCAAAGGAGGGTGTTAAAATATACATAGCATAGAAGAGGAAGGTGTAATTATAATTAGTATAATTATACATCTTTTACCTAAATTCTATTATCCGCATTCTATATAATTTGAACAGGATATTGTGCAATAATGGTGATCTCATATTATTGTGAATATTGAAGATCGACCATTCCATTGCAGTAGTTATTACATTGGAAATTTAATATGTTGCATTCTACAGAGAGAAGTATGTAGAGACTTCCTCTCTAGTTTATTTATTAATTGGTTATAATAAGGAATAATGTACACGATGCATTCCACTGCAATGTCATCGTTCATTCCGGTTGCATAGTGAAGGATCTTCAATCCTACTATTGCATTAGATGTTTTTGCCACTCAGCTCATTATGATGTGAGTAGGCCACCACATCCTTCTGTTTCACAGGATGCAGTCATTGCCACAGTGCAATGATGCACATTGCTTTATAATTAGAATTATTTGTAATTCGGAAATTATCATGTATAAGCATACAGCTCAGCATGAGCTCATAATTATTTGGAATATATTATTGGATTAATATTCTTTTACAGAAGGAAACTACAATTTCACACATACCCAAGGATGTTGAAATTGACATCATTCGATCAACAATTATATTATTTATATTGTACAAATTACGTTGTTAAAGTTGAAGTCAAAGAACCAGTATTAAATAAATTAACAGTTGTCTTAGAAAACTCAAACGAGTAGCAGTTGAATCTTATCTCCTCTCTAGCCTTTCGACTATAGAGCACTTTATTATTCATCCTTTCTATGGCACTGCCACCACACATTAATATCTTATTATTATAAGTATATTATAATACAAACACATACAAAATGCCATATATCCAATAGCATAGCCTATGGTCCTGGCCTGGCTCTTCACTTTACGGTATGATGCGATACAGTACCCAATATTCCTCTTGTTAATGTCATGGGAGCCGACACCTACTCATAAGCTAGTGCTCCAGTATATGCTAGTCAAGTCTTCTAATACACAAGAGTGCGGGTCCTCCACAAAATTACATGGCAATCACGTAGCCTTTAACTTTGTACAATTTCTAAAATAGTCAGCTAGATTACTCAAAGCCTTGTCTAAAATTTCCGAGAAATACACCGATAAGTCTGAAGAAGCCTCTGCCTCTCTGTGTATGTTATTAGATTCGTAAAAAGTACCCACCTAGGTACAAACTACTCGTGGTGTGGTGCAGATACGAATACAAATAAAATACAAAAGCAAAATCTACTACCACCACAACAACAACAACAACAACCCAATCCAATCCGATCCAAGCAAAGAAATGAACGAGGGTCTACTGTCTACGCAGACTAAATCTAAACTTGTGAATTAGATTTCAAACGATACACACATTCCTTGTTGTGGGCATTGGCTTTCTAAATTGTAGAGTACCACCATCTATACACCTTGGTGCTCCCGTTCCCGTAGCACTTTCCAACTACGCTATTTCCACTATCTATGTGCAAGTAAAAGTTTGTGAGAGAGATGTACATAGGGAACAATTTCCGAATCCGAATCTGAAGCGACTGTTAAGTCTTTCACAAGTGTATAGCGTTTCCTCTGTCTTCCTATTTCCTCCAGAGAAACTCAAACATGTTGAAACCTGAACGTCTTGGTCCTGAAGCTGAACTCAACACGAAACCATATCGCACCACACCAATTCTAATTCCACAAACATTCTACATGTACCTATACCTTTTGCCATTGCCTATAATATAGTGCTTCTCGAGAGAAATCTTGAGCCTTGAGTGGAAAAGATAGCTATGGATTTTCTTGTGGAGAAATGGAAGTTTCCGTAAAACTTAAAAAACTTAACTGGACGTGTTTATTGTGTGTGTGTGTGTGAGTGTGGAGCTGAAACCAAGAGCGACGACGAAATGCGGACGGAACACTGCAGAGCTCCTTACCTGCCTTTGTATTGTCTTCCCTTGCTTTTTTTTTCCTTTCCGTGCCAATAGTCAAGGTAGGTAGGAAATGTCTGTGTAATAAGACCAAGACCATGGGACGACTTAGCAACTAAAACTCACAACTACCAAACTACGGCGGACCTCTCTACTAATGCATATAGGTAGAGTTTCGTGGGTGAGATATACCGAGAGAAAAGCCGCATCACATTCCAATGCACTGCACATCCACAGCCCAACCTAATAAAATGACCGTGGCTCTCTCCTCCATCCAACAACTAATATCACATAGTGCCTGGTGCTGGTACAATGTACAGACTACTCACTACACTCCTGCCATAGGTATGCAGTGTAGGATGGGATGGGAGAGGATAAAAGTGGAAGAGATCTTGGGATGTCTTTCGTCTTCGTCTTCGTCTCTTTCTCTCTCGCCTCTCGTCTTTGCCTGAGAATGAGCCTCACTTCTATTTCTACATCCACTTCCACGTCCACATCCACATGGAAACCAATAAAATAGCCAGGCCAAGTAGAAAGAGAACAACTTACGAGAGCAAATAAAACCAAAGAGCTTCAACATCATTGCCTCCTTCAACATTCAAGAAAAATAAGGACTGAATTTAGTAGCCATATAAATCTAACATACTTGTACTCATAGCCAAGTACCTTCCTCCATATAAATCAGCTTCCGACTCCGAATACTCCAACTACACACACACAACTTGCTATGCATAAAACTGGGCCCAGAACCAGATCCAGAACCAGCAGTCTCTCACATATCCCTATTCAAATATGTACGTAGGTACCTACTCCGTACGTTTTTGTTTTTCCTGTCCCGTCGTTCCCCGGCCTCGTCTATCCGTCTATCCGTTCGCTTCTCCTATTACTAAACAGAATTGCAGACGAGAGAGAGAGAGAGAAAAGTCGTAATTCGTAATTCCTCCCTATAAATACCGACCCGTACAAGATGCTTTAGACCATCTTTATACAAGACATAAATACTGGAGCGCCCGTCCACATTCGACACGTAAAAATCCTGTAGCCCCAATCCAGGAGATCCCAATCGTATCCCCATTCCTAAACTAACGGTAATGACGAATATAAATGGGAAGCATGCATGCTGCTAGTGTTACAATTTACTATTACATGGGCATTACCTTAGTTTCTGCAGACTGCAGATATATAGAAGATCACAATCCCAATTATCATCATGTAACTCACATTATCAGCTGTTTCGTTTTTGTATGTCTGTATGTAGAGCGCGCATATAGAAGAAATACCTTTCTCTCTCTCTCTCTCTCTAATTTCAAACGAGCCAATGCCCGATGCCGATGCCGAATGCCGATACGAAAACCCAAAGCTCTATAACATCTAAAAGTGTATGCATAGGACAAAAGGAAAGGCGGGCAGTGAGCGCTATGGAGATCACATTCAAGTACCTCTACGGAGAGGGATATTGTGCTGGTGTGATGTAATGTAATAAGGAGTGAAACTCCTCAACTGTATAGCTATAGCTACTCCCTTTTCCCCATTAAATTTGAAACATCAAAGGACTCAAGTCGACATGTTATTCATCACTAGAGAGGAAAACAATGGGCTATATAAAGTCAGCCCCGGCTCTACTACTGTATAAATTCTACAATAGAATTTCCTCTCAAATTCCACGTCCTCCTCAAAACGGGAGGAGAATTCGAATTTTCGAATTCTCTCTATTTTTTATTGTAGTCCACTATTTCTGCTTGTGCTATATGTGCACTTCTCGTTCTCGGTTTTGGGTTCTATTGGTATTTGAATTTGTATATGTAGGTAGGTAGGGAGGTAGTTTCATATTGGGATTGAAATTGCATTAGTTATACACTCGTCTCTGGCACTTGTAAGAATAAGGACAAGGAAATGAGCTGATGCAACACACCTACTAATTCCCCCCTCCCCTTCTTTTCCTGACATGGTATGGCAGTGACATTCTTTTAATACCCATGGTAAAACATGGCAGGAGTGAAGGAGCTCCCAGTTCAGTCAGAGTAACCATGAAAGTGCCCTATGTGTGTATGTGTTACATATGTGTTGGATGTTCTAGGAATTGGATTGGAAAATCGAATGGAATGGCAAATGGCAATGGTACCGGTACCGGTACCGGTACTGGGACTGGGACTGGTGAGAAAGAGAAAGAGGGAAAAAATCCAAACTGCTGGCCACGTTGTTGAGTATTGGAGGGAGGGAGTTTGATTGTCCGCCTACTTACTTTATACTTTCCTTTTTATACCGACAAATACCTGTGTATATAATTCTATGATGAGAGCAAAGGGAAATACCCATACCTATAATATAGTTATATATCGAAAATGCCAGATACACTCAAGGTATCTTTACTACCAAAGAATTGGCATGACCTGGTATTTGGAGCTTGTGAAAATTAAATCCATAAAGCTTTCCCCCACAAATCCTCGCATAGTTCATAGTGAACCTGCAAACGCAATGGTATAAGTAGTGGAGGTATATGGAGGTACAAAAGGGTTTATCTGCAATTTTAAATGGGTTTGAAACAGTTAAAAATGCTTTTGTACACATTACTGTAGCAAATGCGGAAACTATTGTAATTACAACTTTTACACAAAAAAACAGAAGTTGCTAATGGCAATTTCTTAAAAGTTTAAAAGTTGGTAATTACAGAGCTTTTGAAAAACCTTATTGTATCATTTATTCAGTTTTTATATAAGACTTTTTTGGTTTGAAAATAACAAGTAGGTAGCTACTTTTAAACTATTTAAATATCACACGTTTCACAGATTTTAAAATAATGAAAAAAGAATATCTTTTGCCTTTCAAAAACATATGTTAAAAGAAATGTTTTTTAAAAAGTGGTAAATAGCATGTTTTGCACATTCTAGAAAGTGGTAAATAGCATGTTTTACACATTTTAAAAAGTGATAAATAGCATGTTTTGGACATTTTAAAAAGTGATAGCTAGAATGTTTTGCACATTTTAAAAAGTGGTAAATAGCAAGTTTTGCACATTTAAAAAAGTGGTAAATAGCATGTTTTGCACATTTAAAAAAGTGGTAAATCGCATGGTTTGCACGTTTTAAAATGACGACAATAGCAGGTTTTGACGACCAAGAAAAAGTTTCTACAAACTTAAAAAAAAAACAGAAGAGATTGAACATTTTACACTTTAATGAAAATAGAAGATCCCATAATATAATGTCAGGATCATGAATATACACACACACCTTGTAAACTACAACCTTTAAAACGTCCCATGTTCACGTCCTTGTTCCTTCCTTCCTTGTAAAAATTGCGAATTGCTGCGAATCAAACTCGAATGCCATTTTATTTTTACTTTTACAACTTTCTCTTGAATACCAGAAAGATCCCGGGAAAGAAAAAGAAGGCTACGAGGAGACTGAGAAAGAAAAAGTAGAACAAAGGAAAAAAATTACGGAGATCTGGGTGATTCAGGATCTAGAGATGCGATTCAATTTATCGTCCATTTCGATTCCAACGGGAGTCGGAGGTCGTAACCCGTAATCGTATTCCTAATCGTGATGCAAAAGCTATGGCTATGACTATCAGTACGGCCATGGCCATAGGGCTATATCCATATGGCAAAGGTACAAAAAAAATAGAGAACAGAGACTCCAGACATTTTTAAAGAGATCGGGAATACCTGAGTTTACAAGAAATGTATCTCCATAGTTACAGTTAGTAGGTAGAGATACGAATATCTATATGTGTGGAAAGCATCTCCTCCTTTATTCTTCTTGTAAAACAACAAAGGATGGGCAGGCGGGCGGACGGGAAAATTATGTAGGTGTGCGTCTACAGTCTACACTATAGGCAATGTACCTACCTAGATACTTATGGATCTACCTACCTACTTGTTCAGTTTACAATCCAACCAGACCTATAATATGCTTTTATCGAAGCAAAGCTCGCTTAGGTACTTCACATTTTTAGTACTACACCACCTATACCCTCCTTATACATTATTACATTTGTACTTTCGACATTGAACATTTGTAATCATACGTGTAGCTACTTACTCCCTCCGCTCCATCCCTTTAAAAAAACACACGGACATATTACACACAAGACACACACGGGGCCCAAATTTATACTCGTCTGTACAATTTAACTACAGCGGAATTTTCTTATTTCCTTCCACAATTTAAACTCGCAATTTCAGAATTTTCAAGTGCCAATTTCCTCCTCGAAACTACAAAGTGAGGAGGTAAAACAACAAAACAAAAATATGTGAGCTTTAGCAGAAAAAATAAGTGCATGTGCCAGCATGGGTACCCGCTTCACCATTACAAATTACAATTACCTACCTACCTACGTGTACTACCAGCACCAGCAACAAAGATTTTTCTCCTTTTGAAATATTGAATTTCATACATATACATAGTCCCTAGTCCCAGCTACTTTGATTTTATCCTGTTGAAGTTTGTAGATTTAGTCGGACGCTGAATTCGAATTCTTTCTGTTGCCGCCTATGCTCTTTGGTTATGGGGTTTGATATCAGTACTAATTCCAATTCTAAGTGAGTGCCGTCCGCCGTCCCTATCACTACATGTATCTTTCCTGGCTATGTGTATAGGTTTAGTTAGGTGGAGAGAGAAGGGATTAAAGTCTCCATGTGCAGTCATTATTATTCTTCTAGTACCCTGTGTATATTGAACCACCTGACATTTCTGAATTTAATAGGTTTTAGTTTTACGAGCACGGACAGTGTCTGTGTGTGTGTGAGATAGAAAGTAGATTCTACAGTAGACTTTTGCCTGTGCCTGTGTGGTGGTGGTAGGTACTTACGTGGTGGAGACGTAAAATATCTGTATTCTTGGAGAGTGAGAGAGACAGGGAAGTGAGCTAGTGCTAATTAAAGTTGGCTGAAGCCATATCTCACACTGAAGCTCATCAAACGGTGATTTATATTGGATTAGTTGTTATTGCTTCGTCTACGCCCTCGTCCTCCTCCAGCAGAGTCAGTCCCGATAACCGGTGATACCGACACCGATGCCGAGGCTCAGCACTCTACATTCTACATAATATCCGAGCTATGTCTAAAGCTATATTTCCACAGCTTACCCTCCCACATATAATATTTTCACATTCCAATGCATTCTGACTGGATCTGGATTTCGGTTTCCTTTGCTTTGCTTTGGTGTTTCAGATATCGGGATGTAAACTCACTCTTGGGCACGTTTCCCTGTGTTGAGCTAAGTCCTTCAATCTACATTTCCAAGTCCACGCACATACATACTCAAAGACTTAGAGAGTGCGAGTGAGCGGACGCGGACGAAAATCAAAACCAAACAGAGCTCAACTTTTAGTTTTGAAATGAACTCAAGAACGAAAAGGAGAGAGACTGTGGACTGAGGAAGCATAAGCAGTGCTAGGTGGGAGCATGTGTATGTAGTGCGAGAGGAAATGGTCGGTTCAATAAGTCCAACCAATCACCTCCAGCTCAACACTTCAAATCCAGTTCAATCCATCTCCACCACTCATCATCTTTTATCCTGTCTACATATTATGTAAGAGCGTCCATAGGTCCATAAATGGTAATCGTGGCGATGGAAAACTTATTTACTTTTTTTCAGTCATCAATTTCGTGTACATATAGACAGGTAGAAACTACATACAGATCGGTATACATTACATTTGTCTTGGGCTTTAGTTTTGGTTTTCTCCTCATTATGTTAGTCATTAAGTAATACCAGGTAAGATTGTGAGTGCTGTACTGTACTGAGCTAGGTTCGTAAAGTCGTAAAATATATTCGAACTTTACCTATTAATTCCTAGCCACAATATATTACGTTTACGGTATACACAAGCCATGATCACTGTCGGAGCGAGTATCGAAGCTCTCAAGCCAAACGTCTTGAAAGCCCTTCACGCTCCATTTTTATTTTTTACTGTACAGTTTATGGAACGGTTTTAAGGATAAAGAATACAGACTCTCAAATGCCGTGCATGCAAGTGCCAAGAGGACAAACTGAAGATTTCAGTAGATTAAATGTAATGTACATACTCTTATCTGGATTGGATTCAAAGCACCCACTGATATCTTTTACCTGTGTAATTACTTGTGTGTCGAGTCCATAGTATAGAAGAAACGTTGAGAGATAACAAATAAGTGTCCGTTTCACAATTAAGTATCATACACTCACAATCCAGAGCTACATGAGGATTTTCAAAATTTTCTCACAAAATTAGTATGCATGAAAAATATAATAGCATTTGCATAATATCCGTATGTAGCACACAGTACAAAATACACAAAATGTGCATATAGGGATGTAGATATCCGTTAAGTAACAAAAGGATTTTCTTCCCTTTGTACCACGTTAAATTTTGCTATACATAACCAAATAGAAAAATACACAATGTATAGGATGTATAGTATATGAAAAAAAAATCGACGAAGATGAACCATTTCACGCTCTTCTGTGCAGCTCAGCTCGATATAAGCCGAAGCCAAGCTATCTTCTCCGCTCTTTTCTTGTGTTACTTTTTACCCTCCTTGTATCTGTATAGTGTTATGTTATGATAGAAGCCCGCTGAGAGACTCTCATCAAAACATTTTGTTACGACATGATTACCCCTACAAAATCCTAAATTGTAAGTTTAACCCTTGTAAATCCATCTGTAGTCTGTATAGTCTCGTTCTGCCATAGTATATATCATACTATGTAGGAGAGCGTCAGGGCCAGGAGGCCAGTCATGCCATGCCATATACTTATTACGACTACGACTACGACGAGATTGTAAAGTGTGAAATCTAAGTTATAAATCTGTTCCCATCGATCGATCCACATCGACATCGACTTAGACTTCAACTTCGACTTCGACTTGGAGTCGAAGTTTGTCAGGCAGCACATAATGTGGTAGTAGATAGTGCACAGAAGATCCTAAGGCAGTATAAGGACTGAATACACTACACATATACTACCGTACATACTAGACAAATCTATATTTTTATCCCTGTAGTACACATATCTGATTCTTGTTCTCATTCTTGCTCCAGTAATAGGGTCCTGGTCTTGGTGAGTGTGAAGAGAGACGGAAGGAGCAACGCCTTCCGAGATTCACTCAAGAGATACTTTTACAACCTTTAGTTTCACACTCTCAGATCCGTCTCCGTACCGTATAATACATAAAACCCGTAGAGCTACATCCTTGTATGGCACATTACATAACACGTATGTACCTACCTACGAGTATCAGTGGATCTCACAGGTCCATAAAATGTTAGTGTGTAAGTACTTTTATACATGTGTACAGTCTATACCTATACCTACCTACACACGTTCATATCTGAATCTGCACAACTTTTTTTTCTTGATATAAAAAGACAGAATCAAATCACAATCACTATTGCTATTACTCTGCACCCTGACACTCTCTATATAGTGTAACGCATTAAAGGGCATAGGGACACACACGAGGAAAGCCGAAGACGAAAATGAAAACACTACAGCTTTGGAGCGACATAAAGCGAGCGAACGAGCGAGGCCGAGGAAGCCAAGAGCCCTACAGCTAAGCTATAAGGTAATGTAATGTAATGCATGGGAATTCAACTGTACGAAATAAAGTTCCATGTTCTCTTCTCAAAAAAGTCAGCTTTTGCTTCTGTCAATTTCAAGAGGGAGCACGCACACACACACTTGTACATATCCAGGGCCGGATAATGCGGCCAGCGCAGGCAGCCCCCGCTGCTTTCATTTTCTTAAAAAATTTAAATGGAACATTTTGCAGTTTTCAAAAATATGCAAAAAGAATATTTTGGCTTTTCAAAAACATGCAAAATAAATTATTTTGTACATTTCAAAAACATGGAAATAAAACATTTTCCACTTTTCTCAAAACATGTATATAGAATATTTTGCACTTTTCTGAATCAAGTAAAAGGAACATTTTGCACTTTTCTAAAACATACAAATACAACATTTTGCTTTACCAAAGAAAACCATCAACAAAATCATCAGTAAAATGGTGGTTTTTGGATGGAAACAAATTGTTGCCTAGAAGCAATTCCTTCGTCCGGCCCTGTACATATCAGTGCAGATCTATAGCCCCGTTCCCATACATCCCGAATTCATAGTCAGGCCACACAGTTGCCCATCTTCAAGCATTCACAACGATGCCGATGCCGATGCCGATGCCGACGTCTCACAAGTTTCCAATGCGAGAGCAAGGGAACCAATGGACCTGAACATAAAAGTGTTTCTTTCTTGGACACCGACTCTCTCTCTCTCTCACTCTCCAATTTACAATGGCATAAGAGTCACAGCAATGTCAACGGTGCCAGTATATGACTATAGTTCCCCTCTACCTCCGTCAAAACACATACTATATGTACAATTCTAAACAAATAGAAATAGAAATCCTGAGCCTGTGTCTTGGTCTGGGTGCTCTACATATGTAAGTACATAGCTATACAACTCCCGTACTCCTCAACTGACTATTTGAGTTTGAGTTTAAGGAACGAAATCAAGTGACAAAAGTTTCTTGGCTCTCACTCTGACTCCCAAACTCATGGTGAGTAGGACGGATTTTCTGTGTGTGTGTCCCTTTTTCCTGATATTTACTTTAGGTGCCTTCCTGTCAAACCGGAAGACGAGGCTTGAAGAAAAGTCGTGTGACACATCATGTAGTTTTTTTCAGTCACTTCTTCTTCTTCTTCTTTTTCTTCGTCCTCGTCCTCTACCAATGTTTCTCTTCTCCTACTGTGTGAAACTCTGGTTCTGGTCCTTGGTTAGAATGACTTTTAACACCGACTCCCATAACATCAACATCAATATCAAGAAAGAAGTCACACCACACCACATTATAACACCACAGAACCCAAATCCATAAATTATCCCCCAAAAAGTCAAAGGCAAACCTTTCCACTGTCTCTTTACTACAACTGATATCTTCTCCTGTATGAGAGAGAGACTCTGCGTTTCCTTTATAAAGAAATGAAAAATAGAGGAAAGAAGACAAGAGGGGAAACATTATGTTCTCCATTAGTACACGCTGCTTGCGCATTGTCATTTTAGGCAGCTTAACATCTTATCATGAATGGCCTTACAAGATTTAAGGGTAAACTCGATTATTGTTCAAAATGATTGCCGATGCTTTGGACTGGTTTGGTTTGGTAGAACTATTAGTAGCTTCATTCACCAACAATTGACACTGCAAATTGACAACCAACCATGACCAAGGGACACTTTCCAGTCTATAAGATTTTAAATTTCATATTTCAATAGCATTCACACAGGGGATAAAGGGTCTCCTTCCGTTCTGGTTCTATTTCTTAAAGACCCAGCAGCGCTCGCGACCACCGAGAGCAGCCGCAGCCGGGCCTGACCATTCATTCGTATATTGTAAAGAATTAACAGTAGTATACTACGACGTACTCACATTGCATACTAAAACTAAAATATGCTTACTTTCCAGAAAAATGAAAGAATGGTCATACATACAAAATGTACATAGACTTTATATTATCCCTCATTTAGAAATAAGTTAGCTTTAGCTATAGAGTTTCTTGATGTTAACTGTAGCAAAGTATGAAAGTGTATAAATAGGTACAAAGAAACATGAAGATTGTTACGTTACCTCGATGGTGTCGAATTCTATGAGAGCAACAAGGTGCACCGTCCAAGTCCGAGTCCCATGCTAAAGCCATGAGCGGAGCTATTGAGAAGGGACAATGTAAGGCAAAAAGCATCACGAGAACCACACGCAAACAAATTCTCCACATTGTCACTGCTTTTGTTGGGAAAATGTCGGGGAAAAAAATATATATATGTATTTTGTTCACAACACAAGATGTGTAGTCGTCGACTATACGCTGAACTGATGTGATTTACAGATACGTCAATGGAAGAACTCAGAATTCCGAATACCGATACCGATACTACGATTTCAATTCAATTCTCAAAAGTTTCTTCGCAGACCTAAATACCAGTGTCCCTAGAATGTCCTTGTTAAGTTTTCCTTTCTTTCTATTCCAGTATTGTTTTCTTGTATGATGTTCCTTCCAACTAAAAATTTGGTCAGATGGACAAACAACTACAAAAGATGAATCGGTATATCAGTAGAGACCTAGTCCACTGTACAACTTTTCCTTTTTTCTTGTTCTTGCTTTTCTACCAATAAAACTTGTATGTCTCAATATAAACGGATTGCGAATTTTTTTTTCTACATTAAACTTTCCTCTCGTTCTTTAAAGACGGAATCAGCTGGCAAATACAATTAATTGTACTTTACTTTTTTAGACCTCTCTAAGAAAAAAAAATCGAAACCACTAATGATGAATGTAAATACTTAAATATATGTATTATATATTTATAGATTGAACTGTGTGATGTGAGTTGTTAGTTTAGGTTATCGATTTCGTTTTGAGAATTTATTTCTGTATATATATATATATATTTTCCTTATATTACTGTGAATATATATATTTATATTTATTTATCGTTTCGTTGTATTTGTATTTGTTTTTGTATTTCTTCTTGTAAGTGTGTAGTTTGTCGCTCCAATTTTTTATTCCCTCTTCAAGTTCCTTGAGCTGAATTCTAGACTGAGACTTTAAGAAGAAAAAAACTGCATACTCAAACTGAACTTTCTCTTATTTGCCCGTGTCTGTCTGTCTGGCGGTCTGTTTGTCTCTGTTTCCGCCGGACTCATGCAATGCATGCAATTTTGTGCTCAGACCGGAGAGTTGAGTTAATATAAATAAATATTTTTGCTGTCATTCCAATTACACAAACACACACACACAATAATACTTCATCCACCAGAAGCCAGGAACCAGGACCACGACAAAGGACCACTTGAGTTGACTGGAAACTTTGAGAGACTTGAGAGTTAGACGATGAGTTATATTATATGTAGAATGTAGAGTTTGTATAATTCCCTCACGAAGATCGGGACGTCACACACGCAAAAAAAATACAAACTCGAATTCGAGTACGAATTCGAGCGAGACTGCGAATTCTTTTATTGTATGGGAAAGGAAAATATTTCTCCTATATTTCTTTCGCCTTTTCCCGTAGATTGTAGATGCTTCAATTTTTTAAATTATTTCTCTTGTCTATGCCTATGTCTTTGTCTTTGAACAGCTGAGACGGCTCCCCAGTCTACTACTACAGCTTCACAGTTTATTACATAAACAAAGGGGATGACAGTGAATATACAGAGATAGACTGACTTGAACAGATGACTTTATTTCACTCTCTAAATTCAGGATTTGCTTCTATACTCGAGAAAATTTAGATTCCCTTAGACTTGTAGATAGAATACACATACAGTATAAAAAGGAAATAATGAAATATCTGGAGTGTCTTGGTACATTTGCAAAAAAAAGAAGCACTACGAAGACAGTAGTAGGTAGTCTTAGATATCTTCTATTTTTTAACGGTTCATAAATGTATTATATTATTATGCTTTCCTGGCACTCGCACTTCTTCCAACGCGGGCCCCGCACTCGCTCGCGCTTCTCCTTCCGCAAAAATATAGAGACTGAAATTGAGAACGAGCTTCTTTCTTTACTCCATATACACAGATTGTTATTCTTTCTTCTTTGCTGTCTGCCCTTTTCCCTATATATTTTTTTGCTTTCTTTCTTACTTGTTCACAAGACGAAGAAGCAGAAAAAAAAGTTTTTTTTGCTATTTCTTTCTTTCACTGTATTTTCTCCCCGCCTTCGTATGTGAAGTATATAGTATCAGTAGTAGTTAGGGTTTGCGTCGTATAGTAGAATTCGAATTGGAATTCAAAGTCGAAGTGAGCCCATAAAGATTTAGACAGGCGAAAATTTCATGAAATATTGAGTATGCGATCTTTAACTGAGTCTCATACGCATATAAATGCACACATTCAGTCCCACAATTTTCCTTCTTTTTTTTCTTCTTGCCACACAAAGTCAGTCAGAATCGCAAAAATACATACGAGAAAGTCGTCTCTCTCGCTTTGCTTGAGAATTTTTTTTAGAGGGAACTAAAGGTGTTGATATTTTATATACTACAGTATCTGGATTCTGAATGTAGGTAGGTACTATATATCATAGCAGGTTCCTATAGGGGACGTTCTCGTTTTTCCTTATGGGACTATATCACTTTCACATCAGTATCAATCCTGCCTTAAGTATAAGTAGTAGATGCTCTTTGTCTCCATTACATTTCTCCGTCCAAAAGTCCAAAAGGAGTCGTCGACATGGACTTTTGCTAAAAGTCTGAGTTCATTTCTCTCCACGTTTCAGCAGCTCGCCTCTCAACTTCTCCGCCGCCCTTCTTCACCTCGACTAACAATGTGCTAAGACGGGAGAGAATTTTAAGACAGAGGAAAAGGATGGAGCTTCGTCGCTGAGTCGCTCCGTGCAGTAAAGAATTGCAAAAAGAACAAAGTCTCACGCGTTCGCTGCTCTGGATTCGCAACTACTCCGTTCAGTTCAGTTCAATTCTTCAACTCGGAAGACGACGGGCACTACAGCACTCACTACTAGTAGTATGTAGATACGGATACGGTGCTATGGCATAGGACACTGCCTATACACTAAACTACTGTCAGTCCAAAGTTTTGGCGTAGTAACTCGACTATTTTAACTCGACTTGTACTTTCACTCCTCCTTTCTCTGAACAATTCTTCACTTTTTCCTTTCTTCTTCTATTATTCCATTTTCCTCTCTCTTTCAAAAACCTTTATAACCTTATTTCCGTGAGGTCCTTCCTGCTTCTGTGTCTATATCCTCACTCTCAATGGGACCGTATAGGACCTGGATCGCTCTTAGTTTGGTTGTATAGGATGCTGATTTAAATTTTACAAGTGCGAAAATGCACTTACAGATTTTGCTTTGGAATAGTATTGTCTCGTAGAGTTCTTTTTGCAAATTCGAAATAATTCAGTGGGAAATAAATTTATGCGTAATAATTATGTTTAGATTTTTAGGTTTATAAAATATGAAGTTATGAGCTTTTTAATAATTAAAAAAAAAGTTTTTAAATTTCCTGATAGTATTTTTTTTAAATAGAATTTGTAGATGTAACTTCTACTGGGTATGCGGAAGTTTTTTTTTAATCTTTTTAGTTTTCCTTTATACTACTTTTGTTTTTACTTTTTCCGCCTGATCATTAAATTCTTCTGGGTAAATAGGATGTGTTCATTACATTTAGAGGAGATCATTCACATGACAAGGGAACGACAGGGACAGGGTCATAGAATATAGGAGGACAAGTATGTTGTTGTTTTTGCTTCTGCTCTTGGTAGTTATCTACTACGTCTGCATGTGCTGCTTCCCTGCGTAATTATTATGTGTACTCCCCAATTGAGATTCTGCCACTTGGTTGATGAAAATAAAATGATTTTGTTCAAAGGTTCATGGCTCTGTTTCATCCTTATTTAGTTTTCTAAATGAGAAAAATTATTTCCCTCTCTTTTCCCTGACACAAACACGAGCAGACACACGCACGCAGGCACACACACACAAATACAAGCACACAAAATCTCATTTGCTGCGTCAAGTTCTGTTCCTATCAGTAGACAGTCATACACACAGAGATGTTGTTGATGAGGATGGATATATACTCTTTTTTTTAACTATTTTTTCCCCTTTTTGTTTACTCTCGACGTCTCTTTGTTAGTTCATATATATACTTGATAATATATATAGGAAGATAGTTTGGTTTAAGCTTCTCCTCTCAAGTCTGAGTCTGAAGTATAAAGTCACTACAAAACCCTAAAACTTAGAGACAGGGAGTAGTAGTACACATGAAAGTGAGTCAGTCAGCTGCAGTTCGAGTAGGAGTAGGAGTCGGAGTAGGACGAGACGACTGATGAGAGACGCATCCGTCGGTCGCTTTTTGACTTGGGCTGTAGTGGTAGTCGTGGTAGTGTGGAGATGAGCGTGGAAAATTGAGGTGTTCTCCACATCATTCCGTATCCGTAGAGACTATCATAATCATAATCACTCTCTCTCTCTCTGTGTACTGTTTCTCGACTATGTATTATGCAGGAGATGGATGTGGATGGCGATGGGGATGTGCGTACATCTATCTATCTTCTCCTTGTCTTTACCCCTTTATGTAGTGATAGTTCACGGGCTTTCAAAAAAGCTTCACTTCATAACACTATTATCACCTTATCAAATAATCTCTATCTGGTCATATATGTGAGTATTATGTGGTTGATTCTTGGCTGGAGCTTGGGCTGGAACTGGGGCTGGAATTGTAATTGGAACTGGAACTAGTTTTCATAATTTATAATTTGTGTTTTACTTGAACAGTACAGTATGTATCGGGACGGATTGGGATGGCGATGGTGATAATAACTTTATAGAAGCTCTATCATCAGTAATATTACATGCTTCTCAGGCATCTGTGAGCGAGTTGGTTGCTTTTTAATTTTTTTTGTGTATGAAATTGAAATTGGGAAGTCGTGAGATTCTGGACAAAATAATTTTGCTCTATTATGCTGTATATATCATGTCATCAATACACATATATATGGACATAGACGGACTGACTTTTCTTATGGTTATGGTATTCCAACAGTTTCAGCTTCTACTCTACGCACACAATTACAGCTTATAGTTTTTCTTTTAGCTGAGCTCAGTATTGACTTGAGTTTTTAGTTTCGGCTTCCTTTCTCACTAATTTTGATGTAGAAGAAAAAAATGAATTTTTCCCTTTTCTTTTATCCTTACAGAAAATATTTCTGACAGATTCACATGCCATGTAGTAGAAGCATAGAAATAGTGGTACGTACTAGTACTGGCACTGGCTAAGAAAATGCCATGAGAGAGAGAGGAGTCAGCTATTTACTTGTTCCATTATTTTTTTAATCTCTCCGTCCTCTGTCCCAATCACGATTTCTTCCGCACTAGTATCTCAATGACGAATTACTACTGGCTCATGAATGCGAACTGTGACTGTGAGCAACAAAACTTTTGTGTCAAAATTCTTTGAAATTTATTTTTTTAAAAGCGCCAAGTTTGACTGACGACTTTGATAATTTCTGGAACAATCCTCAAAGGAATTATGGTGGAAATACAGTGTGTGATTTTAACACGGGAAATATTTGTAACAGTAAAATACTGACAATAATTATTTCAGTATTTGAAAAAGAATGGCGGTTAGTGTGCTGTGCAGCTAAGTGAAGGTTGGGTATATTATTTCCAGTGTCTGAGTGAGTAATTTAAATGTTTACACAAAATAGTATAGGCCCCTGAGCTCTCTCACTCTTTGAATCTTCACAATAATAACTTATTTCATATTTTTCCAGCGGCGGCAAAAATACCACAGGACAGGATGAAGATGAAGATGATGGTGAGCCCAAGAAAGGAAAGCTTACAGGAATATACTCACACAAGTGTCTACTGTATGTATACAAGTGAGTCAGAGACTGTATCTCAATCTACAACACAAGGGTACACGTCTTCGAGTTCCACACACTTCCCTTCAAAAAAGCTCCAAAACTTAATTATAAGGTTCACCAAATAACCCACCAAATGTTTCAGTTTTTAAATTTAAAAGGCCTTAGAGAACGAAGGAACGGGCGAAGGGAAGAAGTAACCACAGAAGAGAGATCCTCTCGTTTACAACAATAGCAATAGCAAGAACAATGAGAGTGGAAATTTGAGCGTCGAACGTCGAATGTGGGACGTGAGAGGGAAGAATGAATAAGACGGACGATAATAATAATGTTTGACTCTGGAACTGGAACTGGATGTTGATGTTCAAGTTGTTGAGAGAGAATGTCTCAATTTAATCAAATTCCAAAAAATTCGACTGGTGGATGAAGAAGAACAACACACACACAGCGAACGCAATGGCAAGAGCAATTTATTGTCTCTCTCCACTTTACATGCTATTTAATTCAACACACACGAATCTCATGCCGCTCACTCCTCTCTGTGGAGTACGAATGTAAAAAGACTTGTTGGACTACTTTTGTCCTGAACATACAGAAATTTAAATCCTGATAAAATATTTTTTTGAAATATTATATGATTATGTCCTATAACATGGAGACGGTAAGTTGTGTAGCTTGTAGTCAGACTGTTTTATCTGTCGAGGAAGGTAGCGATAAAATGTGCACCTTCACGGCTCTCTGTCTGGCGTGCAACTGACTGTTGTTAGCTGGAGAAGAATGTTCTTTGCTCAGATCTCGATTCGATTTCGAAGCGAGGAGAGGGGACGACGGCGACTGTACAGTGTGTACAGTAGTAGACTGTGTGTTCAGTGGGCAACAACCCATACGCCATAGCATACCATACTAAAACTAAAAGCAAGCCCAACGCACAAGATTTCGGCTTCGGCATCCACTTCCACTTGGAGCTCTTCCGAAACGCAGTGCTAACCAAACCAAACGAAACTATAAGGGAACTTCAAACTTCCACACTCACACACACACTACACACACGACTACGACAAGCTCCCTTCATACAGTAAAAACTCGATTTTTGGTTTTGGACGTGGACAGCCACAGACTATATTGCCGAGACTAGTACGAGAGGAAGTTTGCATTTGCTCCATGAAGTTGTGAGGATTAGGGTCTCTTAAATTCGAGTTCTCATCTCGCTCTCACATACACACAGTCCACTGAAATTGCCTTTGAAAATATATATGCAACATTACATAGTCCTACTATGAGGCAGTCCTGGTCCGGATAAGTACCTACCTACCTACCTACCGATCTGGAGTCTTGGTCTTGGAGCCGTGTGTTTGGACCCTTAAAACGACATGTGAAAGATTATAAAATATATAAAAGATTGTTGTACGCACGACTCCCATATCCCATATGTGACCTCTGCGAACACTATCTACATACTTACTATGATTTTTACTATTTACCATTATGAGTAAGAGATTACACATTATGTGCGTATTCCTATACAGCACCTATACCCATACTTATTGTGTCTGTCCTTGTATGTAGTCTCTTCACATCTACACACACGAAACGACTACGTAATAATGCAGAGTGCAATGCATATTGCATTTGTATCGCTGGTTGTGTGTGTAGCTCTCCTCGATCTTTTTTTCATGGGAAGTGCAATGCATTTCTTTTTTATACACTAAACAAACCAGACCAGGACGAGGACCAGGACTACATAGAGACCTTGCAATTGCCATTGCTACGGTAGACGCTGCTAGACTGGAGGCAATAAGTTGTTTGTACGCACAGAATATAGAATGGAGATAGGACTGAACCAAAGCCAAAGCCAAAACCAAAGATGTTTTTTTTACTTGGGAAAAATCCGAGTCTCTTTCTTTCTTTTTCATGCATTGTAATGTACGCGGTATACATGTATTCGTTTACTATGCTATGTTTTGTTGTGGGAGGGATGAGGAGGAATGTAGTGTGTGTACCTACTGAGAAGTTAGACTGGGACTGGGACTGGGACTGGACGAGCGAGCACATTCACTGGAGAGATGCAGCACGGAAATCTTGAATCTTGAAGCTTCTTTGCTCACGATCAGTAACCCATCACACACTAAACATTAACATGCATCAACTTTTGCCTCTGCCTACATCTGGATCTGGGGGTTGTTGGAGTGAAGTATAGTCGTGGTGGTTCAAGCATTGCACTGGTCCTGGTCCTAGTCCTATGGCACTCATGTCCTACATGGTTCCTCCATGTGTTCCCAAAGCTCATGTTCAACCAAACCATTTCCCATTCTTTAATGTTCTCTACAGTTCTACACTTCACTCTGCCGTCGTCTCTCGTACACAGTGTCTCTGCACAATGTCTGTACAAGGGAGAGGAAAAGCTGAGCAAGTGAAGGAACAAAAAGGTACAAGTCTCCAGCAGGTAAAATATCACATGAGAACGTGGTGGCTAACGATAAGAAGGAGCAATAATGCCCAAGGTGAATAGTCAACTTTTCTAAGAGCCTTTTGTACATAACTTTTTTTTCTCCTCTCCTCCCGATTTTCTATATTTTTTTTTCATTTTTCAACTTTACTCGTACATTTTCTACGGATAGAATAGATGATGATGGTCACAATATATATAGTAGATGCCATAACCATTACCGTATAAATACATTATACAACGAGCTGGAGGTACAGTAATGCACTGTGTCAGTCCCAACCAACTACCTAGGTACTTACATCTTTGCCGTACATGTCATAAAATGGAATATCTGCGAAGCGGAGTCGGCCCCAACAGCGTAAAACATGGACAGAGAAACAGCTCAACACTAATACAGACATTGAATTCAATGAAAACGAAATATGAAAAAAAAGAAGGAAAATAACTCTGTTGAGTCGAGATACTACACGTACCGCCACCGCTGTTATTGTTGTCTCGTCTCCCTCTCCTGCTACGTGTGTATGTACCTACCCTATTCTTTTGTATGCATCATCTCATCTCCGTCTGCGTCTCGTTTTAGTGGTGGTATTATATGACTATGACCCTGATCCTTATGCTATCCTGTCCGCTGAACAGTTACAGTGCATATAGCAGTCAGCAGTCCCAGTCATACGGATAATAGGTGCAAGTGTAATATTAAGTAATGATATGCTACAAACTCCAAAATGTAATGTACCTACCCAAGTATAAAGCCTGATCCAAAAAATCCAAAGCCCTATAGCCTACAGTCCATACAGTAAATTATAGAAGGAGAACAAATTATATTGTCTGTGATTCAAAGCTAACTGAGAATGTATGTACCTACCTAGCTACATAGTAGGTGGGGATCCCTTGCCTTTATTTCTTTATTACACCAAAGTGAGCTCTATAAGCTACAAAACATCAGAACTGCAGTGCTTGAGAGCTGATAATTTGTAAATGAGATTGACACCAGGTGTGATTCCTAAAAGTGAGGAAGAGTAGTGCCCATAGCCACCCTCACCCAAGCTACATACATAAAAACCTACCGACACCGACAGACCTTAGTACGAGTATGTACTGACTGAAGCAAAGAGCGGTATGACTTTCCTTTAATTTACACTCCACATAACACGCGGAATGTTGTAAATTATCGGATTTAATATGTGACTTGAACAATTTTAACAGTTTATGAGTACACTTTAGACTTTACCTTAGATTTCGGATATCTCTATCTGACGACGCTGGCAGTATAAACGAAGCCTAATCTTAAGAAGTACTACCGACACCAACCATTTTTATGTTAAGGTTCTCTTTCTATTTGGATCGTGGACAAAGCACAGAAGACAACGCAGTGTTGATAAAGAATAAAGATGAAAAAAAGCATGTTAAAATTTAAAACTTGAAGCTATTTGGCCGTGGCCGTAGCCGTAGCCGTAGCCGTAGCCCGTAGCTTTGGGATATGTATAGACAATAACATAGACATGGATAACATAATCATCATACATCAAAAGATACCGTTTTCGATTTCGATTTAGTTTTCCTCAAAGATTTGTTGGGTTTCTAGGTGAGGAACACATTGCATGGAAGTTCGATATCAACATCAGCTGCTATCTGTGTGCCCAGCCACTCAATAATAATTCTTTCCTATACGCACGGTTTCGCCTTTCGTCTTCATTTAATTCTTTTCTTTTCACTATATTTTTTTTTAATTTTATTATTATTTTCCCTTTGCCTGTTCCGATACACATGCCACATCCTCTACACATATAGCTACCTAGGCATCTCAATCCTCCCAAGATTAAGAAATGAATGGTCTTCTATTAATTAAGAAATCATTTTTTCCCTTT
Source organism: Dicyrtomina minuta (assembly GCA_949802685.1). Taxonomy (NCBI): domain Eukaryota; kingdom Metazoa; phylum Arthropoda; class Collembola; order Symphypleona; family Dicyrtomidae; genus Dicyrtomina; species Dicyrtomina minuta. The sequence continues at coordinate 61,283,560 of OX461810.1, forward strand.
GCAGACAAAGACAAGGAAATGTGGTTGTCAGTTGGGTTTCCATTTTCCTACGGTTTTCAATTTAAATTTTAAATATTATAGTGTATACACTGAAACCCCTGCACACACACTCTCTCTCTCTCTCTCTCTCTCCACCATCTCTAAATTTCCTGACCCACACTTGACTGGGACTGTTGTTGTTGTTGCTGGGTTTGTTCTGTTGGTTTTTGTTTTGAATTGTATGTATATTCTATAGTAGGTACTAAGCTTTGAACTTGCCTGTGTATCAAAATCAAGCTACACCATATGAAGGATGTTAATACAGATATCTGTAGAGCCGCCGCTCTGGCTTGCATTGCATTAATGTCAGAACAAATTTTAATCTTAGGATTCGTTCTTTGAGTCGTGTTGTCGTAATGGTATTTTCTTACAAAGTTTATATTTTTACATAATAATAATATTATCATACACAGGATTATACACTGTACAATTATCTCATTTTTTAACTTTTAATTTGACATGAAATCCATGCGTCTTGGTATCATAATTAGATTCCTCGTTCTCGTTCCCTGAAATCGACTGTATGTACGATCAAGCGAGGAACGAGGAGGCCTATCTATGATAGAACAATTGCTAAGAATCATTTTTACGCCCATTTTTCTTCATTTCTCTATGATTTTCATTTTGAAATGATTTTACAAGTTATACAAGTCACAAGCAGAAAGAAGGTAATCTAGTTTTTTTATGCAAGACTCACTATTTATTTGCCTCTTAAGTTTACACACGGTCCGTGTAGCTACATCCAAATCAAAATATCAAAATATCTAATGTAGTATTCTTTCTCTGTATATTACACAATAATATAAATATCAGTATGCATATCAATATTATCCATGTCCAGGTAATCATATAATTACATGTCAGTCGTGCCTGGGTCTCGGTGTTATCTGTTACTATTATGGATATTGAAAGTAAAAGACCGATAATTGTGGTGGTGGTAGTGGTAGTGGTATAGTGATAAAAACATTCAGAGTATAAAGCTTCTATTTTTCTGTTTTTCTTACGTACTCTGTCTTGTATGTACGGCAGTGAATGTATAATAAAATCAAAATACCCGACCCGCCCATCAACTTTGCAGGGCGTCCACTGTACACAAATCCTAAGACATCCAACCAGATGCACTCCGCACTGATATGATGATACTGTAAGCATAAAATTTGTGTAGAATATGCAGCAAACAATACTTATGAGTGTACAGTATTTATAGAGCGAACAGTTGCTGCATACTAAAGCCGTATGTATGTATGATAACAAGAGAAATTTTTTTAAACAAGATGTAAATCCCTTATTCTAAATTCTCATTAATCCTATCCCTATATCTTCCTGTCATGACAAAGGCAAAGGTTCTTTTTGTAGTAGGAATCTACATTTCAATAGAAATACAGCAGACTACATATCGTCAGTAAAGAGCCAAAATGACCCATATCAAATTTAAACTACAATCAAAATGAGCTGTCATAAAAGAAAGAGAAATACATATGCGTAAAATGTTAATTAGGAGTTTTTGATAAACATAAAATGTTATATTTTTATGTTTTTTAACAATGCAAAATGTCCTATTTAAATGTTTTTGAAAACGTGCCAAACGTTCTAAATTCATGTGTTTGAAAAGGTGCAAAATGTTATAATTCCATGTTTATGAAAAGGTGCAAAATGTTCTAATTCCATGTTTTTGAAAAAGTGCAAAATTTTCTAATTTCATCTGTTGAAAAAGTGCAAAATGTTCTATTTAAATGCTCTCAAGACATATTTGAATATTTTTGGAGATAGCTGATATTGTTTTTAGTTAAAAATGGATATGGGTCATTTTGGTTCATGGTACTAAATACCTGATCCCTGGTCTTGGATCGTGGTTTTGATTTCGCTGGTCCTGGTCCTGATCCTGGTCTGAAAATGCAGTGCAATAGGAACTGGAATGGTGCTCCCTAAGTACCACAATGATGTCAAAGTGAGTACCTCCACCATCACCATCACCCCTGATATCTGTATTTACATTTACATAAATGCAAAGGCACCAGTTTTTATGATTACTCATTCAGAGCTGAGCTGAAATGAGCTGAGCCGAGATGATGTGAGATGAGATGAGATGAGTACCTGTACCTTCAATCTTGAGTCTTTATAAAGGAAAACAAATATAACTATGGCTTTTCACAATGTTAAAGCAATAGCAAAGTTGCTATACTGAACTTTTGGCCTTTCTATACGCAGTATACAGTCTGTCAGTAATGGGTAATCGTGTAGGGTCATCAAGGAAAACTTCATGAACTCATCATCATAACCATCATATATGTCATAATCTCAGGTCGTAATTCTTCTTCTCTGGGAAGACTCCACACCTTTACATCCTCCAAAAATCCATCACATTCACATCACATCGCATTAAACACAAACTTACAAACTTTTAGTCTCAGCTCATTTCAAAATTTTCAAATTTACTTACGACGGGTACCTACTTTTACTCTCTCTCTCCTCATTCCCTCTATCCTTATAGCTAAATATCCTCCATTGAAATAAGTACCTACCTACCTATATAAACTCTTCTAAAAGTCCAAAGTTACAAAGCCCTACACGTATCTATACAGTCCCACCGCCACCGCCATATAATGTGAAACTAAACCAAACTTAAACATAATGATAAAATATGTTACTGTGTCGTTTAGTAGCTTTAGACTTTGACTTTAACTTCAACTTGGTCTTTTCATTATTGCTCACACATGAAACATTTAAAGACTTTTAGTGAGTTCCCCACTTTAGACTTTAGAATACCGTATACTTGGAGCTATAAAGGATCTAATGTAATAAAGATTTTGATGCATCTGTGTAGTACTATTTCGAGACGTGAATAGAATACCACCGGTATGCACTGTATAGACGTTTCCAATTTCCAATACTGTAGAGTGTATATTGGTGTTTCTTATATCCCTTGAGATAGAGTGCAAATGATGATAATACAAACTCACACCCTCCCCTCATAAAAGTATCTTGACAGTCATTATGTCGCACGACACTCGTTCGTCTCTTGTGTCATCTACGTGACAGGATGACATCTAAATCTAGCTATGTAAACAACACAAATAGATATTCAGATTACTCCCTGTATAGCCTTCTCCTTATTATAGATAAGGACCAAAAGCGAACTAAACCAAGACCAACGGTGCAGTGGGGTAAAGAAGAGTCGTCTTTTTCTGGTTCTGGTTCTAGTAGAGGATCAGAGCCGCGATGCATTTAGGTTGCAAGTAAGTACAGATCTTACAGGATGATGTGATCGTGATGTGATGGAATGAGATGTGTGTCCTCCGTTTGGTTTCCCCGTCTGTCACGGTGCACTCCGGACATGTCATAAAAAACTCCTTGTGCATACACATGACCCCTAATAGGGAGAATATACATAGAGAGGGAAGGGGGTAAATTCGTAAATCCGTAAATTTCTATATTTCCTTTACGTTACGCTCACGTTTATGGAACTGTTACTGTTATACTGTTACCCTTCTTGTCTGGATTTTGGATGCCATGCCGTAACTATCTTGCACGCCATGACCAGACCATATGCAAACTAAACCTAACCACGAATACGGAATACTGAATACCGACACCGACATACCAAACACCAATATTATTAGAGTGTATAAGCTCACAATCAGTCAGATCTTGAATTTGTTTTTAAAGGAGTCGTTTGTCGTTCTAAAGTATTTGTTAGGCACAATTCCACTTCTGTTCTAAACACCAAAGCCTATGGCCCTGCTGCTGCTGCTGTCGTTGTTCCCTTCTCTGCGTCCACATTTACAACTTGCAGTTACAAACCCTAAAACGTTCCGGTTCTATTTGACGATGACGATGACGAGGGCTGCAGCAGAAGGCAATAAGACAAATAATGTCACGAGGATCAGTACTGACTGAAATACTTGATTCACTGAGGCTTTATTGTCCTACCATGTTTTTAAGGCTTAAGCTTAAGGAGATACTCCTATTTGAAACTAGATTTAGATCCAATGATTAGAAATTTAAGTTTGAAAAAAATGTCTGAAAAATGCAGTTACCTTTGCAGTTACTATCAAACGTGCCAGTCAACTTAGCTCTCTTTTTAAAAGCAAATGTAATTTGAATCTATCCTAATTTCAAAACGATGCAATGGATTCAGCCCAATTAATTCAATGAAAAGTTTTCAAAAAAGTGCAATTAAAATATTTTGTGCTTTATAAACATTTGCAAAGGGGACATTCTGCTGTTTCAAGGGGAATGTGAATTGATTGTTGCACTCCATGCTTTGCATCATCACGGGTCGCCGACAAAGTAGACAGTGAATTTTCTCCCAATTTATTCGCATAAATTATGCCTAATGCCAAGGCAGACTAACAGTAACAGTGAGTGCATCAAAATCCTATATTGTAAATAGGTGAGGATATCGAAACAAAAACTGAAACCGATAACATTGACGATACGATTGATATTACGATTACGATTACGATAAGATCAAGATCAGAGATATGTCCTCAACCCACGACGAACCTATGCCATGCAATCCATGTGTAGAACAAAAAAAACTGAAAGAAAAAGAAAAGAAATTGAGCACACATTCAGATGTGGTCGCTTCGGTTGTCGTTCTCCTTGTCGATGTCGTCGACAAATACTGCCATCGAGACTATAGAGATCGTCTCTTTTCTCCTCACGATCAGGCCATGCCATAAGACTCTGAGAGAGACAACGAAAAAAACTAGAGACTCAAAATCCAATGGCAACCCCAAAGCTCAATACTCAATCCATAACAGATCATATCAATCGTACAGATCGTACAAGAAAATTGTACGCACGGTCAAATGCACATCCATTTACGCTAACACGCTCTCCTATCTCTCTTACAGTTCTACACATCCTTTCATTTCATATATATGAATTAGATAGTATGTGGCTGTGGATTTCCCATCCCTCCACCATCAAATTTCAAATTTGAATTTTTTTTCCTCCTTCGATCCAAAATTCAAATATTGGATTCCTACACGGAAGATTCATCATCTCCATCAGAGACAAGACTCAAGACATCTCACATCTCAAAAATATACTGCCAATGAAATGAATGTTTCTGGAAGCTCTCCCTCATCCCAGTATAATGTAGGTCTACATATCAGTCTCATGTATCAGTTTGACATTTCCCTTTCCATGTCATACTTGTTCACCAGATGATTTACTTCCTTGCCAAGTATGAAATATTCCACGCATCTCATCTCCAATCAACCAATCTAAGATATTTTTGAGACGAGAGTTTCAGACCATTTCTCTGTCTCCAATAGATTTTTTTTCTAGAGCAGAAATCCTTCACACAATTCCATCCCCACCTTTACATTACATTCAGCATTCTTATAAATATTTCAAATTCCATCGAATATCCCGTGCCTTATCATACAGTACCAGTGTCAGCAATGTTCAGTAATGCAAATTCTAATACAATATAATATGAAAAAAAAAGAAGAAAAATGGAAATAATTTGAATTTTTTTGTCTTTCACAAAGGCTTTCCAATTGTACCTTGTGGAAAAACGTGGTCAGAGACATGCTATCTACGTGTTCATTATTATGTCATACATAGTTTTTATTCACGTGCTTAAAGGCCCTGCTATTTTTAATGCTTTCAACAAATTTTCGAAATTTTCTAAGAAAATTATTTCAAAAATCTCAAAAGGTTGTATGTAACTACATATCGCATATTTTAACAATCATGATTATTACAAAATAAAATTCTAATAATCCATTATTACACCATAAACTGACATACGTTCCCCGCCCTGTATCTTAAGTTACCTTTAAGTAGCTAAAATATTTTACTTTTATTATAAAAATGCTACAAAGATAGCTCATTTTGTACCGCGCACATGATAGCAAAGCTGGGGTCTTTACCATCCTGACACGTGATATCTAGCTACACTCTGCACTTCCTAAAAATTAATTACAAGACAAATATGAAACGCTTAAAAAAATGTGAAACAGATGTTCTCGTGCATTATGATTATACGCTAGTGTGCTCACACTCTGTACAGACAGAGCGGAAAGATTAGAACGAAGAAAGACGAAGAAGGAGAAAAGTACCCAGCTAATTTAGAAGCCGAGTCTCCTCCGTGGAATGTCCGTAATGTCTGTCCAAGTAAAGTGCTCATGTAAATAAACACGTTCAAAATTCAAAGGGATACACCGAAACCGAACCATTAAATTCCCACTACAGATATCCTCATCGCAGGGCCAGAGCCCTGTATATACCATTGATGATTTGAACGACGCGACGACATCCACATCGACAAGGCACACGCGGCATTTGTTTTCTATTATCATTATCTACACACATATACAGAGTAATCTCTATATATGTAGATTAACACACGTACTAATATACATACGGCCAGATAATTATGTACTGAAAACCAAAACCAAAAGGAACGTCAAAGTCAGAGATTGGAAGGAAATCGAGATTTAAAGAGGAGGATATAAAGTAATAGTAGTACAAATGAATATGACTATGACTCTCACAACTCAACTCGAGACTCAAATTTAAGTGTGTGTTAAACTCCAGAGCCACGTTTCATGCATATAGTTATAGAGCCAGGCCATGTGCTTCAAGAATTTTAAAAATCACAACATTACCTAACATGTATGGTATACATATAGGAAAAAACGTTATATGCTAAAGAAAAAAAAGCAGCAATTTAAGAAGAACAGCCTTCTTCTTGTTCACAGTATTATAGCACCCTTTCTTATATGTAATACACTCTGAAAAAAATCTCCATATATAACCAACAAAAAAAAACAGAGGAAAAAGATGATAAAGATGTTCACATTTTGGGTCTGTATATAATAATAATGTAATGTAATGTAGCATATAATAATAATAAGAGAGAGCGAGTGGAAGAATATGTGAGCAATGTTCATGATCTTCATCTTCATCTTCATGTTAGTCTGTTGTTGTCTGTGAGAGAGGGAAAAAAATATAGAGGAGATGATCCTGTCGGCTTTCAGCGGCTTCCTCTCCTCCCTTCCATTTCCTCGTCGGTCTTGGTCTCGGTTCGTCCTCTCGTCCTCACCCCATCCATAGCACCGACACCGGCCCCGAAAAGATGAAGATGCTCAAAAAGTGATCTCATTTCTGCCATGCCATCATGCAATGAACCCCAAAAAAGAAGAAGAAAACGAAGAAGAAGAAGAAGGAAAAAGGAGCGTTAAGCATGGAGACGGCGGAGCCGGAGACTATGAAGAAAGAAAAGGCGACCAAATGACTTGCTCATCTATAAAGGATGGAAGGCCATAAATACAAAATGGAAACTTCAAGTATCAAGATTATCTCATATCTCACCCCAAGATGCAATCAACTCTTTCCACCACAAATTTAAGCCTACTTATGCATTATGTAGTCGAGTCTGCTGTGAGATGAGCACGATTTATCTTCCGCTTCTACTTTCGACTTTGACTCTAGTCAAGTCTATCAAAGCCAAAAGCTCACACGCCAAAGTACCATAGAGCACAGACTCCCTCACCAATTCAACATCTATGTATCTCTCTAACCTCCCCACGCACCGGGACCGGGACCGGTACCAGGACCAGGACCAGGACCAAACCTATATCGCCACCAAGTCTAACCAACCACACCTACCAAAGTACATCACATGTACATATAAATAATTATATTCAAATCCTACAAGATCCTGCAAAAGAATGTATCTGAACATTTTTAAAGAAGTAAAACTCGCTATTTTCACATTTTTTAAAAATATGCAAATATCACCTTTTGCTATCCTAAAGTATGTGTAAACAAATACAGAGCATTGGAACTTATCAGACAGTATCTTGCTATTTGCATGCCTAAACAATTAGCAAAATTTCCAGCCCTAACGAATCATAAATTTTGCGAAGATGTAAATCCCAAATTTTATAATTTTGAATGAATTTTGAAAGCAATATTAAGTGCAATACTGAACAACTATAAAAATTGCAAAATTGTCTATCTGTATCTCTATAGCCACTCATAAATCCATGAAACATGTAATGTTTTCAAAAGATGTAAATAAAACAATTTGAGTTCTGTGAAAAAAACAAATATATAAGTAAACACGTATCCCAACCAAACCACAATGCATGTGTGGAACATGAACAAAATGTCTGTACGTAGGTACCTTTATCTTGATTTTTATTTTGATCTGGAGCATGAGCCCCGCGCATCAGATATAACATCTTTATTGCTGTACAGATAAACTGTTGTTGAAAACAGGGAAACTATACAGAATCAGATGAAGCTAACGACTCAATTCAGAAACAGCACTTACCGCATCATTTTAGACCCATTTGAAACCCCCGGCTGTTTTTTCTCAACTTAAATCTTACATCACCACTCAGCACAGTTTAACTATGTACATACATATTACAGACGAATGAGCTTCGGAACCTCAGAACAGAACTCAAAACCAGAGACAGCACCATCAGCAGCCGGACCAGCAGACAGACACGACGGGAAAGTTTGAAGCCAAGTACTTATGATTCATATTAGTGGTGTGTACTACGGGCTACGAAGGACCTATTACCTATTAACTAGGTCACAAATTCATAGCATAGAACCACACCAGAACCAGAACCAGAGCCAGACCATACTGCACCATAATACATAAACCACACCATGACTAATAAAATTTGTGAAGGGGGAATCTCCAAAACCTCCACAATCCTGCACTTCCACAGCCTCAAACACCAGGATCACCTCTCCTCTGGACACCCGACCCCGACTTCTCGTCTGCTCCACCGGACTGGACCTCGAGATCTCTTGCTCTCGCCCTCGGTCCTCAGATCTGAGCCCAGCTCTACGTCCCAGCCAGGCCCTCGATGTCCACTTCACCTGAGCTCTAGACCTCCTGGTCTGCAGCCTAACCTACGAGGTGCAGCTCGGCTCGAGCTCAGGTCCCGAGCTTCCGGTCTGATCCCACGATGTTGGACTCCGAGACCGGCTCCTGAGCACCCGATCTGATACTGGCCCTGTGGTGAGGTCTGGTCCAGGTCCTCGGGTCTGGTCCCTTGGTGCTCGCCCTTTGTTATGCTGGGGAGCACCCGTCCTGATGTAAGCTAGGTCCCCGGGTCTGGTCCCTCGGTGCTCGCCCTTTGTTATGCTAGGGAGCACCCGTCCTGATGCAAGCTCCGCAGTGTGGTCTGGAGATGCAGTATGCCTCACTCGTATGCAAGTGCTGGTACCTCGCCCTCAGCACCTCCACTCCAAGATGTCGAGCCCACACGGTCAAGAGGTAGATAATGCGCCTATGGGCAATATGAGACTGGACCGTCAGACCAGCCAAGTCTATGCACGTCGATGATTGCTATGGTTCTACCTGACCGGGGCAATTTGGACCCGAATGAACACACACTATTAAACAATGTCTTACACAGCCCCCTATATGCTGTCGGCCATATGCCAAAGTTAATGCGCACACACAGATAATGTCTGGGGAAATTACACACTTAATTACCGATTTATTCGTCTCTCTTTCGGTCTTCCGACCCACAATATAGTCAACTTTCTGTCGGGAAATATTACACACAAATACCCGGTTCACCCGGTACAAAATACTAATAATTAAACACTAATAATAATATTACTATCACTCCTTAATACTATTTAATAAAACCCCAATGGTGGCTACTACAACAGCCACAACTAACTATTTTACACAACTTCTGAGGATTCTCTACTTCTTCACGAAACACGCAGTACTTCCACCGTCTTACGTCTCTCATGGAGGGTTGCAAAGGAATGAGGATCGTCTCCTTCGTTCATCGTCTCGTGAGCCTTCAGCCTGAAGACCGACCCAAGATACCCCACTTACGGGCATTCCTAACCCTATCGGTGATTGGCTATTATCCCCATATGAGCCTGCCTTCCCCCGCTGATTGGCTAGTATCTTTATATGAGCCTACCTCCTGCTCCCCCAGTCCTCGTCTTCTCAAATGGACTTGGTCGGTCCCTCATCATACGACCACTACTTCACAGCCCTATGCCTGCTACTGTATCTGGATCGTTAACATGCCGTTTGCTCGTGTTCACCATACCACGGTCTGGATGGATCCTTCTAGATCATACTCTGCCCATCCCGTCTACACGTGATGGCTCTAGTGCTTTGGTACTACCACCACCACTACCAGACCATGCTCTCCTCATCCAGTCCCCACGTGATGGCTTGACTACTGCCACCACTGTCTACTCCTACTTCCCCATCCTGACCTAGATGTCGCCTAAGCCCCTTATTGCCGGAGCCGATTTCTCTCTCTCACTGTCCCCCCCACTATTCTCAACTTTGCCAGGCGCCTGAAACATCGTAGAGGGTTCTCTACCGCCTGAGCACCGAAGAGAATAAGTGAAGAGGCTAATGACCAGAAACGGGAATGACTCGAGCTTAAAGATCTTACCGTTTCTCTCTCTCACGACCTCACTAGGAAATAATAGGTAAGTAGAGCCCTAGACCTAAAGACCACTGGACCTCTAGACCTCGTGAACTCAGTTCCCGCAGACTTCAAGACCTCGAAACCACTAGAGCTCTATAGCTCCGTACCCTCAGATGTCAAAACCTACTGGTATCATAAATGTATTCGCACTTGGACCGGGCTTTCTATATTTATGGCTCACTATCCTAAACCTCAGTTGTCTTTGGTCACCTTAAAATTAAATTATTTACTATTCATCATGACCTTAATCTTAACGTACAAAAATCTATGTTTTATCGATAATCAACTCATAATATCTATTTTCATACTAAAATACCGGCACCCCCGGTTTGTAATATCTTAAAAGCATATACAGACATTAAAAACCATACATCACATTCACTACCTCGACCCTCTCAAGGTCCTTACCCTAACATCAATAAGTAAAAATATAAAAACATAGTTGGTATAAAAATAAACAAACATCGCATTTATGGCGTTCAGATCTCATGCCCCATCATATAATGCCTTTATTTACTACGTAGCTGGGCCTTCGGACCTCACGACCTACTATCAGCCTGGTCGCCCTGAGCAAGCTCAAAGCTAAAGCCTGCTATAGTAGTCCTTAATCCGTACCTGATACATTTTCAGCCCAGTCTACTTGACATTACCTCCTCACTACACCTCCTGGACTGCAAGTTCATAGCCCAATGTCACACAAAAAGATATATTCATTAACCATAATATCTCTTAAAAACACATATCTGTATAATAAAACCGCCGGCAACCCGGTCACCTTTAACAATCTCAAGTCCTATCGAGATGCTTATTCTAACATTCGAGTATAAAAAATATATAATAATACTAAAAAAAATATAATTGTACTCATTGTAATTCTCAGTCTGTACTTACCAAGACCTCTGTACCGGTCTCTTCTAGCTAAAAATATTTAAAAAAAATTGTTCTTTGATCCAAAACTAGGCTAACATTATATAAAATATGCATCTAAGACCTTTAATATCGACCATCAACCGGGTCCTCTCAGCCTCATCATAAACTGCCTCTTACTAATCTTGGTCTTCGTCCTGCGAAATGTTCGTGGATGACGTTGACTCAGTCTTGACTCCTGTTTCGGACCCAGTCCAAGCCCCAACCTGACGATGCCCCTGCAGCTGCTCTTGCCCCTGAGCCTGCATCTGGGATGTACTGAATGTCGCTGGACCTGCTCGCCCTTCCCTGGAGTCTCCTGCTGATCTGTTGTGCAGCCGGATATCGAACACTGTCTCCGTCATAAACAGCATCTGTGCCTGTAGCTTTTCGAGTCCCTCAGCTACTCCTGCAGCATAGGGTATCGGAAATGGTAACGATCGCGGGATCTGCCAATCCACTCGTGGCCGACCAAACGTCTCGTCGTTGTGCGGTCGGACCTCACCATCGTTGAGCATGCCTTCCATGTCTAGCTCTTCTATCTCCACCGCGTCGAACGTTAATAATGTTCCCTTTGGCACTCTTCTTCTCATTGCCTTAAGCTCCGATTTACGTGTCTTTGCTGCCTGAGCCTGCCGTCTCTCACATCGACGAACCCATCTCCGCCATATCGACGCGTCCAGGACATTGTTCCTTGGCTTTGCTCTTTTGCTGGTTTGCTCCGCCATGCTATATAAAAATAAAACCTTCAATTAGACAAGGCTTAAATAATATACGTGGTCATATTTTCTTCCGCTTTCGCCCCCCATTGAGAATCATGCACTGTAACCCAATAAAACTGAATTTTAATGTTCAACCATACTACGTGCTAGTCTTATTGGACATGGCCTGGGGCTTTTGTACCAACTTGGTTCCACCGATAAACCTAACAACTACTTCCGTGCTTGCATAACCCGCTCATAGGTACAGCTCCTACTTGGTTTATACCCTCGACTTACGGCCGCTGCACCTGCTGACCGACACCCTTTCCTGGTGTACTGTATGCGCATCATTCGGGTGCAAGTCAACTTATTACTGGTCCCCCCAACCGAGTAACCACTTTACCGCTCAAGCCGGTATCCTATAGTGACCCACAGAGAGTTCTCTGCGACCTGTAATCATTTTCCCGGTATCGCGGTATTCATGATACGGCCGGGTCTTACTAGAACCGAACTCCGGTATCTTTATTTAGAGCCACTGCTCCACCTACCTGATAAGCCTAACTAGGACTATGTACCTGTGCTTCTAGTGCCCATCTCTTAGTATGGTGCACATCTCCTGGGTGCCACGAGCTCACATGCCAGCTCCAGCGGTCCCCCCGACCCCATACCTGGGTCTCTCCATTCGACCTCTCTACTGCTTGCCTCTATCGACTATACTAGCCAAACTCTACGTATGTCGTCGGTCCAACCGACCCTCGACACTCTCTGATCTGGATGATAACTGGCGGCCTCTTAGCCTCCGTACTCGCCTAATCTTCGATTTCTACCTTACTTGGCTTCTGCTGGAACTCTGTACTTTCTGCCCACAATCGCCTTCTTAGCTGGATCTCAGCTGAAGATCATATTCATGGGAAAGCTTTTACCCAACGCTCCTGTCGCGCTATCACATTCCATGGTCCTATGGAAGTATCTCCGTACCCGGCTGAACACTATAGAACATCACAATTACGGCTCGTTGGCCTGTGCTGTACCTGACCTAAAGCCCAACTTTCAACTACTCATCAAAGTGAGTCATTCAACCGTCCTGTCGGTCTCCTGGTTATTTTGCTGGTTTCTCCACCCTAGTTTGCGGATCGCTGAGCTTGAGGTACACTTTTGTAATCTCACACTCGAAATTTCGGCTTGTTTACTAACCTTCCTAGCCTTGAGGAATTAGATGATTTCCTGGGATTCGTGAATTATCTACTAGCCTGGTAGGCTTCTAGCCTATGCTAACCATCACTTCATCAACCCGATCGTCTCCATACCGGGGTCCTCCGGTGTTCTCCTAAGTAATGCTTTCTGACGGCTGTACGTCTCTGATGCTGGTTTATCATGCTCTCTCAGCTTTGAGCAAAACAATGTGATTTGACTTCGACCGAACTGATGGTCGCTGGAACTGTACTGGTTGAATTACCTATGCTGGGCCGCGTTGGTCCTGTGGATCTGTTGCTCCCCGAGCCTTTGATCAAGGTTACCCTAAGCTAACCTTCAATGAGGGCTTTTCGGGCCCTCTATCTCCGTGCTGGGTGCTCCACCAACATCTAAATCGGACACCAGCTCCCGGTATGTGGATTTCTTGAGCTCTGTACCAAATGCCGTGAATAGGGCTGGTTACAAAGCAAAGGAGCTCTCTAGCTCCGAGGCTGGAACCTCAGCCTTTTATGATTCCTTTGCCGGTGGGAGTTATTTACCCACTCACTAGTAACCTACCCTATACTCGCCCCTGCGGTGGAACTCGGGACGAGCACACGGCGCAGTTTAACGTCGTACACGTCATAGGACGTGTTCGGAAGAGTAGAAACCCCAGCCCCTACGCTTCCGCCTTAACCTAAATATTTTTTTTTTTTTTTATATTATTTTTATGTAAAAAAAACTTAACTAAAACCCATTTTACCATCACCTAAAAAAAAACTTTCCCTAATATCTCAAAATCATTTATAATGCCACCAGTTCCCAACTATGGTGCTTTATTCCTGTTACTCTGTGGTCTCGTCCTGGTCGAAGGACATCCTTAGTAGGTCTCCCATCCTGAATCTGGTACTGCCAGTCCGCATAGTGTTAATGCCCAGGCGGTCCGGAGGTTTGCGGATCCTTATAGACTGCCTTGGTAGTATAGGAGGTGCGTCAAATTCTTGCTCGTACTCGTCGGACCTGTCCAGTGGTCCCAACCTCCAGGTCTCGTTACCTTCCTCTGGTTCTGACTGCGTCTGAGCTTCCGAATCCGACTCGTCTGTCTTAACCCGCTCTATACCTTGGACTCCTTCAGCTTGAATTATTCGAGTCTCTCCCACTGGTACTGCTATTCTGGGTCGCCGTGGTTGAGTCTCGAACTCACTTTTACCTTCCTCTTCGGCTCTCTGATGGTATGGGAGCATAAGCGAGGTGTGGAATTTGGAGGGTATGTCATTTGGATCATCCGGATCTTTAATACTTACTAAGAGATCCGAATGCACCTCCACTATCTGCCAAGGGCCCGTATATTTAGCCCCTAATGACTTGGAGTACAACGCATCCTTCGATGACTGTTGCTTATTAAATGTCTTAACTAGGTCGCCAACCTTATAAACAATATCTCGCTTGTTCCGATCGAAGAGTTTCTTCTGAGCTAATTGAGCCAGTTTCAGGTTTTTATGTGCTTGTTCCCTAATGATGGTGACGTCTGACAACAATTTAACCCCAAACTCTTCCTCCGTGATGCCTAATGTCTTTTGCAGCTGCAACTTGCGATCTATTGGAAGCATGATGTCTCTGCCTAGGTTGAGCTGACATGGAGAATATCTAGACGACTTAGATTTGGATGTATTTAATGCTACTGTATAGTCCCCGAGCTGTTTTGCCCATTTTGTTTGGCTTTTAAGGCAAAATGCTCTGAGAATGCTTTTAATATCCCGGTTAGATCTCTCTGACTGATTCGGGTTTGGATGATAAGGTGCCACATGCACTACCACACATCCCCATTCTTGGAGCTGTTCTTCCCAATCTGATCCTGAAAAGTACGATGCGTTATCGGACACTATTCTGTTTGGGGTACCGAACGTGTTAAATATCTTTTGCAAGAACCTCAAGATCTTAACCGCGGAGACTGATGTTAAAGGTTCCATGCTTACCCATTTGGAGAACTCATCTACACAGACTACTATATATTTGTATCCCGCACTTGGAGTGAGCTCCCCTACTATGTCCACATGAACGCACTCGAAGATGTTATTCTTATATGAGTGGATTCCCATCCTACCTGGTCTCAGCTGATTTGATGGCTTAGCTAATTGACATGCTTCGCAGGTCTTAACGTATGCCTCTATTGTTTTTGCCATGTTATAGAACCAGAATCGCTTCTTTATTTTCTCATATGTCCTCTCAACACCTTGGTGACCTGCCTTTGTGGTATCATGAAAGTATGAAATTACGTCACGCTCAATGGCTTGTGGGACTACCGGGACCAATCGCTTTCTAGTGGTTGACACCTCCGGATCTAAGAAGTCTGCTACTATTAGTGGATGAGACCATTTAATATGCTTGCCCCTACGGAGCATTGACGGTGTGATTCTAACCTCTGTCGACCCTTGCTGCCCTAGCGGTCTACCTGCTTCTCGTTCCTCCTGGCGTTGTTCCCATAGCTTATCTACCCTGTTGCTGTAGAAGTCATCTGTATGGGTGCCTGACTTTAGTATTGATTTTAATGGACTTTGCTCCTTGTTTGGTATATATCTGCACAAGATGCCCTCCACTACTGCATAGTCATACCTATACCTTGACCGATGTCCAACCCGACATAAACTTCGAGCAATAGCGGCGATCGCCTCGTCAGCTCTCTGCAGGGTCTGCAACATGGGCTTGTCCAACATATCCATGTCGATCTCGATGTTATTTCTCGAACTGGTAAAGGTTGCTATGCAATGGTCGACCCTATTGGGATCGTCATCCTGCATTGGATCTGGCAGAGCGCCGCGTGAGAAGAGATCTGCCAGTCTATTATTACACCCTTTGACAAACTCAATGTCGTTCACCACATCACTCAGCTCAATCGCCCACCTCACAATGTGTTTATTGTAGAGGTGGTCGTTTGTAGCTGCATGTTTCAAGTAGGATAGGGCCTGATTATCGCATCTGAAGATCACGTCTTTCTGGTAACGGATATAGGGGTCGAACACCCTATTTGCGAATCTAATAGCTAAGCATTCCTTCTCTCTCGCATCATATTTCCGCTCCGCGCTGTTTAATAACTTACTGCGACATTCGATCACCCGGAACCGATCAGCCTTAAGCTTATCACAATAGTATTCTTGGGCTAAAATGGCTCCTAGGCCCACATCACTGGCATCAGTATAGACATACAAAGGTTGATCATAGTTGATAGTGTTTAATGTGATCTCCTTTGCGATTTCCTCTTTGATGTTTTCAAAGGCTATTTGCTGTTCCGGGCCCCAAGTGAAAGGTCGGTTAGGATCTTCCTCCTTTTTTAGCTTCACAAAAATGTGCTCTAATTGTGTAGCATAATGAGGAATGAACCTCATATACCATCCAATGGCACCTAAAAACCGCTGAATGTCTTTCTTGGTCTTGGGGACCGGGTAATTGCGAATAGCCTCGACCTTCTTTGGGCATTTCGTAATGCCGGTCTTAGTGATGACATGTCCCAAGAATTGGACTTCCGGAAGATCGAATTCGCATTTTTCCCAATTAATAGATAAATTAAAGTTATGAAGGGTCTTAAACACGAACTCTAAATGCTCTTTATGAAGAGCTTCCGTTGCACTAAAGATAAATATATCGTCTAAATATACGAAAAGGAATTTGCCTATGACGCTACCGAAGATCAGGTTCATCAGCTCTTGGAAAATCATGGGAGCATTTTTAAGACCCATTGGAAGGACGTTCCATTCCCAGCATGCATTTTGCGTATGAAAAGCTGTATATTTTTTGGATGACTCGGATATCGGGATCTGCCAAAAACCTAATCGTAAATCGATCTTTGACATATACCGACCTGGAGGTAGCTGCTCCATGATCATGTGCATGTCTGGCATGGGGTTTTGGATCTTTGGAGTATACTTATTCAGCTCTTTGTAGTTAACTACTAACCTCTTGTCGCCATTCGGCTTCGGAATCAATAGTAAAGGAGATGAATATTCCGAAGTGGAACGGCGTATCTTTCCTTGTCTTTCCAATTCCTCCAGCTTTTCATCTACCCATTTGGCTATGGCCGGTGGCCGCCTAATAGGTCTACATTGTATAACTGGGCAGTTGGGATCGACTCTTAGGTCGTGTACTATTGCATTCGTCATACCGGAGGAACCATCACTTCGGACCACTCGATCATATTTTTGTGCTAAAATTTCTACAAAGGTTTGAACCGGGGTCTTTTGGATCCAAGTTTGGTCATATGGATCTGGGGTCGGTGTCAGTGATAAATCACAGACATCTTTTTCTGATCGGACCGCCAGACCTCTTACAAAGTAACCTACTTGGTGCTCTTCTTCGGCTTCCGTCTTTACTGCCCAGTGCAACTCACCCTTGATATCATCGAAACTTAACCCATGTTTCCACCTAAAGGCGGTTCCTATAAAAATTGGATATCCTAGTCCCTCATGAACCAAAAATTTTTCTCTAAACCATCTACCCGCTATTTTAAAGTCTAGTGTTACCTGCCCTGCTGTTAACTTTGGTATACCATCGAACCCGACTACTTTAGTAACGGGTTTCTCTATCTTCAGGCCTAATTTCGTGCAAGTCTCTTTTGATATCACTAATGAAGTACATCCTGAGTCTATAAGCCCAAAGAATGGAAATAATTGTTGTTTTACTTTTATGTTTACCAGGGCGAAAGGGGCTATATGTCTTTTATATACTCGACACGGGTGCCCTTTGAAGTCCGTGTCTGAAACCAGTTTAAATACTCTTCAGTTTGGGGTAGCGGTGTTGTGATGAGATTGGCTGGAGGGAGTTGCATTTGGTTTCTGGTATGCTTCCACCTTTCTTCATCTCCGGGGTTCATGATATGGATGAATGGGAGCCTCTCCTGATGTCGTGGTTCCTCCTTGATGGTCTCTTGAGGTTTGGTTGTGTTCCTAATCTCCGCCTGTTTGCTCGCCTTGTCTTCTTGGTCGACTGCCTTCTCCTTGCAGTTTTCCAGCAGTTTATAAGCCAGGAGTTTCGCCTTTGTTGTATTACAGGCTACGGTGTCATGGGCGTTGCTGGTACAGATGGTACACCACTTGCCTGATCGCCTCGTCTCACTCCTAGTCTGCCGGTTTTCAGGTCTAGAGCTCTTAGGTGGTGGACTCTGAGACTGATCTCTGTGTCCTCGGCTCGAGTATTGGGAGCCCGATGGAGAGTCTTGACGGGGTCTTCGTGAGTCTGGACTGTAACTCCGGCTCCTTCCCTCTGTAATGTGACTGGATTGACTCTCTCCTGAGTACCGTCGTGTCCGCTCTGTTTGCCGGTAGGCCCTGTCATACCTCTCGTATTGATCATCGTATATGGGCCTATATGGATCTCGTTCGCGGTCCGCCCGTTGTCGTAGCTGATAAAAGGACTCGACCTGGCTAATGAAGTCGCTAATGTTAAGAGGTGTAGAGGTACCTGGTGGGAAGGCCCCTGCTAAGCTGGGGTGCATATTCTTTTTGATGCGATCCATGATCTCCTGAGGTGCCCATGGCTGCGGCTCTTGGATGTTTCGCAGTTGAATGTAGAACTCGGAGGCCCAGGTGCGAATTGGATCTGAAGGCGTCTGCTTGTTGTAGACTATTTGGTCTAGGGTTGCTTGCATGTTGGTCTTGTCATATGCCTTCAGGAACGCGGTACGTACCGGTCCCCATTTGGGTTCGATGTCTAACAGGATTGCTCTTAACCATGCTGCTTCCGCTGGTGTCGAGAGACATTGTTGGAAGATGATGACATAAGACTTGTGCTGGACCCCATGGACCTCCAGGTAGTTCTCAAAGGATGCCACGTAGTTCGATGCTATGTCTACTACCGGGTCGAATTTCTTTGGAAGGATGCTTAAGCCCGTTGGTGCCATCATTTCCAATGTTAGCTCTCTCTGTTTTGCTTGAAGCTCGTGAGTTCTGGACATTTGTGTCATCTGTAGGTGTAATATCTCTAGGACAGCATCCAGGGTGGTTGAGTTTGCTGGTTCTGAGCTATCTGCAGACTCAGGAGCTGGTGACTGTTGTGTATTTTTGTCTCTCGTGGGTAGACTTGCATTCACCAGCACGGCTTTCTGGTTGATTTTCACTGTCTCCTGTAGCTCCTCGTTGTCTCTTCTGGTCTCGACCAGCAGCAGGTTGAGTTGTTCAAGGTGTTTAGCCATGTCATATACTGCTTTCTTGAGCTCGTGTACTTGTTGTGAGTCGGGGTTGAGCTGGTCTCTCCTTTCTTGATGGTCGATTGGTCCCGGAAGAATGGGTCTCTGAGCTCTTGCTTCCTCTTGTCCTAGATCAAATACCCCGCTGAACCCGGTCTCACCATCGCGCTCCAGTTGTCGCATAGTCTTATTTCTTTCTGCAAAAAGGGATTGGACCTGGTCTAGTGTCATTTGCTTTGGCAAATCTTCTTTTCGAATGACAGACCATTGATGTAGGAACCATCGCTTCTGGATATACCAGTCCCCCCATTCTTCGCTATCTTTCGGTTGCAGCTCTCCGAGCTGAACCATCGTGGTGATCCGCTTCTTCCATAGGGTCTGCAACTTCAGCTGGAGCTCTTGTGATGCCGGCATTCGTCCCGTGCCTTTTCTTTCTTGAGCCGCTCACCTTAATCCCAAGTATTTACCTGGTCTCAGACCTGATTTTAACCGGATCTTTTTTGTGCCTCTGGTATTTTAGTCGCTTTATTGGCCTACCGACGTTATTTTGAGCTAACCTTATACTAGTGAGCAATGCTTCTGTAGTCTTTCTGTAGCCTACGATCTTCGCGTCGACCCGTGCATAGCAGTTCTAATGACAGAATACCCTTAGATTGGACAAATTGGGCAGCCCAGCCGATCAGACCCCCGGTCCTTATGGCTCCGCCACTATTACTCAACATGTGCCACTGCCTATGGCGTGGGTTGACTGGTCTGTTAGTTATGGTATGCCACCTCTACTTTCTGTGGTATGAAATATGAAAATATGATGTTATGAGATGATGAATCTCTCTCCCCTTAGACCCCGTTGCTCCAAGTGCGGTGTTCGCCTGACCTGCCTGAGTATAGCTCAGTCGAACCTCTTGTTTTGGAACTCGTGATCTGTTACACCAGCCCTACTCTAATGCACTACTATACCACAATGTAAGTATGTAGAAAAAAAATCAGAAATTAGAAATAGGTAACTGGTGTATCTTACCTGACAGTGCGCTGGTTCTGACAAGATGATGATCTTGTGTCCGTCGTAGTCGCCAGTGTGAAGGGGGAATCTCCAAAACCTCCACAATCCTGCACTTCCACAGCCTCAAACACCAGGATCACCTCTCCTCTGGACACCCGACCCCGACTTCTCGTCTGCTCCACCGGACTGGACCTCGAGATCTCTTGCTCTCGCCCTCGGTCCTCAGATCTGAGCCCAGCTCTACGTCCCAGCCAGGCCCTCGATGTCCACTTCACCTGAGCTCTAGACCTCCTGGTCTGCAGCCTAACCTACGAGGTGCAGCTCGGCTCGAGCTCAGGTCCCGAGCTTCCGGTCTGATCCCACGATGTTGGACTCCGAGACCGGCTCCTGAGCACCCGATCTGATACTGGCCCTGTGGTGAGGTCTGGTCCAGGTCCTCGGGTCTGGTCCCTTGGTGCTCGCCCTTTGTTATGCTGGGGAGCACCCGTCCTGATGTAAGCTAGGTCCCCGGGTCTGGTCCCTCGGTGCTCGCCCTTTGTTATGCTAGGGAGCACCCGTCCTGATGCAAGCTCCGCAGTGTGGTCTGGAGATGCAGTATGCCTCACTCGTATGCAAGTGCTGGTACCTCGCCCTCAGCACCTCCACTCCAAGATGTCGAGCCCACACGGTCAAGAGGTAGATAATGCGCCTATGGGCAATATGAGACTGGACCGTCAGACCAGCCAAGTCTATGCACGTCGATGATTGCTATGGTTCTACCTGACCGGGGCAATTTGGACCCGAATGAACACACACTATTAAACAATGTCTTACACAGCCCCCTATATGCTGTCGGCCATATGCCAAAGTTAATGCGCACACACAGATAATGTCTGGGGAAATTACACACTTAATTTACCGATTTATTCGTCTCTCTTTCGGTCTTCCGACCCACAATATAGTCAACTTTCTGTCGGGAAATATTACACACAAATACCCGGTTCACCCGGTACAAAATACTAATAATTAAACACTAATAATAATATTACTATCACTCCTTAATACTATTTAATAAAACCCCAATGGTGGCTACTACAACAGCCACAACTAACTATTTTACACAACTTCTGAGGATTCTCTACTTCTTCACGAAACACGCAGTACTTCCACCGTCTTACGTCTCTCATGGAGGGTTGCAAAGGAATGAGGATCGTCTCCTTCGTTCATCGTCTCGTGAGCCTTCAGCCTGAAGACCGACCCAAGATACCCCACTTACGGGCATTCCTAACCCTATCGGTGATTGGCTATTATCCCCATATGAGCCTGCCTTCCCCCGCTGATTGGCTAGTATCTTTATATGAGCCTACCTCCTGCTCCCCCAGTCCTCGTCTTCTCAAATGGACTTGGTCGGTCCCTCATCATACGACCACTACTTCACAGCCCTATGCCTGCTACTGTATCTGGATCGTTAACATGCCGTTTGCTCGTGTTCACCATACCACGGTCTGGATGGATCCTTCTAGATCATACTCTGCCCATCCCGTCTACACGTGATGGCTCTAGTGCTTTGGTACTACCACCACCACTACCAGACCATGCTCTCCTCATCCAGTCCCCACGTGATGGCTTGACTACTGCCACCACTGTCTACTCCTACTTCCCCATCCTGACCTAGATGTCGCCTAAGCCCCTTATTGCCGGAGCCGATTTCTCTCTCTCAAATTATAATCATAATCATCATAATTTCGTAGCCAAAAAAGTGAAGTCGAGTCGTCAATGAGCGCTGGTATGGGATTAAATTGAGATTGAGATGAGGGCAAAAGAATTTATTTAAATTTCATATGCAAATTACCTGTGGGAACGAGAACGGTACTCTTCATTACAGACAACAAGCCCATGAAAATGAAAGCATATAGCAGCATACACTTTCATTACCTTTATTACTATCTCATTATTTTTACATTTCAGTCAAGTCTTCAGCTGTAATCTTCACACTAATACAGAATATACAAGCTTCAAAATTAAAAGCTTACACTGCCGACTACGACTACAGTACATCTCCCTCATGCTTAACTTTTAGCCATGTTAATATATAGTGTAGCATGAATCTTGAAGATTCATATCAAAACTTGGAAGAAAAATAAAAATGAACCTTCAGCCTGCCTCTCGTTACATAATACAAGTTACATAACATTTTTACACGGGACATGAAACGGAAAAGCACGATGCCATCTGTAGGGAGGCTACGTTTCTTGGGATCCTGCCCTCACTAGTCACTAGTCAGTCTTGGGGATCTTTAAAGAAATAAGTTGACTACGGTATAGCTCTAAAGTATTGTAAAAAATATGCTATAAAAATTGAACAATATCATTATGCTATACTAGTGCAGGGAAATCAAAGGTAATGCACCTACAAGTACTCAAAAACTCAGCTCAGGTAGATTCCTCTATAGTTGTGAGCTTTATCTATTTTTTTTGTTCAAGTAAAAGGCATAAGCCTCGATCGTGGTTCATTTTCCTTGTTCGTGTCCTTTTCTGTGTTTTCCTCTAAATATCTCTAAACGCTCAGTACAGACCAGAGTACAGAGTACAGATGTTATACGTACTGAGTTAGACTTAGCTTAACTACCTCCTCCTCTGTATCTGTATGAACATGTACTTGTTCAAAAACTTCAAACCGAAAGGGAAATCGTAAGTGTATCGTGTAAAAAAATTACTTTTCATTCCATTTCCATCCATTTCTATGTGCCCCACTATATACCATTGACATGCATGAGAAGTTTCTGTATTGTTTCTCTGTCTCCCCTTCATCAAAGTCAGACTCTCAGACCAGAGACCATACACCAGACTATCTCACAAAACAGAAACAAAAACAAAAAAACCATGTAGTTCAGCCAAGCATTGTTACCTATACTACATAGAAACGCACTGAACTATATAGTCAAATTCGAATTGGAAAATGAAACCCAAGTCCAAAAGCCCTGATCCCTGATTTCATCCTAATTATGACCATCAGTCAGTCAGTGAGGCAGTCAGTCAGTCAGCTATAGTCATTGGGTGAATAAAGACACAAAAAATCCCATGTAGAATTATACAAAGTGAGAGCGAGAGAGATACACCTCAATTTCTCAATACATTCACAGACAACAAACAAATCTTACAAACAACCAAAACAATCAGATTCAGCTCAAAAACTCACCCTTTGCCTTTCTAGCTTTTCAGCATAATATCAGTAGTACCTACGTATATGTAAAGTATAATGGGCTCAATAAAATACTGTTTGCATAGGCATTTGTATTTTTTTTTCGTAGCACTATCCTGATATCAGTAAACTACGAAGGAGAAGTAATACAGAGTTAAAATGGGAGTAAAGTAAGTAATTCTAAATAGAAATTATATAATGGTGGTATGGTGGTGTTATAGCAGTGCCATATAGCCATATGGGTGTAGGTAGGTAGGCACCTTAATAATACAATTGCTAGTGCGTCCACGTTTCTACGTTGGATGTTTGATAGTGGTCGGAGTCGAAGTTTAAAGCTTCCACATTGAGATAATCACCATAAAATAAAGAAGTTAGTGCAAGCCCTTTATTTTCCAAGGTTCGTAAATGCCAGACCAAAACATTTTTATCACCTACTTAGCATGACTATTGCACCAGTAAAAGTCTAGGCGTAACGCCTCATTACTGTCATCCATCCCATGGATAACGCTTTACGATTACGACGAGTCTGCCACTCTTTTTCCTTTACTCTTTACTCTTTTCTTTCTCTCTCCTCTCTCACATACAGACATACAAGCTAATAGCCATAGCAATGCCAAGCCAACGCCAAACGTGAACATGGCTTTATTTTATCCAAGATTTACTTACTTCATTTCATGTGCTTGGACTTTTTCCTTAGATTTGTTTTATTTGGCGCTCTCCATATGTTTATAATGTGTCATTTTCTCCTTTATTATGGGAGAGATTATTACCCTGTGTACATAGGTATAGTATACTTAAGGTGCAATTACAGACACATGCTTGGATGCTTAATGATTTTGTATATTTTTTATAATGCTTTTATTATTGTAGGGACTTAGGGATCCTCATTTAGACTTATTTTAGTGAAGTTTCCGTCAGAATGTTGGGCAAGATATACTGACAATAATATAGTATTAGGATGTATGCTGTGATTTGTATGAACTTTATATGAAATACAACAATAGCGCTAGAAATTGCTTAGAAAATTGTTATTCATAATAATTAGGTGTAAGAATAATTAATTATTTTACTATACCGTAATCTGTCATCGTTCTGGCAACTGCAAGAAAAAAAACATACTTATTAAAATACTGCACATAATTTTATATTTTATAAATATGGGCAGAAAAAATGTGATTCAAAAAGGTGTTTTTCTTCGGGGATTATTGGCGATGGAACATTCTGTGTGTTTTCACTTGAAACGTTAAGATAGCATAATTTGCAACTTGCCACTTTAGACCAAGACGTATAATGTCTATATTATCCATTACAGATTTTTATTTATGCATGTTGATATCTGTATCACTGAGAATAATTAGAATAATTTTCTAACCACGTAACTTGACCGCAGGACCAACGACCAACGACAGGACCAAGCCACGTCATTTGATTCTATTGTTTTCTCCATAAGCTATGGTAGTGCAGTCACTGTGGAGTGATATCTTAAAGATACAGGAAGCTCTATCTTTCTCCATCCTTCTTGTCTTAACTGTCTGTTTCTTTCGTGTATAATAAAGAGGGACTGGAGAAGACATTTTAATAACTGGAAATGGAGATGATGGCATCATGACCAGAGATGTATACTCACGAACGTGCTTACCGAGCTGAGATAAGCTGTATTATATGATACCTTCAAAGTCAAACTACTTACTACTTATGTCTACTACTGATACTCCATTTCCATTCTTCCATACCAGAACCAGACCCACAACTACTGATGATACAGGCTAATTTTTTTTCTACATATTTTTTCGCTTCACGAAACAATGCTGCTGCTGCTTCTACTTCTACTTCTGCTACCACTGCCGCTGATCCTGCCCCTGGTTTCACTCTCAATCTATCTTATAAAAAAAATAATCCCCCCACACAAAAAAAAATATTAGAACCAGATCCAGATCCAGGGCTATACGAACAATAGGGCACATGATACAGTACACAGCGTATTCACAGCCCTGAATATTAAATTAATTCTCAACAGTGCATATAATGGATAGGAGCTAGGCTGTAGTTTCATAAGCTACACTCCAGGACAAGGAGTCAAGTATTCGGCTGAAACTGATTTGTGTAATTTAATACACATTTCATTATTTTTTAAATTCATTCCGTAACTTCAAAAACATAAAAAGGAAAATGTATACGGACAAGGACATGAAAAACAACGACAACAACGACGACAACATTTTAGACTTCAATTCCAACAGTTGTAAGTTAGTCGTTGTTGTTGGATACACTCCTTGAACTGCGTATCTGTATTGCCTTCCACGTACTTCCCGTGTCTCTGACAGTGCCTTATTCTCCTTATACATACCTACATTTCCACTTAAAAGGGGAAAATTTAATGAAAAACTCTACTGTTCTGATCTGAAAGGAGAACATGAAAATACTGAAAATGTCAACTCTAGCAACAGTACCAACTTCACCATACTATCTGGTCCTGGTCCTGGTCATGCTTTGCATTTCAAATCAAAATCAAAGGAAATCCTCAACTATGGATTTACTATATGATGATAAGCTCAAATGTAAAAAAAATATATACAGTCCACAAAGATTTTAACAAGTTTTTAAAAGATATCCTCTGCATTTACATATACATACACTTTTAAAACTTAAAACTAACGTTAGACACATGGAGGTGCGTCAAGAAAGATATCCGAAAACAGTGACATTTTACAATCAGGATCCGGTACATCACATCTTCACAGTACTGCACTGTCCTGTCACATGACATCATGTCACACAGTATTTAATTTTTTTCAAATTTATTTCATCACAATAAAGAATACAAATCTGGACATTTGTAAATACAATCCTACATCTTCATCTTGTACAAGCATGTCTTTCACGATGTGTTCACGAAAATTTAAATTTCTGGCCTTTAAATCCTGGGACACACAACTTATCGCTAGGCCTGGAGTTAGATCAGAGCAAGAACAAGGACCAAAGTTAGAGTCTTGGAAGACAAACTAAAACCCCGGACAAAATCCCTGCCGTGAGGTTGAGTAGAGAAAAAAAAGTAAAATACAACCAACCAAAAGAGCACTAACAACGCTAACCTAAGAGTATACCTGGCCTGGCTAATCATAGAATCAAAATCTCCAGGACCAAAAACAGAACCAGAACCAGTCAGACACACATTGGACCGAGTGAAATAAGGGGAAGACAAAATTACAGAGACAGAGAAAAAAAGTAAAAGAATGACTTCATCGAAATCTTCATCAAAATAAAATAACATAGAGCACATAACATATAGGAAGGGCAATACTATTAATATACATGTGTAGTATATGTTACATAATAATGATGCGAGACAAGAGACGGGAAAAGGAATTCTCATTCTTGTTATTCGTTGAGAAGGGGGCGAGGGAGAGAGAGATGAATAAAAACAAGAAAACAGAACGAAGCACCACGCATAACGTCACCGACAACAAATACTGAATCAGAGAACTGTAACTTTGAGGGAACGCTACGAAGACGACGACGACGACGTCGACTTATTACTGAGTGTTCCTGTTCCACCAAGTGGTGCTCAAGCGAGTCCAACTTGAAAATCAAGAGCTAAAAAGTCTAAACCCCGGCCCCGGTCTCAAACCCCAACAACCCCAGCCCTACAAAATCTCATCCTCAAACGTAAGAAAACGAGAACGAAATCGAGTAAAGAACAGAAAATGAGAACAAAACCTCAACGTTGCGTTGTCGAGGCAAATTGCTGGTTACTTCCAATCCGTACCATTTAAATACATACATATCCGTACTAATACTAACAACCATCACCAGAGCAAGAAAGAGCGAGGGGGTAAGGGAGCTCATCAATATAATACAACCTTATATGACATATCGTCAGTGAAGAACCAAAATGACCCATATCCAATTTAAGCTAAAAACAATATCGACTATCTACAGAAAAATATTGAAACATGTCTTGAAAACTTGAAAGTGTTTAAATGGAACATTTTACACTTTTTCAAAACATGTAAATAGCACATTTTACACTTTTAAGAAACATGTAATAGAACATTTTTCACTTTAAAAAAAATGTAAATAGAACATTTTAAACCTTTTAAAAACATGTAAATATTAAATTGTACACTTTTCAAAAACTCTTAATTAACATTTGACGCATGTTTCTCATTTTTTTTATGACATACCTACCTCATTTTGATTCTAGCTTAAATTGGATATGGGTCATTTTGGCTCTTCACAGACGATATAGCACGTCTTCTTAGACTATTACAGTCATTGTACACACTGTACTTTGAATAGAAGGATTTGGCTACTAATGTCAACGTGTGTATGTAGAATTATCGGATTAATAATTTGTTCAAGAAAACATAAGAATTCGAATTCAAAGTCCAATTCGAATTCGAATTCGACTCTCGCTTTTCGTCTTTTTTTAGGCAAGACGGATTGTGTGCAGAGTGGAACGCTTGTGCCTTTGGCTTATTTAAGCTTGAACATATTAGCTTAGCTCTGTCACCAGTCGCCGTCGCCAGTCACCAGAACCCCCCCAAAAAAAACGTAACAACTTATTTTCAGCTTCTTTTGTCCGTCATTCTCTCTCTCGTTCAACCTCACTTATTACACTGATCGTTTTCTTTTCTCAACTCCCACTTGTTCCACACAGGCACAGGTAATCTCCATTTCATTTATGTATGTACATTAAAAAGCACAACTACTATTATTAAGCACCTATGTATTACCTAAATGAGGAAATAATACCTGTCTCGAGAGACTTAATCTAGGACTCTGAATCATGTACAAATATTTGTGGCTCAGAGCGACAGCGATAGGGACAGCTCAATCTAAAGGTAGGTCTTCTATACAGGTAAATCTGAGCTAAACAAGAAAAGTATGTTTCCCACTCATTGTCAGCAGCGTCAGCATCCAATAGTCAGAGTCAAAATTACAGACACAATTAAAATTATGGGATACGTTTCTTGACTTTAATCTTACATCTAATCTCTTAAATAAAAGCGAAAATTGCATGGTTATAAAAATGGTGCAATCATCTATTAAATTCTAAACAAGTTCTTATTATTTACTGTCGTTATTCTTTTTAAAGGTTACCATTACCATGCTGCGTATAAGCGAATAACATTACTATTACAAGTAATTTAAATTCGTATTAATAAGGCAAGGTACTGATATTACAAAGATTATTGCGCCGTATATATTCAGTCATATAATGCTAATGTAATGATCACATCCTCCCCTATTGCTCTAAACAAGTGTATAAAAATTAGGGTGCGCATCGCCTCTCGTCCTCTCTAATTGCAAAGAAAAACAAAGGGGAGGTTCTCCCTCGTCAGTCATAGTTAACTGTCCAGTGTTTGTCAATGTCATTCTCGTCAGACTTTTCCCTGTCTTTAATTCTGTAATCCAGCCGCTTCACTTTCAAATTTCAGTTCTATGCCTGTCCTAATTACTTTTATACCATAATTACAAAGGTAACAAGGAAAACTGCTCAAAACTAAAACTACACACCTGTCCAATTTAAATTAGAAAAATCATAATATCAAAAACAAGTAGACCGAAATTCTAATTTGATATTAGTCATCAACATATAGCCACAACTCTTGGACTTTATTTCTCCATAATCTTAATTCTAATTTTAATTGAAATGTGTGTGTGAAACTTGGTAATTTTCATTTCCCTCAAGCCAAAGCACCTCTTGCTTCCGGCACCAACACCTGAGACACATTAGCATGATGTTCTACTACAACCACAGATAACTCTATACGTATAACTTCCCAGTGAATGCAATGTCTGTGCTCTGTACAGCTGCATATTTGCACCCGGTAACAGACTATAGATACGCAGCAGAAATGTTGATAAAATTCGATAAGCTTTTGTCTTTTCTAGACTCACACCATCAATATCTCACAATATTAAGAACCAAGACCCAAACCAACGCTAATATCTCCACAGCAACAGAAGCATAAGACAGAGGAAAACCATGGTCACGGAAATGTACTATACTCATACAGCTCAAGTGATATGGAAATGGATAGATACCGAGACCGAGAGCGGAAGAACCTGAGAAAGTTTAAAAGTAGAAAGTCATCAAGCACCCCTAAGGTCTTTTGTGAATTTTGAATTGTGATGTTCGCACACGGAGATGTTTGATTGAGAGTGAGAGAGAACATCAAGATTGAGAAGATCCACTTCCACTTCGACGTTGCGACTTCAACTTCGACAAGAGAGTGTTACGTTACACGCAGCACTTCCTACATAATGTATTGCTCCTTTTTCCTCGAGCTATATCATATCCAGCAGGAGCTGTATAGTAAAGAATTTCTGAATTGAAATCAAAATGGAAATGTACAGAAATACAGACACAGAGTGACGTCGAGTCTGGAATTCAAATATAAACAACTGTATATAGATATTGATCTCTCTGTAATACAGCTACGGCTACGGAAGCATATATAGAGTAGAGAGATGTTGATTTATACACACTTAAGATCCTAGTAGGTATTTCCATATCATAATAAGATCTCTGTTTAGATGCGAATTTGAATCTATATATACAGGAAAGATACAAAATTGAAAATATAGATACTGATACTATACAGGTTGTGTGAAAGATAAATACACTGTACTTTTTAACACTTATAATACTAATTCAACAAATCTTGAATATGAGCATTACATTATTGTACAGGTATATTATATTCCTATATATATTAGTTTTAAATTTTGCGATGATGTTGATGAGGTTGTGATAATACTCACTTCTCGCGATGACAATTAATGATACATACTACTAGAGAATTATTCCATCTACCTTCTGTTTCTTGTTTGCTTTCCATTTTGTATTTACTTTTGACATTCATAGTCAAGCTGTGATACTGTGAGAATTAAAGATGTGCCAATCTACCTAGGTATCTACATAATATTCTACGCCTGATATAATTATTATGAGATAACAAATGTCAAACTGCCAAATATTCAGAGCCGAAGGAGAAGCAGTTGCCGATTTATCGTACACGTTAATGATATCGTCTGAGAAGAACCAAAATGACCCATATCAAATTTAAGCTAGAATTAAAATGATCTATGTCATAAAAACAAAATGAGAAACATGCGTAAAATGTTAATTAGGGGTTTTTGAAAAACGTAAAATGTCCTATTTTCATGTTTTTGAAAAGGTGCAAAATGTTCTAATTCCATGTTTTTGAAAAGGTGCAAAATGTTCTAATTCCATGTTTTTGAAGAGGTGCAAAATGTTCTAATCCTATGTTTTTAAAAAGGTGCAAAATGTTCTAATCCCATGATTTCGAAAAAGTACAAATTGTTCTAATTCCATATGTTTCAAAAGTGTAAAATGTTTTATTTACATATCTTTGAAAAGTGCCAAAATGTTCTATTGAAATGCTCTCAAGACATATTAGATAGTTGATATTGTTTTTAGCTAAAAATGGATATGGGTCATTTTGGTTCTTCACAGACGATACATTTCAGCTTAATAAATCTGCTTTTACATCTCTCTTCGTTCTTCTTCCTGAATCTATTACTATTACGACAGCCCAGATAACGAGTCAACATCGTAAGTCAAATGGTTGACATTTCATCTCCTTTGCATATACATACAGTACGGCATACGGCATACGGCAACGGCTACAAGACAAAGCCAAATTCATCTGCAGAGACAGAGACGAGTGAAATGGTAGTATTAATTACAGATATCAACATCATCCTCTGATGCGCTGCTTCTTTATAATTTTAATGATTTCGCTCCAAGAGCAAATCAAGCCAAGTCAAACGTCGTCAAGTGTCAACGCATCTGTATATTTTTAATTGAATTGTGTACTCAAGTATTAAACTGGGAACAGAACATCTATAGAAATGTATACCGGTACCGGTACCGGTCCTGGTACCGGTTTCCGATATCCACATCATCAATATTTGAATCTCTGTAGAGTACCTATACCTCTCAATACCTTTAGATCTCATCGTCAGTTTCCACATTCCACACACACATCATCACTTTTGTCATTGCCAAGTGTTTTAAAGAATAGGTCAATTCTGATCTCAGCCTGCCAAGATGACGAGTACCAGTACCAGTGTCCACTAAAGCAGTATTCAGGTTTTAATTCCCATGAACAATTACCGACTTCTAGTTACTCAGTAATACTTTA
Source organism: Dicyrtomina minuta (assembly GCA_949802685.1). NCBI lineage: Eukaryota > Metazoa > Arthropoda > Collembola > Symphypleona > Dicyrtomidae > Dicyrtomina > Dicyrtomina minuta. Next base: position 61,315,368 of record OX461810.1, read on the forward strand.
GATATACCTAATTATATTTGTAAACTTTAAGTGTTCGCACCCCTACGCCCTAAAGCATGTTAGCTGAAACTTTGTCATTTGAAACTACATGAAATGAAGCGCGGTGCTCATCTGTACTCTGAGCAGTAGTGTACAGCCAACAAACATCAATTGTTTAAATAATGTACCATGGAAATGCAAACAAGAACACATAGCTTCATAGCAATCATAGTAATTACAAATTCTCTCAAGTTATCAAAAGGCTCAAAGCCAATTCGAATGCAACGTACGGATGTTAGTTTGAGAGAGGTGCAATTACCTACCTACCTACCTACACTTGAAGTTAACTTGAATGTACAGTAAAGCATAAAGCTAAAGCCAATTATGCCAAGTCAAAGGAGAAGATTACGATGGCTCTTTTCCTTCACTTCGTTTTGAGTTACACGAGCTGAATACTTTGTATATCTATGTAAAACCTATACTCAAAGTTGTTATACCTATTGAGCCTTGAGCCTACAGTGTGAGTGTGCATAAATGACGGGACCAAAGGGAAAACCTCAAGTAGCAAGCACTACGCAAAAAGGCACTTAAAATCAATTACTCCGATGTTGTTTTGTTTTGCTTGATCTCTCTCCTGTCTTGTCATGTCAAAGTCAATAAAATGTGCTTCTCTCTTGCGAAGCAGCTCTTCCTTTCCCACTTGCCACCGAACGACCGAACCATCAGAGGTTTCTTCTTCTTCTTCGTCTTCTCTGTCTGTCTGTCTGCCTGAGAGAAGCCTGACTGGGAGACTGACTGAGAAATAGAAAAAGCGACAACCTAACTGGAAGTAAATGGCGGTATTGTATTTCCATAGATTCTAAACACACTTTACATTAATGATGATTGCATTCTGTCTGAATAATATGTACAGTGAGCTTCATATGAAACTAGATAGGTTGCTCTTGGCAGGGCCGGGCGAAGGAATTGGTTTTAGGCAGCAACTTGTTTCCATACAATAACCGCCATTTTGATTTTACTGATGGTTTTCTTTAGCAAAACAAAATGTTTTAATTGCATGTTTTAGAAAAGTGAAAAATGTTCTTTTTACTTGACTCGGAAAAGTGCTCCATGTTCTATTTACTTGACTCGGAAAAGTGCTCCATGTTCTATTTACATGTTTTGAGAAAATTGGTAAATATTTAATTTGCATGTTTTTGAAATGTACAAAAAAATTTATTTAACATGTTTTTGAAAAGTGCAAAAAAATTTATTTTGCATGTTTTTGAAAAGTCAAAATATTCTTTTTACACATTTGTGAAAACTGCCAAATGTTCCATTTACATATGTTTTTTAAAAATTCAAGCAGCGGGAGCAGCCGGCGCTGCTGGCCGCATTATACGGCTCTGGCTCTTGGTTTCGTCTTACGTTAGTTTTAAGGTTAGGTAGTATACATACAGGTTTAATAGGTAACACTATATGGAATCTACAATGCGGAGAACGCTTTACACTTTGTTTGGTTTCCATCCATAGGCTATTCGGATATTACGTGTACCTGCCACATAAACTATCTCGCCTTTTGTACAAACTACTATGTAACAACGTCTGTAGTTCTGTAGTGCCAGCAGCATAGTTTGCTTATTTGCTCCTTTTGTACATTGTTCAAAGTACAAAGTACATCTCAAGTGTTTATTAATTACGTCAACACAGAGCCTATTTGTTTTCTCATCTGGAATCTGTTGCAGGCTGAACGCCTCGGCATCGCTAATACCAGTACCAGTACCTGTGGCATGACTCTTATCACAAGCATTTGTAATTTCCATTTTCAAACTTGACATCATAGGAATGGATATTACACACGTGAGAGGAGAATGAAAATTATATATATACCTATAATAATGATATTAATTATGATAATTATTTTTAGCACTAATTGCGTTGTTATTGTTCCATGGGATATTAGTCTTACATTATTGTGTCCTATTGTGTGTTTTAATGAGATGTAAAAAATTGCTAATAGGTAATATCATAATATATATTACAAGATTAAATGTCAATGCTAATGCCATATGCAACATATTATTGACAAGTACCTACATAATTATTAGGCTTGTAGGAAATATACACCAACTTGAGCGTCAGGGTCGGATAATTCGGCCAGCGTAGGCAGCCCTCGCTGCCTGAATTTTCTCAAAACATGTAAATGGTACATTTTGCATTTTTCAAAAAGATGTGGATAGAACATTTTGAATTTTCAAAAACATGCAAAATAAATTAATTTGTACATTTCAAAAACATGGAAATAAAACATTTTCCACTTTTCTCAAAATATGTAAATAGAACATTGAGCACTTTTTTAAAACATGTAAATACAACATTTTGCTTCACCAATGAAAACCATCAATGAAATCAAAATGGTGGTTTTTGCATGGAAACAAAATGCTGCCTAAAATAAATTTTTTCGTCCGGCCTTACTGAGCGTACAACCAAAAACCAACCTCTTTAATTTGAATTTAAATGTGAGCCTTCAAATAATAATATTGAGACAAAATAATATATTATGATTTTGTTTGGGGAGCTAAGGGGATTTCATATTTCATTTCATAATTCATTTTCATGTTACTTCTTATGTTTCTACATTCATATACATAGACATGGAAAACTCTAGAACTTATAACCCAGGACCAGTACCAGGACACAGCAGTAGTAAGTAGATCATACAAGCATTTCCAAATAAATACATAAAATACAAGATTTTATGGACATTCATATACAATAAAACCTCAAGCCCCATTATGAAAACATAATTCATCAACTTCCGACTCCAATCAGAGAAGAAAGGTAGTAATTTCAGGTGGTATGGTGAATGGTGGGGGGAGAAGCCACATATATTTTCTATGCAGGAACAGAGCATATAGTATAGTATTACAAAGAATTGCATTATGTTACATCACATTACATTACATTGCATTGAGTAGTCTGTAGTTTTGTATGGAATTGCATTTAGGTACATACAGCCACTCACGTCGACCGTCGACCATCGACCATCGTGATCGACGTCGTCCTTCTCGTTTCCCTTTTCGAATCCCATCCATGATTCATGAATCAAACTGCAGGGTAGATGATAAATTTAAACTACATGAGTATCTACTTTGATTTTGGCTTTGGCTTTGGCCCTCACTCTCCTTCTTTCCACGCTACTATTCTAGCAGAGTCTGTATGATTTGTCTTGGATTTAGTTCTCGTTCTCGTTCTCGGCTTCTCGGCCTCCTTCAATTTCAGTCAGGTATCGAAATAATAAGAGCAACAAAAAGAACGTATTAAATGCAGTCTCGAATTCACAACCTTCGTTTTGGACTTTTGGTCTTTTGGTCGTTCTGTTTCTCGTGTTCTTTTTATACTCGATATAATATCCTTATGTCACAATGAACACGTATTGCATTGCGTTACCAAACAAATTATGGATGTACCTACCTGCCCATTAATACTCAATATTATACTCATGCACCTGAGCTGATACTGACACGTAACGTAAGGACATACGGTATGTATTTACTGGTATTAAAATTATTCTCGTAATTCTATAGCGTCTCAGGTGATTACTAAAGGTAAAAAAACAAATATGAATAACATAATATGCAATTAGAAATTAGAATAGAAAGCCGCAGAATGATGAAAAAAGCACGAAATTCATCAGTTGAAATAAATATGTACCTACCTAGTTTTGGTTGTAAGCATAGGAGCCAACTCAGTAGCCCTGTGTCATGTCATTGTCATTTCATTATACATGGCATTCCCCCGATTACATAGTTGACTCAAGAAACTCTCTCATCCTCATTCTCATTCCCATACAAATATGTAATTTCTAATCCCAGTAGGAGGTAGCGGTAGCAGACTAAATACATATGCATATAGGCATAAAGCATAATGACGACGACGACAACAACGACACTGGACATAGTTTTTCAACTGAATGCAATAATCTGTCTTTCATTAATTCCCCTTCTGTAGAGCATTCACCATCGACGGTCTTCAGATATCAGTCCATACAGAGCCAGTGCCACAGCCTCCCTCGAAATCTCACTGTACAGATATCTGCCTGCCATCCCATACTGCCATCCCATCCCCAAGAATTCATTCTACACATTGCAATCGTGTCATTCCCGTGGTCGTTGTCATTTTCATTTGGTGAGCTAACGTGAAACATTCACATTACATTAGTCCACATTACATTACATTATCCAGCAATATATATGTAAAGGAGTGCGCTTGTATTCCTGCTATGTAGGATATGGATATAATGTACAGGCAACGTGGTCCCTGTTGCCGTCGCCGTTGTGAACTGTGTAGTGCGTATATGTAATAGTTAGCAAATAATGAAATCGGATCCGATCCCATCCGATGGGACGTGGACGACGACGTACAGATAGTAGTACATATATAGAAAAGGAGAAAATACGAAGTACAGACGAAACAGAAAATATATAGGAAACAGTCCATCCAGCCGCTCCACCATACCACCACCGCACCACCATTCTAATTGCAATCGAGCTTAGCCGAACCGAACATTTAGCCAGAGGAGGTCCATAATCCAATCAAATCAAGGAAAAACCTAAATCCAAATAATCTCTCTTCCCAACGAACCACAAGGCAAGATAGAAAATTCTCTAGACTGTATAGACGGTGGAGAGTAGAAGCCTTCAACTCGGTTTCTGTCTCTGTACGCCTACAACGGGCTATATACAAAGTGAGAATATCTCTCCCGTCTCTCCTTCCTACACATTTCTTGACTTAATAGATATTCTCTGAGTAAGCACAGGCACAGGACACCACCACAGACAGAGCTCACATGGAAACTTAAACTGTACAAACATTTCAAATTAAACTTGGCAAGTGCACTATACATACAAAAAGACTATTACCTACCTACTAATATTTACTCGACGAGCCAAATCCAAATCCAGCCGATGACTAACCGTACAGTAAAGTAAAGTATAAGGCTAATGATAAGACGAATAGCGGGTGTGTGTAGCGTATAGTCTCGCATCTGTATGTGAATTCTGTGGAACAATTTGCAATACATCACACAGCAGAAGTCTCGAGTCTCGAGTTAAGAATTTAGGAGGGAGAGACATAGCTATATATACAGTGTATAGATATATAGTGCTGTGGTGTAGGGATCAAATAACAGAAACACAGAGAGAGCGAGAGAGAGAGGAGATGACTAATTACATCATTTATCCACTCTGACAAGACAGAGGTAAATTCTAGCACTTTGAATCATCTCGATTCTTCCTCTTCACATCACTTTGACGGGCTTGCTGTGGCTTCGCGTTAACGTTATGACTATAAGGCCAACGCCAAAGCCAACTTGAAGACTCCCAGCAGCACCTTGAATTCAATTGCTTTGAAGCTCGATCATCTCCGTCTTCACCAAACAGAGTACAGTACAGTACTACAGTACAGATACCTCCCACACGTTATTTCCTGGAATTCTACGCGGAAATTAGGATGATTTCATATTTAACTCAATTTTATGTCTTCTCACTCATTCCAAATTACAGACACTGTACAGAAGAGACTCTGCGCACCTTAGGCATACCATTTACTGGATGTGCTAACTGAGGCGTTTTGAACGTGTTCAGTACATATTACATATAGTGAAACTCTCACGTACTTACCTACCTTGCCTTGTTGTAATGACCAAAAGAACTTCCAAGACATTTTGGAGGAAAAGACTATCTAACCATAAGTGACCGGGTACATACTAATACTGTCGACAGGAAAGTTCTGCTAGTATATTGTGAGGATTTTAAATGGGTAGGTGTATGCATCTATATCAAGTTTGATGTATCGTGTGCACTGCTCACTAAAAAGTTTTGCTTGTCTTTTGAGTTCCACAAGAACAGAGAGCTTTTGCTTTTTTTTTAGAACGTCACTTCCTTTCCCCCTCTACCCTACATTAGCATTATGAACTCATTATAAACTCTAAGAGTAGGCTAATCGTCCGAAACCACACCCCAAAACATACTTAAACATATTATTTTCTCGTCCTTTAATCACCGATAAGAGCTTTGTGATGTCTGTGTCTCCCTATATTACAGCATACGGCACAGGATATGCCCGCTATAGTAGAATATAATTATAGCATAGTTTGTAATGCTTAGCATACAACCGAAAACACTAAACTTGACCTCAAATGCTATTATGTACCTACCTACATAGTATAGTGTAATCTCTGGAGAAAAAAGAAACTCAATAATATGTAATTAGAAAGGTATAAAAAATAAAAATAAGTCGGATTTTTAATAATCAAGGGAGGTGTGTGCTTGGCTATAGTGTGCTTGGTTAGAGCGCAGCGTGTTCTTCCCATTTTAACTCATATTTTATTTTTTTATTAGAAACTTCCAATGCCAAACTAAAGTTTGGTGTCCAAGTTTGCTAAGCAAATATACCTAAATTTGAATATTTTTTAATCGTCATGCAGTGCTTTAAAATTCTTGAAAATATTTTAAATCAAAATTTGTGTGTGACATTGAAACGCGAAAATTAAATCTGAGCTCTTCAAAAAACAGTCTGAAATACATGCTTAAAAAACCCCATCAAATGTTTTCTAAAACTATTATTAATTTTTTAAAAACTATATTTTAGAAATAAATGACTTTTCAATAAATTCAATATGAGGAATACAAGCCTATACCTAAAGGCAATGTGTGAAAATATACTTCAAATACCACAATCTAACCACCTTACATAATACTTTAGCAACTTTTTTGAGATATTACATTATATCATATGGGAAAAAAGTGTCTGAATGAAATCCATAAAAGTACCTATGTACATACTGCACAGAATCCCAGAAATTTTTTTTCGTGAGTTTTTCTATACATATTTGAAGCAGAGTACAGATAGGACAGGACGAGTGAAGTAGTAGTTGGCAATGACATCGGATTTGGTGGATTTGGATTGAATGAAGTTCCTGATAAAAATCGGATAGACTTTTTGTGCACAGTCCATGGACCATAGTCCATAGTCCATAGTCCATACTTTTATACCTATATCAACTTTCATACACTTAGGTACATACATAAAGGACAGGATTCAGAGGATGCGGATGGAAGTCATTCTCCTCCTTGTCCTCATCCTCATCCTACTGGCACTCGCACACTCTCTCTCTCTCTGTTCCACAACTCGTAATGGGAAAGTAAGCACTCCAATTTCAAACTTCAAAGGGAATCAGACACTTCAACTTGACTTGCCAAAGTAAATCAATGAATGGCAAACTGTAAAGGCGAGATTTCAGCGCTCACACAAAAAGTATACACATTTCCTTTCTCGCACTTTCACTCTCCCTGTCCCTGTCCGTGTCTCTCTCTCTCTCACTTTCTGTCTCGTCCTTTTCCAAATCCTACCTACAATCTACAGGCTCTGATACACTCACTAAACTCGACGCTTTCTCTTCCCATTTTGATCGTACTTGTTCCTCTCATTCTCTCCACTAAACTGGGAGAGACGCATCTCAAGAACAGTGAGGGACAAGTCAAGCAAAACCAAACTGAGAGAGAAATCCATTTTGAAACTAACAAAATAACCTGAATGAGATCATCAATCAGCCCCACACATATTTTCTGAGCACTGTATAATTCGTATGTAGCTACTGGGCTATTGAAATGGGATGGATTCTGGAGATGATGCCGCTTTGGTTTTGGTTTCGGTTTCGGTTTCCGCTTCGGCTTCGGTTTTGACTTGGGCCTTATGGTTTCCGTTTTTGGCCAATAATCTCAAATGAAATTCTGTCTACATCTTCCAGATTTAGCTCTGAAGAAGTACAAGTAACATATACAAGTATGCAGCCTGCAGCATATGCTAATGTTGTGCGATGTAGAAGTGTACTACGGCTATGCTATATGGTAGTGGTTGGATTTTATTTGATAGAACACGTCTTCTATCTTTCTCTCTCCCTACGCTCACAATTTACAGACAATTTAGCTACGGTCTCTCATCCAATTCAATTCAATGAAAGTTCCATTCGGGAAAAAAAATCCCTGTGTAAACTGTAAATAAGAAATATCTGTAGTACATATGCTACATTTTAAATTCTACGGTTACGGTTACGGTAGTGCACTTGAGCTGGAATGGGCTTTCTTAAAAAATACAGAAGATAACAACCCACAGACTACGTCGCTCGGTGTCGGTGGGAATAGTAAGGGAGAAGCTAAAGGGAACCACTACCGGGTTTCATTGTGCCCTTCCCTATATTTCCCCATGTCATCTGGGACACTTAAGCAGGACTTCCGCTCCGCTCCCGACCGAATCCACAGTACAATACAAAAGATAAGAATTATTGAATCCAAATTTTAATTTTCACGCTTCTATTCCTTTCCTTTCTTCAACCATCCATCACTTCAAAAGTGCTACACACTCACTCAACCGAATTAAATCTACGGACGATTTTTTGAAAGTGAAAAATAATTTTCGTATTTCAAATTATGACACATACTGTACATATATTATGGAGACGTAGTTTTTAAAATCTTACAAATAAAAACCTTACATTATAATTTCTTGGGAGTGAGTGGAATAAAAGGCCGTATACAATGTAGTAAAAGTATAATCAAAAAGCAGTTTAAATATTCGAAAATTCAAAGAGTCACTACAGTGAAAATTTATTTGCGAGATCTTTCTTGAGTGACTTTATAGAGGCTGATTTACACCATTATATTAGACTGGATGTATACTTGCTTGCTCTCTTGTCGTCTATGAAGAACCAAAATGATCCATATTCTATTTATGGTAGAATTAAAATGAGTTATATGTAAAAAAAAATGGAGTTACATAAGATACATGGTTACAACGCTAATCACAAGTTACTATTACGTGCAATTTGTTTCATTTACATGTTTTTGAGAAGGTTAAAATGTTCTGTTTAAGTTTTTTTGAAAAGAGTAAAATATTCTATTTACATGTTTTTGAAAATGTCAAAATGTTCTATTTACATGTTTTCTGAAAAGTGCAAAATATTGAATTTACATGCTTTTTGAAAATTGCAAAATATTGAATTTACATACTTTTTGAAAAGTGCAAAATATTCTATTTACATGCTTTTTGAAAATTGCAAAATATTGAATTTACATTCTTTTTGAAAAGTGCAAAATATTCTATTTAATATTTTTTGAAAAATGCACAAAGTTCTATTTACATGCTTTCACGACCACGTTATTTTAATTGTTTGTGCAGATAGTGCATTTTTTAACTAAAAATGAAAATGGCTCATTTTGGTTCTTCACAGGCGATATGCTGGTGCTATATAGGCTCTTTGGCTACTGGTCGCTATGGTGGTGTCAAAGTTAAATCCTGCCCTCACTAACTACCTACTAAATGAGAACACTGCTAACTGGAACTGGCACTACTGGAACATGGAACGAGCCTCTTTTTTTTTTTTTTTTTTTTGCTTTTACGCATTATTACGAGTAAAGAAAAAAATTCTAGAAAATACATAAAACATTTCCTTTCCCTTTGTTCCGTCTAAGAAAAAGTAAGGTCTACTATATACACGCCTTCATCTCTCAAGTCTCTCAGTCAGTCACACCCACTGACACGGAGAAAGTAGTAGTAATGGAACTAAAAACTACGTAAAAGAATAAAACAAAAAAATGCTAAAAGGAGGTTGACATGATGACTGTCTATTATAATTGACTTGGAAATCAATAAAATTCTCTTAATTACAACTTTTATGGGTGATAAAATACAGGATGAGGGAGAGAGAATACTTAGAGAACATAATAACCAGAACTCGAATTAGAACTGGAAAATAAAAAAGAAAAAAGAAAAAGTCACGAGATATTTTTAGTGTCCAACCCCAAATGGAGCCTCCTTCTCAGAGACATAGACACAGAAGTGAGAGAGACAGTGCGAGACAGAGAAAGGACATAACCACAAATCGTAATGGGATCCATGGAAGAGAAAATTCCGACAGTGTCTTTCTCTATATGAGGCTAATTACTTATTTAATCGAGGGATCCATTTCCCTTTCACAAGAAATCAGTGGGTGGGTGTCAACGAGATTGAAATAAAACCCATAGACTCTCAAAAGAGTTTCTAAATGTGGAGTTACTCCCAAAGTTTATTGGGGAGGAAGAAAGTGAAGAGTTTTCTTACATAAAGAAACCTCTCTACAGCTGTGTAGTCATACCAGACTAGGCCCAGTATATAGTCTTTACAATTTAATCCGTACTCATGGGATAACCCGTATGCCGTATACTAAATTGTCTAATTTATATGCTCCTCTGTACTGATGTATCACATAGCTATATCTATGTACCTATCTACTTGCAAATGGTTTCTATAAATACGTGACGTACTCTCCTGAGGAAAACAAAGTTATCCAAGACCCAAGACTAACCAAGTCAAGATTTAAGATTCGTTAGGAAAGGAAAGGAAAAATAAATATCGTCTGTGAAGAATCAACATGACCCATACCCCATTTAAGCTAGAATCAAAATGAGCTATGTCATACAAACAAAATAAGAAACATGTGTAAAATGTTAATTAGGAGTTTTTGAAAAGCGTAAAATGTTTTATTTACATGATTTTGAAAAAGTACAAAATATTCTAATTTCATGTTTTTGAAAAGGTGTAAAATGTTTTAATCCCATGTTTTTGAAAAGGTGGCAAATGTTCTAATCCCATGTTTTTGAAAAGTTGCAAAATGTTCTAATCCCATGTTTTTGAAAAGGTGCAAAATTTTATAATCCTATGTTTTTGAAAAGGTGCCAAATGTTCTAATCCCATGTTTTTAAAAAATTTAAAATGTTGTATTTACATATTTTTGAAAAGTGCTCAATGTTTTATTTAAATGCTCTAAAGACATATCTGAATATTTTTGTAGTTTTTGATATTGTTTTTAGCTAAAAATGGATATGAGTCATTTTGGTTCTTCACAGACGTTATGTACCTAATACGTATATTTTCATTCTGTAAACTGAAGAAACTAGTGTACGACGTACGACACTGCTTTTCCCTGGGAGAGTGCCTCTTGGTCTCACCAGTATTAGGAAAAACTTACAAGTTTCCAGATTTTACTTCACTTACTGTCTACTAATGTCTCCCGTGTCTATCTCTGGTTCAACTTGTACTTATTGTGGTTATTAAAGTGCATCTCTTGTCCCTGTCCGTACAGCCACGGTACCACCACCAATTTCCACCAATTCTAAAATATGTTGCATCTTCTTCACACTATTTCAGTTGCAGAATTTTCCCCAATCCAAATCCAAATCCAACCAAAACCATGACCATACTTTCCCATAAAAATGTACTCCACAATATGTCAAACAGTTTCCATTTATAGGCAAGGCATATTTCTGGCTTCTGGTTCTGGTAACTTAGCGTAAGGGAAAGTATACGACGTAAAATCAGTTTCCTGAATCTCTAGATTTCTATTTTTGCATCGGTATCTGTATCTGTGAGAATATGTTGGTGTCTGAATGTAGTGTGTTCCTCATTCACATTTGTGCTATGTGTAGTGGTGCTCTGCTTGAATGTACGACCTTTCAAAGTATAGTGTCTAATCTTCTTTCTTTCTCGACTATTTTAGCCCTCCCTTCTTCTCCCACATGATGCACTCATTGAGAGGGAGAAGCTTTGGCCATTGCCATTCCCGTTATAGATGATATATCACAGCAATAAAAGCTTTCATTTTCCACTGTGCTCTTTAGCTCTCTGAACTCCACTCTGTGGCCTATGTATATGTCTTATGATTATTATTATGTATTACTGTATGGCAGGGAGAGCGCTATCATCTCCCTCCACTTTTGCATGTGCTTTCGCATCATGGGCATACTGTAGGGGCAGGGTATGGTGAAGTGAACAACTTAATATATGAGGTCACGCATTGCATATTACAATACCATAAAGTACGGACACTGACGCCGTCCAGCGCTCCACGAAACCTCTTTTTCTTTTTCTTTTTTACTTGACTCTTGACTGTATATATTGGAGGCCTAAGTCGAATTTGTTCGAAGTTGAGGCGGGCGGACACATATTATATTATCATCACATAAAAATATTCTGTACGTTTTGTATATCTGGATACACTTTATAATATTATTATAATATAATGCATTACACACACAGATATAATACAATTATTACGATTACTATACATACAATGATGTAAGTGTGTAATACATATAAAATAAAAACGAATGGACAACATGTTCCCTGTTTCCTTTTGCTTTTCTTACCAAAGCCAAGACCAAGACCATGTAGCACATGTACCATAATACGAAAATACGATGCCCTATACCATGGGATAATATCATCATTTCTAATGTGTTATCTCTCACAATTTCGTTTTCTTATTTCATTTTTTCCCCATTCAAAAGAGTCGGTCCGTGGACGTGGACATCTACTTCTCCATTTATACAACGTCTTCCTCCACCGATTCACTTCCACAATAATATTTTCAAACATTATCCACTTAACTCAAACTCAAACTTTTCCCCTCTCATACTATACAGCGGATAAATACATTGTTTTTTATCGAGACTTGTATGAGCAAATGTGTTGTACTGGTACTGGTACTGGTCCATTATTGCATTTGGTATGTAAGTACTATGTATTACACCACAGTAAAGTAGATTTTTCTCCTGTATAGACCTTCCATCTTGTGACCGATGTGCACTTTTAATAGGAGAATTAAACTCATTTTTTGCTCCCTAACCATAAAGGTCAAACGCAAGAATGACCTTCATGAACAATAAGCACAAGAATAAAAATTTTCTAAATTTTTCATCTCATCCATCAGTGATGCTGACAGGGACCAAAAAATTCCAAAAAAAAGCTATTCAGTTCATTACTTAATGCATTTAACAATTTGCATTGTAGCCGATCCGGTGCCAGTCATCATCAATGTGAGCATTTTACTGACGTTACAAACAAATTTTTACAGCCTCTCATATAGTTGTAAAGTTTACACACACACACACACACATATATATATATAAAATAAGAAAATGAAAACGATAACGACAACGACAACGATGCTGACGTCTTAGATTAGTTTCAGTTTTTAGTTCATTCTGGGTATGTACATATTTCTACAGTATTCATGGCATGGCATGGCGTGGTCCGCGTGATTCCGTTTGGTGTGGCAGAGTCAAGTCAAGTAAAAAGCTATGTGCTGTGCTGTATGAAAACGCATTTCCTTTTCCTTGCGTTGAGAGAGATAATATTATGAACTCAAGTTATTAGAGACGTTACGTTGTGTTTAATGACAGTAATGATGATGATGATGATGAGTTGAAAATGTGGCTAGACAAGAGTTTAAAACCCTGATTTTAATTTCCTTTTGTAGGTAAGTACTTTGTTCTTTATCATCATCAGACACTATCAGCATCAATAAATCCTGCACGTACACAAACTATATCAGTATACTTGTCCTAATATCTCAATATGTAACTACAGTATGCGCCCTTCCCCTATTTCCTATACCTATACCCATCATCCTCATAAAATATAATACAACCTATATACATATACTACTTATTAGACATTGTAAAATACTATATGACTCCTCCGCGACTACGGGTAGTAAACGTATATAGTAGAGAGGCATTGATATTGCCAAGGCGAGAGCGGCCCGGTTGCCATATGATTTAGGAATGTTGTCTAAAAGGGTGGTTGATAGACTAATCTCATTAGTTGAGCTCTTCCCTCAACTCTTTCCAAATTCTAATTTCAATCTAAAGAATGGTATAATGACAGGATAGGGATGTGCTACGGATGATATAGCCCTATGGTCCTGGTACTGGTACTGGTACTGGTCCTATGGTCCCACTCCGTCTTGTACACACACACACACACGCAGGAAGGCAGACAGGGAGAGTGGCAAGTCAAGTCAGCTCAGTTGAATCACCCATTAGCCAAAAGTTCAAAGTTTGCTAATTCCTAAAGTGCACTTTGACTCCCTGTTTTTGCATGACTGGTGGCCCGTCTAAATGAAATGCCGTCAGAGTGAACAAATTCAATTCCTGTCGCTCGGCTCGAGTTGGAGTTGGAAATCGAGATCCATAGCTTCGACTTCGACTTCAACAACCTTCAACACACAAGCACTAAAACTTCTCTCTCTCCCTCCCTCTCAAACATAAAGGGATTCTAATTCTACCCTCTGCATCTCATTCATCATACTGAACAGAATACAGATAATACATACGACCTGAGAGCACGTACTCATCCATCCGCCTCTGCATTTATCCTATCAAGGCATCAACTTAACATCCAGCAGCATCCAGCTTAGCTACACACTTTAAAGTATTTGTCTCATCCTTGTCGTTAACAGGACAACATAACACTATTAACGTTTACCAACACCATGGCCATTGCTAACGTCAAGCCCATGTACATGTCCATCCCTTGAATGACTGTGCGTGCATGGTGACATATCTTACCAGTATCAGTACCAGTACCAGAGCAAAGCTAATAGTAAATGATATTTCCTCTGTAAAGAACCAAAATGACCCATAGCAAATTTAAGCTCCAATCAAAATGAGCTATGTCATAAAAATAATGAGAAACATGCGTAAAGTGTTAATTAGGAGTTTTTAAAAGTGTAAAATGTTCTATTTACAATTTACATGTTTTCGAAAAGTGTAAAATGTTCTATTTACAATTTGGATGTTTTCGAAAAGTGTAAAATGTTCTATTTAAATGTTTTTGAAACGTGCAAAATGTTCTATTTACATGTTTTCGAAAAGTGTAAAATGTTCTATTTAAATGTTTTTGAAAAGTGTAAAATGTTCGATTTACATGTTTTTGAAAAGTGTAAAATGTTCGATTTACATGTTTTCGAAAATTGCATAATGTTCTATTTAAATGCTTACAAGACATATTTCAGTATGCTTGTAGATAGTGGATATTGATTTTAGCAAAAAATGGATATGGATCATTTTGATTCTTCACTGGCGATTTATAACACTGATATGTATGTAGTAGACGCCCCTATGTTTCCATTATTCTATGACACTGCTCAAACAGTTACACATCGATGTAGTGTACCTAGTCTAATGTGTGACGACGGTTGCCGCTGACGTTGACATTTTACATATTTAAAAAGGTAGGTTAAAGAGATGCTTTCAAAATCTGACGGAATTCTAAAAGAAAAAATATTTCAAGCTTGTAACAACTCCCAAAGTAAATATTGTATGAAAGACAGAGAACCCTGGATTCTGGATTACTGTAAGTTAGATTTACCGTGTACATATACATTATGCTTAGAGAAGAATTGGAACTGCATATTTATACACTCTTCCATGGGACAACATCAACAGCGCAGATTGTAGATTCATGACCGGCGGCTTCGACGAGAAAGAAGAAGAAAAAAACAGGTAAATACTTTACTCTGTGCGATTAAATTACGACCAAAGTTGAAGCGTATATACACAACATCAGATCAGTTTGACTACGACTATTAGTACATAGTTACATAGTCGCAAGCTATTCCAAGCTTAAAGTAAAAAAAAATCACAGGGTATAGGTATTTAACATTGCTTTCAAATCCTTCATTAAATATGAAACTCTCTGCGGCGGCATTTACCATCACCACAAACACTCCGGCCCTGTTGACGTTCACTGCTATGTACACTTTAAAGAACGTAGACCGCCTTATGCCAATATAATGCTTTATGTAATGCCATGCGGCCATACCATATGCCATTCATCTTGCCCTGCTTTGCTCTTCGTCGTCGGTCTTAAATGTGTTTGACGGCAATAAAAAAACGAGTTGAAAAAAATGGCGAGTAAAGTACATAATCATGTAGAAAGAGTCTTGGGAAACTTGGGATGAGCTCTATACATAATATAACCAGAACAATCAACCAGGTATACAGAGACTTATATCGTTAGTATATATATATAATTATTTGTTAAGTCGATTTGGCCAACAACCAAGGAATTAGTATATACTTACTTACTAATATAAAGATCATCACCACCTTAATTTCACATTGTCATCCTCAAGTTTCCTCTTACATTATCAACGCTATGAATCTAATAGCCATTTTTACAAGTATGATGACACAGGCATGATGTAAAACACACGAGTCACGACATATCGCCTGAGATGAATCAAAATAACCCATATCCATTTTTAACTAAATATAAATTGTACTATCTACAAACAATATACGAATATCGTGTAATCCTTAAGGCATGTAAATAGAACATATAGAGCTTTTCAAAATAGGGTAATTAGAACATTTAAAACTTTTTTAAAACGTGTAATTAGAACGTTTTACACTTTTTAAAAACGCGTAATTAGAACATTTTACACTTTTTAAAACGTGTAATTAGAACATTTTACACTTTTTTAAAACGTGTAATTGGAGCATTTTACACTTTTTTTAAATGTGTAATTAGAAAATTTTACATTTTTTAAAACGTGTAATTGGAGCATTTTACAATTTTTTTAAACGTGTAATTAGAAAATTTTACTTTTTTTTAAAACGTGTAATTAGAAAATTTTATACTTTTCAAAAAAGTGTAAATAGTACATATTGAACTTTTTTAAAACTCATAAATACTAATAATAAATTAGCATTTTACGAATCCAATTAAATTATTGATTTTTATTAAGTAAGCTCATTTTAATTCTAGTGTAAATTGGATATGGGTCATATTGGTTCTTCACAGACGATATTATACTTATTTACGGCAGACCGCTTAACGCACATAAATAGAATAATCTTTTTAACTCACAAAATAAGCTACCTATATAAATGTTTTTAAGCTCAGGATTGGAAACGATCTTTCTTTCCGATACTGTTCAGAAACAAAGAAAACATCCAAAAAAGTGTATGTAAGTAAATGTGACTGTAATTCCTTGTAAATAGTAAGTTTCACACATTAGAAAGAAAGGAACGAATTTAGCACGTTATTCCCTTGATACTTGATAGGCAATATAGACAGACACACAGAGTTATTACTGTTGCCGTTACTTCTGCACACTTTAGCTATTTCATTCCTATAATAATCCCATCTTCAAGATTTAGGTTCTTAGTCCGGAGACGTCGGTGACGACTTCAAACTTTGAGAGAGAACCTGAACCCTGAACCCCCAAAAATAAAAAAAAAAATGAAAACTCAGCAAATGTTGAGTTCAAATGTTGGAAAAAATTGCGAGAATGGAGTAACTTTTGAAATTGAAAATAGTGCGTTTCCCATACCTACGCATTTATATCTAGATCTTAATACACATACAGATCAAATCCCGTAGCACTTGTACCCCAAGGTCCCAGACCCATATACATAGTGTAGGTAAGGTAGCGTATAGGTTACGTATAAAGACAAGGAGCTTTGGCTACGGCTTTGTGAGAGCACCCATTCTTGTCAGAAATGCTCCGAGTGAAGTCACATAAATCCATAATCTATTGCCAGGCCAGAAAATCACATAATATCAAAGAAAGATTTAAGTCTTCGACTTCTAAAGGAGCTACTACTTTATCAATACCTACTTATCTCTCTCTCTCTCTGTATGTTACTTCTACTGAACTCTAAAACTCTAAACTGCTCCCTTTACTATATGTACCAGTACCAGTCATACTCTGTTATTACGATTATTATTACCTGAACGTTGTCAAATATGTCCCCTCCTGGTAAATCCCATACACATACCACCACAAATCCACATCAGTATGAGTAGCTCAACATATCACATTTGTAATAAGTCCAGCAATGCCACATCTACTAATATGCTACTACTACTGTACTACTGCAGCTCGCGAACAACTAATATTTCATCGGATATGATTGTGATTATGATCCGATATGATTTTCATTTTTTCTTCTTCTAGAGTTTCACGGTACGGTTACGGTTATGGTTGCGGTTTCGGTTTTACAAATTTATTATTCCTCTATGTACTCTACTCAGTTACAATTATTGATGTGAAAAAAGTTTAGGGATCATCAGTGACTGCTCATAAATTCTTGAAATGACATGTGAATCACATTTTTATACATTTTTTATACTTTTCTCTTATAATGTAGAATGTACCTACATGTATGAATAGCTCTTTGAATCTTTGGAAATTCGAATTTTGAATTCGAATTCGAATTATTTCTATGGTACAAATTCTACAGATCACTTGCTCTATTTCTCCTCAACCCGAAATCGAGACTAATAATCGTAAGACCGATGTAAGCAAAGTCCCATTATTACTGATACAATGTAGTATAAATCCTATTACATTTTAGTGCATTATATAAGATTCATTTAAATTTTTTTTAAAGAAGCGACGACGAAGATACGATTGTGATTTGACAATTTGACATTCAATTCCTCAGGCTAAAAAATGTTGTATAAAATATATTATCCCATTTATGTCATCTCATTGGCTTCGGCCTCGGCTTTGCATTTGGTTTGGTTTGGGTAGAGGTTAGATTTTGATACGGGCTTAATACTGTGTATAATAAAATGTAAAATATGTGCTTGCTACAGTACAGTATGTGACAGCAGAGTGTATGGAGTATGGAGTTACGGAGATACTTTTAGAGTCATGTGTAAATAGCCTCAGACACTAATCACATCTTCCTTATTCATGAATTGAAAGCTCATCCTTCTTTATCTTGTCAATGGTCCAGGTTCAATTCATTCTCATCTCTCAAATTTTCTATCCTACACAGATATCCCTTTTAGATTCTCTCCTCTTTTGGTTTTTGAGCTTCACTATATATATAATATACAAAGACACGATGACGATAAGTATTTGTATCAAGAAGACTCCTTATTTTTTTTACATTTTGAAATCTACTCCATTTTCTATTATAAAGTCTTCTATGTGTTTTACATTGTTCATAGGGCTTATATGTACATAGGTAGGAGAGGCTCGTATTTATTACACAATGTATTTACGACTCGACTTTACGCTTGTAGGAGAAGGACGCCCGATGCCGATAAGACATGTGTAACTTTGCATGTCAGTCTCCTGCCGTTTTAAATGCTTTGGAATTGAAGGGAGACTAAGGCGCTGGATGTGAAAACTGAAATGTTTCACTATTATTCTATAGCCGTGCCGTATAGGAACGAATGCTATTGGGATCGAGATCGAGATCGACGAAACCATTCATCCATGGGCTATTTACCCCGCAATACAGAACACACATATCCTGCCTTTCCCGTTCTGATCTTGATATTCCTATTCCTATTCAATGGAATGGAATATACGAACCAATTCTTCTGCTCCGTCTCTTTTCTCAGCCTTTCTCTGTGTCTGTGTCTTGTAGCTGAAGCATTACTGTAGTAGTAGTGGTAGTAGTAGTCACAGTCCTGATATTACTATTATTATATGCTGTACGATCATGTACCCATTTCAACTTTGAATTTCAAATTTCCAAACCAAATACTGTACGAATGTGAGCAGATGACGACCACGAACGACCACGACTGGGGATGACGAGCAGTCTCTTTCTTTCTCATGATCATGCATGAAGTTTTTGTGGGGACTTGGTAATTTTTTTTTACAATAGTATTTAACTGCAGCAATATGGCTATGGCTTCCAGGCCCAGGCCCAGGAGTGTGAGTGCAGTACTGTAGTACTGTAGTAGTGTAGTGCATTTCATTGCTATGCTGCCATAAACTGTCTTGAATGTTAAAAGTCTAAATTCTGAAGCGAACCAAACGAAAGGAATCATCATTGTTAGAATTTAGAATATAGAATCAGCTCGTTTCCTTATTCTTACGTTAGAATTTGAGGAGTTCAAATTCAGATTTAAACTTTTGTACTACCTTGACAAGTTGGTTAACAATGAGTCACGATGGCCGAGCCGGAGCCTGGCCGCCTGGCCTAGTCCGTTTTAACAAGGTAAAGGTATTCATGACCCAACCAGCCAGTCAACCATTCAACCAAACATTTAGAAAAATTAGAAAGGTACAGAACAACAGTGAACAGGAGACTTTATTATACGGCCTATAGGTAGGTAAGTACATACGGTGTATTTCTTAGAAGGTACATTTTACCTTCATACTGTCTATTTACTATTTACACTGCAGGTATTTAGTACAGTATTATGTTTGTTATTCACATCCAACTATATGTACCTACCTAGGTACTTAGTGTGCAGTTAGGAGGATTTACAACACTGCAACTGCATTGTCATCCTCGTAATGGTTCCAAGAAAGCGCGGCACACAATTAATATCCTATTTTGTTGTGCTCGTCTGTGTGTGTGTGTGTGTTATTACCTTTCAATGAAATTGACAAATAGTTACACGAATCCACACAACTACAACTGACTAGTGAGGAGAACGGCGTGACATGGTTGTACACATTTCTACAGCTTTGTTAAACCGATATCCTTTACATTTTGATTGAGGCGGCTCAACTTGCTCAAGAAAAAATCTAAAATCCAAATCGTCTATTTCAACAAGGATATTCGGTATGTTTAAGAATGAAAACGAGTGACAGTAGCATATAGTAATTATCTCAGCTTTGCTTTGGCTGCGGCCGAATTACATGTGTATTTACTATATTTACACATGTAAATCCATTGTCAAGCCAACAGCATTGTTGCTTCGCCTTCAATTTTGGTGAAATGAGCCTGGTCTAAAAGACAGCTTTAAATGACATAAAATGGAATGAATGAATTATGATTATTATTTGTACTTGACTGATTTATACTATACAAAGAGGAAATGGCCATAGTGTGTAGTTCAAGTATATAGTCATAGGGTGGATGTTTGGCTATGGATTGAATAGAAAATAGAAACGAAATGGACTCTCAATGATTTATTTTATCTTTATGGTGACGAATAGTACCAAACAAAAAAAAAGAAAAAGTGACCAGTAAGCATTATTATTGATAAGATTGTAATTTTATCTTGTGTCAGAGGTTTTTTTTCTTCCTGCTCTCAGATTCTAATCAGACCATTTCACCAGAACTAGTGACCTTAGGATCATACATTGCTTCCGCCTGGAGTTTTTGGTCCATTCGTTTTCGTTTTCGTATCCGCCGTATGTTTTCCTCTCTGGATTTCAATAATGTTACTCGTACGGGTCCTGGTTTGGTGATGGTGGTTTGGTAGTGGTCAAGGAACGAGATGATATCATCACCGCGAGGACGCAGATATGCAGTTTGTAGTGATTGAATGGAACTATGTTACTCTCTAACTCTGGGATATAGCAAAGCATTCCTACTTCCTATCCTACCCAATCCCAATATACACTACCTCAGGAAAGAAATGAAAATGCCAAACGCACAATATACGATACTGAGCCTCCCAATTTTCGATGGTTGAAAAGTTTTTTTTTCTTCAAATGTGTCTCTCAGGAGCCGTTCCCGTCCATGTAATGTCCGAACGAGGTCAGAAACTTCTTTATCAGAATCTAAAAAGATGTCGTCGGTGGATGGTGTCCGGTTCGATTGTACTTATTCGGACACACACGGACTATACGGACAGATCTGTGTTTTGATTTCAAATCCGAGAGACCCACTGGCTCTGGTACCGGTACCGGTACTAGCTAAAGGTTGGACACACTGGACTATTGGACCCGGAAAAAATCCCATTCATTCTCTCTCAGCTCAAGTTCCCCTTTTGCGATATTCGGACTTACGTAGTGATCTGTACCTTTCCCATTCCTTCTAGAATCTACGGAGTATAGCTCCTATCTACACACATAACACAAATATCAGAATTCGAATTCGAATTCGAGTCCGAGACTACCCAACGAATCTGAATGCCATTCCCGCATTGTACATAGATTGTATTTTTTCTACATGTCTTCAATGGCAATTCTTTCGATTTTACATTTTTGTTGAAAGTTTCCTCCTTTGAATCTCTCTTTTATTCTTTCATTCCTCTTTCTATCTATCTACATACACGAGTTTTTGAGTTTCATGGACAAAGAAAAAAAAGTTCGTGTAACGAATTCCGAGAAGAAACCCATTGTCCACTTCCACTTCTACTTCCACTTTCTACGTTAGTTTCCTTTCTAGGTGGGTCTCTCTCTCACACAAGCCCATGTCTATAATACACAGATTACGCGTGGAGGCATAGAGAAGGACGTTAACTTCAACTTCAAACTACTACTACAGACACACTACAGATAAACATAATTCCACCAAAGGCCATAACCATACCATAGTAGGATGGGTAGGATTGGATAGGTTCATACATACTTGTTTCTACTATATATATATAGTATGCACAGGATATATTGACCACGTTTTGGATCAAAATTTCACAGCAAAGAGCAAAATCATGTTGTTGAAATTTATATGAGGGAAGTTTTGGGGGTTTTGTGAAGTTGTGATTGTGAAATATAAAATAGGACGAGAGGAAAAGTAAAAGTAAAACTTTGCTGAATATAACATGGAGTGTAAGTTCACTTATATAATTATTATATAAGGTTATTTATAGATTCATTGTTGAGTATATACTGTAGAGACATTGTGTGATCTGAAAATCTTATCCAATCATATCAAAATGTGGTCCAGTTTCCATTTCAATTCAATCCATATAATATGTGTCACGTCACAACAACACAGAGGAAATTCCCCCGGAAATACAAAAAATAGATATACATATTATATAGGCGAGCCTTGAGCTAAGGAATACGATGGGAAACTGATGGGAGTTGCAGCATTGATATTTATATCTCTCCCCTCCCTTGCATTATGATAGGGATTGGGGCTCCGGAGCCGGAGCCGTAGCCGGGGCCGGAGCCCGACTCGGACCTGGAGTTGAACTCACTACTGAAACGGAATGGGCATGGAAAATTTGAAAGTGTCACCGTAACCGTCAGACGGATGGACGGACGGATGCCCTCACCCCATACAAACTGACGTTTAATGGTCATCTCATCTCATGTATTTCTATTCTTCTCAAATCCCACGGAGCACACGTCACGAGTCCCATTCCATTTCATCACATCATTTCCCCAAATAAAATCTGGCAGTCGCATTTTGATGCCCCATGTTCAAAACCATAATTTATTATACGATATGTGGCTTGATATGGGTACAATTTCATAAAGGAATATCTACAAACTCAGATAGTATTATTTGCAATTCGCGGTCATGTGCCTTTGGTTACGCAAGCTTTCCAAGACAAATACTGATACTACTACTAACTACTAAATTATTTCATGACAGCTAACATTTTCAATTATTTGCACTACAGATTAAAACGCACGCTAATCCAATCCACTGGAACTGTTTGAAATGTGGAAACCTTTGAAAATTCTATTTTTATCTCGAGTCTCGAGACTAAGCCATATACATAGCCAGGACCATGACCGGGGCCAGGGTCAGAGTAATACCACGTAATTTGTGATCTACCGGATCTATTGCGGTAAACAATTACGGAAATAAAATTTCAAACTTACTCTCATCCAGTCGTCCAGAGCATCAATACCATGTGCGTAGGTTCAACCATAAATGCGAAGCTAATGTCAAGAGTCAAGAGAGTATAATATGACTATGTCTGGTGATAATGTAATGAGATTATTTTCTGCTCTCTGCTCTGGCAATGGATTTTATTCAACTAATAGAAATAGACTAAAGCTAAAGCTATGCTGCTACATACCAACTATTTTATAGCCACGCATCTACAATGTAATTACTCTACACATGTATGTGGATGCATCTGAATATATTTCCAGATTCCAGATCTAGTTATAGCATCTAGCAATTCTTCTAACATTCAGCATCCAGAACCAGGACCAAAACCAGAACCAGTCTTCACTATTTGACAGAATACACAAGAACAGACTTTACTGATTAAAGTTAATGATCTGATCGATCGATAGATAGATAAATGCGAGAGGGACTAACAACTGTAATTGAGGAGATGAGAGTTGGACTTTTGGACATGGACCATAGTGACAATAGAAACTAACTTAATCATATATATAGTTTTGGCATATATTTCTAGCTACATATGCATATAGATATCCTATCAACCCAAATTCAACACTTTAATCGTATTTGATGTCTTAAGTATTTCACTAGTGGCTCATACCAATTGATAATGACAACAGTTCTACAATATGTATAAAGTTAGCTACGTCTCAGCTCAAATTATATATGTATAGTATAGAAACGTGGAAGATACAAATTATCCTATCTGTCCTGGTCCTAAATTCAGGGCCGGACGAATGAATTGGTTTTAGGCAGCAATTTGTTTCCATACAAAAACCATTATTTGGATTTTATTGATGATTTTCTTGGGTTAACCAAATTGTTTAAAATTTTCTTTTTACTTGATTCTGAAAAGTACAAAATGTTCTATTTACATGTTTTGTAAAAGTGCAAAATGTTCTATTTACGTATTTTTGAAAAGTGTAAAAGGTTCTATTTACATGTTTTTTTATAAGTGCAAAATGTTCTATTTACGTATTTTAGAAAAGTGTAAAATATTCTATTTACATGTTTTTAAAAATTAAAAATATTCTATTTGCATGCTGGCCGAAATATCCGGCCCTGCCTAAATTCAAAACTTACCCGTTAAGGTATTGTTATTAAAATATGTAAGTTAGATCATGTCTGGAAATGATTCCAAAATTCCCGTCACTTTTTCACAGCAGATACGCAAACATTTAAAATTTTCAAAGCATACATTGGGCCTGTCATTTCGGTAGTAAACAAATTGGATGGTAGATAGCATGTTTTGACTCTCAAAATATTCGTTTTATTATACGTGTATCTTATATTAGATCCTTAAAAATTCTTTGAGGCTAAAGTCAATGAAGGCAAAGTACACAGCAATAAACCCAGGAGAAGTAAAAGCAGTAAACTGTGACTCTGACTCTGACTGTGAGAGTCGACTATATAGAATAAGCGCTGTAAAAAAAATCTTCAATTTATCCGTATTGGTTTGGTTTGGTTTAGTTGCTCGCCTCAATTTGAACATGTACAGTATTTGTGTACGAAATCAGAATTTTTTATGCTTCCAGCACTTGCATGTGCATGTACCACCTACATACATATATGTAACCATAACTTTTTACACTGCTTAAGCTCACTGTCGTAGAATCGTGCAAACAAGGGACCCAATTTTGAGCAGAAGACGGCCCGCGTACAAGAGAGTACAGTACAATAATGTACATGGCTGATTTCATATTGACTGTCTGACTTTGAATTTTTGACGTGTTTTGCCTTGACTTGAGCTCCTCGACTTCCACTTCAACTTCTTCGACTTTCCTCAATTATTATGCATCACTGGATTTTTCACTTATTTCAAACCTCTCGATATTTTTTTTTACAATTACTAACGTACCTACATATACTCTGCCTATTGCCTAGACAATATTACAGAATTGCAGTGTAGTTCACCCATTTGCGAATTTACTACTTTGAAGGCATGACACTCCAGTATAGGTAGGTACATATGTACAGATAATCGTAAGTATAAGTAAGGAAACAGGTTCAGCTGAATTTAATGTTAAAAGTTTCTCAAAACATATTTAGCTACAATGAAATTTATATGGGATGGGTCATACAAAGGGCTCGACTTCGAACGTAGAATATACTAAGTATGTAGAGACATTTTTTAACTTCTTTCATGCGTTTTAACGCCGATCCTTACGCACTTACGCATCAAATTTCAAACGCAATGTCCATGCATACATAATTATATGTATACTACAGTACATAGCTATATGTGAATATAGTTTAAACTCTTGTAGTTCTTAAGGACAAGGAAACATGCAGTCCACTACTTTCTTACTTTTCCCTTAAAGGCTTGAAGGGGAAAGGGGGAAAAAACTTCCTTTTTTCCTTTCTTTCCTTTTTCAAACGCTTCAAGATTTTGTCCGTGGTGGTGCCGGTGGTGGTGGTGGAATGGGGTAAATGTTGAAATGTAAAATTTGGATTCAAATTTAAATCCTTCAACTGGATTTCTGAGCGAATTTAACTAACACGCAACTATGTAGTATATACATGCACTCAATACTCAATACTATGGGATCAGACAGAAAAAAAAGCCAGAGGAAAAACGAGCCACATTTTCAAACTGCAGCTTTCTCAAGCGACGATCAGTCTTTACATGAGAAAAGGAGAATGAATAAATCTGTACAGTTCACTGTTGAGGCGTGAGGAGATGAAGAAGCATTCTGACTTTGCTGAATTGGCATAGGTATTGGTCTGGCATAATGTCTGTCATGACATATACTGCATGATGGCATGGCATTAGTATGTGAGCGGCAAGAAGAAATTTCACGCATTGTGAGTCGATACATCGTTTGTATTTTACCAAAACCAAACCAAGTCGGAAGAAGGTGGAGATTGGATGAGTAGAAGTGTAGACGTGAGAAAGGAGAGAGAAGGAGTTATACTATGTAGCTCGGGACTTCGGGAGAAAGTCAAGGGAAAGTTAAGTTGACGAATCCTCAGATCGTCTTCACGGTTACCGCTGCTTCGTTGACTTGGCTTTAAAGTAAAATGCTCATTCCACACATATAACGTTTATGCCATTCAACTCGGATTTTGAATCTACCAATGCCAAGTCAATGCATTTTTGCATCTTCACTCCTCCGCTCTCGATTTTTCTGAAGTTTTTTTTCTCATTTTTAACAAAAATTTGACAAAAATCTAAATTGAGTTAAAATATTATGAAGAAATTAATATTATGTAGACATATGTACGCTATAGAGAAGTAGCTTTTAGGCCTATAGTCCACAATACTGTATTGTGTGTTACAATCTTAATAAAAACTGTATATTGTCAGTGAACCAAAATGACCCATAATCAATTTAAGCTGGAATCAGAATGTGCTATGTTATAAAAACAAAAAATGAGAAACAGGCGTAAAATGTTAATTAAGAGTTTATGAAAAGTGTAAAATGGTCTATTTACGCATTTTTGAAACGTTCAAAATGTTCTATTTACATGTTTTTGAAAATGGTAAAATGTTCTATTTACATGTTTTTGAAAAGGGTAAAATGTTCTATTTACATGTTTTTGAAAAGGGTAAAATGTTCTATTTACATGTTTTTGAAAAGGATAAAATGTTTTATTTACATGTTTTTGAAAAGGATAAAATGTTTTATTTACATATTTTTTAAAAGTGCAAAATATTCTGTTTAAATGCTTTCAAGACGAATTTTAATATTTTTGTATGTAGTACATATTGGTTTTAGCTAAAAATGGAAATGGGTCATTTTGGTTCTTCACTGACGATATAATAGAACTTAATGGTTTTTTTCATTGACATTGCCATCATTCTGGAGCTGTATATAGTTGTGTGTATGGCTCACTGCTCTAATATCCATTAAGAGATACCCCTGTCCGATTCAATAAAAGAGTGGCAGTGAGAGTGAAAGAAGGAACTCAGAATGATCTTCAACTCCGCAGTCACATAGTCCAGAGCTCGTGCATACAAACAGTCAACATTGAGCGTTCAAACTCCAAACATCTAAACTTGAACATAACAGATGCTTCACTTCTTATTCACTACGTATATTTCTTGACAATGAAATAACATGTAGTAATGCCTGATAATGTATGGGAAAGGGAAAGACAAGACAAGGGAAAATACTACAATGCAATCCATTGCATCCACAATCCACACTGCAGTTGTATGCACTCCTGTGTATAATCCAGTCCAGTGAAGTGATGTGATGTGATGCTCTCTACTCTCATTCTTTCCCCCTCATTCTTCCCCCCTTAACTTTCACCGTTTTCCTCAGTTTTTCTTTTCTACTTCTACGCTTTCCTCCTCCACACCCTGTCTCCCTGACTTCCTGGACCAAGAGGGTGTTTCGTCCTCCGCTCTTTTTTCTTTTTTCCCTTTTGCCTTGTTAGAAAGTTCTTTTTTTCCAAACTGATATTTGTTTTTATACTTTCTACTGAGAGAGAGAGAGAGAGCGAAGACCGGTGCTGTTCCGGTGCCGCTACCGGTACCGGTATCGGCACAGAGAGTCAGATATCTAGATCTGCACAGCACAAGAGCGAGGGTGAATAATACAAGAGAGAAAGTACAAGAACGGAAATTCGTTGGACAGTCGTTCCGTTCTATTCTCAGTGTACTTTTGAACAGTAGTGGCCCTTCTTTCACTTTCACACACACACAGAGTCAGTCTCAATCAGGACGATTCCTTCTTTTTCTCACGTCCCAAAACAGTAACTTGCACACACTTGGAATCACAAAAGAGTTTTTTTCTCATTTTTTTTTCGTTCTTCGTTCTTCGTTTTTTTTTTGCTTTGGGATAAAATAGAAATAGATTTCTCCCAAACTCATCAAGTGCACAAAGGCATATGGGAAAGGTAAATGTTTGAGATATACTTACAGATATGTACAGAGTGAGATACTAGATACAAGACCCTTATTGTTATAGACCACTTGGAACTTCCCTCAATCGACCATCCACCATCGACAATTGACATTCCGTATATAAATAACTTAGGATCTTTATCTTTGGTCATACGCAACCATTATGTAACCGAATTTATCTGTATTTATAGCATAAAGGAGGAAAATCCTGGGAGGGTGGGGGGAACTGTCCACACATATCCTGTTGTATCCCTTGTCTTAGCGATCTTAATGCGTTTGCAGGTGCATATACGCACAAAATTACCTTCACATAATATGTGCATGCAAGAGCTAAAGTTGGAGCGGAGTAGACTCAATGGAGGAGGAAAACAAAAACCAAGTGCAGTGTATTAGATGAGCCATAGCTCCTCTTTCTTTTTTCTCCCTCGTCTTTGTTTAACCCAAGGGAGCTGTTCTATTGGAAACCAAATAAAATATTGGCATGGGTAATCCCGTCGTATTCGGATTCCTATGATATGATATTGATATGAGACACCTCACATTCCACGTCTCATATTTCCATTGGATCCTTTGGATTTGGAAGAGAAAGCACAGGAGCGGAGCGCAGTTACTAGTATGAGTGCAGTACAAAGTAAATATGCAGTATAAATGCAGCAAAGAAATTTATTTATCCATCTATGTACCTACACACTTTCAGAGCCGTGGCCATCGCCATAGTCTTGGGACCTCCAGTTCCGTTCCGACTGCATATTGCATTGCATTGAAACTTGGAATGGAATTGAATATATAGGCACTCTAATAAAATTTGAGATATTGAAAAATCTATGAAACTTTTACCCAAGTGCAAGCAGCGAAAGTCTCTCCATACCTTCTCTCCATTTTGTATTCCAGATTGAGATCCACTTCCACGTTTTCCCCTCACTATATCTTTGAAGGCAAAGCATATACAGTATGTACATCCTACTCACACA